>JAUMHI010000054.1:7109872-7132762 GCA_032359435.1 Enteromius unitaeniatus
TGTGTGTGTGTGTGTGTGTTTTCATATAAATAGTTAAATCAGACTATGTGGAAAAGTTAATTTAAAAATTAGGAATAAAGTAAATGAAAAAAGCAAAACTATAGTTAAAAAACTCCTGAAAAAACTCCTGATAAAAATGAATAAAACGGTCCATGGACATTGTAAACTTCCCAAACACAAACTTTTATTTTCATAGAGGGAATAGTAAAAAAGTAATTAAATAAATTCAAATACAACGAAAACAATCCATTATCTTTTTATGCATTTTTGTTTTTTTATAATAGCACAAGAATTATGAAACTCAACAACACAGTTTCAAAGTTTGCAATTTGATTTTAGCCCTAAATAACGCACTCAAATTTCAAAAGTGTCATACAACGACACTACAGCAGCGTTTCCCAGAGACCACATGGCCGCTGTTAAACTCTGTATGTAAAGCGACTCATTTTTCATGGTAAATCCCTGTAGCTCTCCACCCCAACTCAATTAATTGTATGTTTCTTTGTTGAATCGCTGGATCGAATTAAAAGCGGCAGGGAAACACTGCATGTAGAACAAGCGTTATTGGCCCCGCTAGTTCGACTGCCAACCTGTTGCAGGCTTTTGGCTTTTGGCTCTGTTTGGGGCTGTTGCCATGACACTTGAGGCCTACATGTGCACTGCCTGGGGTGAAAAAGAGCGAGTGGGGGGAGGGAGCCGGAGCTTGCAAGAAAAACAGAGAACTCCACCGAGAATTGAGGAAAGATTATGACAGAGCACGAGAGAAAGGCAAATTCAAACCTGAGCAGGTGGAGTGTTAGAGAACACGCATAAATCAATCTCAGGCAGGAGAACAACAGAGCGAAGTAGAGGAACCCATAAAACAATGAGTGAAAGAAGGAAACTCGACTCAAAGTTTAGGGAAGACAGGGGGCTGGTCGGCTCTTTAGCATCTCAAAGCATATGGGCTCTATTAAAGACCCCTTGAACAGGGGCCCGAGTCGCCTCACAAACCTTCCGAAGACAATCTCTCCTGTCTCAATGTCCGAGCCTCCCTAGGCATCCCATCCAGTGAGCCTTTCAGAAAAGAGTCGGCTGGCTCAAACTCCAGAATGAGATGCAGCGGGCGACGTTATTCGCACAATACCACACAGGAGCTGCTGCCATCTGGACTGACACTACCTGCCAATCAAGTGCGGACATTTTGTTTCACCCAGTGTGCAATGCTAAGTCCTCTGGCACAGGCCCAGACGCCAGCCCGGTGCCCATTACTGAGCATCTGCCAGCGGGAACAACCTCCCTTGGCCCGACTGCTGCAAAGTGCATTGAGTGCAAGCATCTCAGGAGCTGTGTGATCTAAACAATGTGATTTTTAATCAAAATCACCTTCACTTTTACAACCAAGTTCACGCTGAATGGTGGCATGAATATGCAATCAATAGCTGTTAGAGTACCAAATACAATACAACAGCATATTTATACTGTAAAAGACATTAGTCACATTAATAAATGATTTGAAGTAGCAATGTTATAATTCTTAAAGTATTATATTTGTTATTTATAATATATTTGTGAATGTTTGATTTAAAATAAAAAATAAAAAAAAACAATTCTGACGATTTTGAGTAAAGACCACTTGATTTGACGACTTACTTGACCTGTTTGGTAAACTTCATTTAATGCACGTTTATAGTAACTAATAGTAACTAACTAAGTTAACTAATTCAGGTTAAAGCTGCAAAATACTGGATCAAGATACAGCTTAATTAGGGTTTATAACGAACTTGCTAAAAAAGTGAATATAAAAACAATATGAACTGTGACTGGTTGCTTTATATGATGGTCAAAAGGCATCTTCCCGTCTAAGCATGCAAAACAGTGCTGAAATGCTGAAAGTATCACTCTGTGGTCAACAATATTTCGTCAGTTTGACCCATTGCAATCCTGGGCTTTTGCGAGCAGTAGAAAAGCATCCAGCATTGGAATGGCCATGTAACATCCAGGAGCCAGTTGCTTCTGAGTCAGCTGCTCTTTGCCACGGTAGGAATTTCCAACCACTAATGGTTATTCAGTTCAATCCAGTGGTCAGAAACAGACACTTGGAATAACAGCAGAATGGAGAGGAGCTGTGGCTCCACCACAGTGTTATTACTGTGAGAGTGGCCGTTTTGAGGAGATGCCACTGATTGGATAGTAATAAAGTGATAAAGTATTTTAAATGTATCGAGTATAGTCTGAAAAACTACTGGAGTGAAATCCAGACTCTCAGTTATAAACGAGGGAGAGGACAGACAGCTGGGTTACTGAAGAGCATATAAAAGGAAACTGACTGTTAGCCAGTGTTTCTTCTAATTCAAAAAGTTTTGATATAAAAAAAAAACAAAAAACTCAAATACTTATCCAGACTTATCCAGATAAATCAATGGTACAAAAAATTTTAGAAATACCATGGAACTAGAATCTGGAAAAAAAGCATATATCACAGCATTTATATATAATAAATTCATAAAATTAAATTTTACTGTCAGATGGTTTTTGAATGAAAAACGATTACTGCATTTCAGAGAAAAACTAATATGCCTGTGTGACATCACATGATTATGTTTTTTTATTTAAATAATTTTGTTTTGAAATTTTGTTACATTACATTTTGTTACTTAGTTATTGTTTATTGCATTGTTTTGGTGTAGTGTGTTAAATCGATAGTTTTGTCTTTGTATGACCCTGTGAATCATCTATGTAAGAGTATTGCCAAGTTTTATTAACAGACCACTTATATGATGGTTTCTGATTATCCACTTTAATGTTAAAAGCTAAATTTTGGCAGAGCAATTAGATTAAATTCAATAGGGTTTAAAGGGGTATTTTTTTAGAGGGCAGATAAATGAAATAGAGCAATGTTAGAGACAGAAAGTGTTTTGCTACTGTCTTATGAGGAAATGATTGGTACTCTGGTCTCTTTAAACAAACCGCAGATAACTTACGTGCAGCCTCTCTGAGTTCTTCAAGTATTCCTTTACTGGCTGTGGCCATTGATCTTCTCAAAATGGCCACTGATTGGATAGTAATAAAGTGATAAAGTATTTTAAATGTATCGAGTATAGTCTGAAAAACTACTGGAGTGAAATCCAGACTCTCAGTTATAAACGAGGGAGAGGACAGACAGCTGGGTTACTGAAGAGCATATAAAAGGAAACTGACTGTTAGCCAGTGTTTCTTCTAATTCAAAAAGTTTTGATATAAAAAAAAAACAAAAAACTCAAATACTTATCCAGACTTATCCAGATAAATCAATGGTACAAAAAATTTTAGAAATACCATGGAACTAGAATCTGGAAAAAAAGCATATATCACAGCATTTATATATAATAAATTCATAAAATTAAATTTTACTGTCAGATGGTTTTTGAATGAAAAACGATTACTGCATTTCAGAGAAAAACTAATATGCCTGTGTGACATCACATGATTATGTTTTTTTATTTAAATAATTTTGTTTTGAAATTTTGTTACATTACATTTTGTTACTTAGTTATTGTTTATTGCATTGTTTTGGTGTAGTGTGTTAAATCGATAGTTTTGTCTTTGTATGACCCTGTGAATCATCTATGTAAGAGTATTGCCAAGTTTTATTAACAGACCACTTATATGATGGTTTCTGATTATCCACTTTAATGTTAAAAGCTAAATTTTGGCAGAGCAATTAGATTAAATTCAATAGGGTTTAAAGGGGTATTTTTTTAGAGGGCAGATAAATGAAATAGAGCAATGTTAGAGACAGAAAGTGTTTTGCTACTGTCTTATGAGGAAATGATTGGTACTCTGGTCTCTTTAAACAAACCGCAGATAACTTACGTGCAGCCTCTCTGAGTTCTTCAAGTATTCCTTTACTGGCTGTGGCCATTGATCTTCTCAAAATGGCCTCCTCTCAAAGCTTTCTGAACCAAGCATCAGCAGAAAGAGACAAATAAATAATCTTGCAGTGTTTCTGACAAGCCATAATCATCAGTCTCATGATCAAACTGAAATCACAGCGCAGAAATGCACTGCAGTCAGGGAGAAAAGTGGCACAGCTCGCATACCGGTAAATTAATTCCACACCAGCGCTTACATAACCAACGTGGCTCAGACAAACTATGCCAGCATGAATATGTAATTCATCTTAAAAAGTGCAGAGATGGTGAACCACGCAGAAACCGCGAACAGAAAAGACAACCTTGGGGCTGGTCATGAAAAGTTGCAAACACGCCACAGCGGGACCAGCCTGGACATACAGACACTGTCCCAAAAGATTCCAGCCGAGCTCAGACGGAGAGGAAAAGAGTGGCATGGAAAGTTGTGATTCAGTGCAGTCAGCTGAGACTGAGTCGACGTTAATGAGCTCTCCCTCTGTGTATATTCGTCTGCAAGAAGCTACAGGCTTACATAAATACTTGCCACACAAAAGCATCTCATAAATGGAAACAGCATAGCAAGGAGGAGATAGAATGAGCTGCTTTGGAGAACCTAAACCTGTGAGACAATGTGAGACACAGCCAGTCAGCAAACCGTGTCCTTACCGTGACAGTGAGCTGACCACATTTACTAAGGCTGTATTTCAGAGCTCTGTAACATATGAGAGTGATTTAACTCATCTATTATTTTCCGAGTCACTGACGCAAGCACCTTTCCACCCCCCTAGGTGATCTCATCTGGAGCTGAGTCTGGACGCTGCTGACACGCAGGAACGGGCCGCTCTATTTCAGGCTTTTACTGTATAAGAATGTGCCATGAGCTGAGTCACATCCACTTTAAACACAACTGGGATTCTCAGTATACTGGGGGACGTTTCAATCTAAACTTCATCCCTTTCGAGAACGAAATGTCAATAGATCAGGCCGCATGCTGGGCAAGAAGCTTAGTGGTGTTTGACTAGTTTGAAGAAGCTTTGTGTAAGCACTGGGCGAGGACTGATTGGAGTGTGTGCTGGATGTCGGACGTTCGTATTCAAGACAGTTGTTCATACGCCAACTTTTACTTTTATATTCACTATTAAAGCAAAGGTTCCAAAAGGGGGGTTTCACAATAATTCCATAGAAGAACTATTTATAGTGAAAGGAACCATTTTGCTCAAATTAATCATTTAAAGAACATTTTTTCCACTCTGTAGAGCATTCTGTGCAATGGAAAGGTTTCATTGATTGTTCTTTATGGAGCCTTTATGTTTAACAGTGTACTTCCAAATCAAAAAAATCAAACTGAGTGCTGTAAATCAATCCATTCACAAGGCCCTGCTCACACACACAAACAAAGCAGCTACAAACAGCTTAACAGCTCTTTACAACTGATATAAATTCCTACACACTCTTAAAAAAGAGGTTCCACAGGAGGTTTTTACAGTGATGTCATAAAGAACCATTCTGGTTCTCCAAGATCTATTAGTGAACATTTCCTAAAGTAAACAATCTAAAGAACCTTTTTCTACTAAATGGAATGGAATGGAAAAGTATCTTCACGGATTTGCATGGAACCATAGATGGCACCTTTATTCTAGGAAACAAACCCCACAAAAGATATCACACTTACAGTGTGTCCCCTAGACAACAACTACAATAAAAGGACAACAATTTAAGACTTTTGTTTAAGCATCATGCATCTTAGATGTTTCTTCTGTGGGAAAAGCCGCAGTAATCTCACACGTGTCTCTTCATGAGTTCCAGAAAAAGATCTCAAAGTTTCAAACTATGCTCAGATTTGTCAAAAGTCAGGGATCTCAATGTAAACATTTCTCATCAAATTCGCCTTCAATTTCAGTAGACAGGTCAAAGTTTATACTTAAATGAAGCACAAGTCTCTGTTATGTCCTTTGAGACACATTGTTCTCTGACAGTACAATACAAATCCTCTGAGTAGCCACCAACTTGCTTTATCGTAAAAATCATTGACTTGGTGCCCTGCAATCGTTCTCCCACAGATCTGTCCTCAACAGAAAGCACTAACAGTGCGGCTAAACTTCAAAGAGCTTCTTCTCAAACCAGTGTTATCAGCTTTGAGAAAGTTAATCATTCGTTTCACATCACTTCAAAGCTCCTGTGAGCTGCAGTGGTAATCTGAACTCATTCGGAGGGTGTAATAAATACAGTCATGCTGCTGACATACCCATAGTGCTCTGCATGGCTGCCTCCTCGAGTCTCCCCGGTCTGTCCTGGAGGTACAATCCCAGTCTGCTCACTGCACTTCTCTCACTGTCTTACACACTCTCCTCATATCTCTTTCTCTCTCTCTCACATGCTCATTCTTTCTGCTCCTCCTCCTCATGCCAAAGTTTGCTCTCTTTTCTCTGGCAGAAACCCCCTTCTTCTCTGTCCTGTCCTCTCCTCTCTTTCCCTGCTGTTTGCCGCCACAGTACCGCCCCCTTCCCCTGCTACCCTCCTCCCTCTCAACACTTTGTCTGTGGCCCCTTGCTCCTCCACCACCCCCACCCCCGCTCACATTTAATCCCTCCTCATGCTCACTCCCTCTTTTCCCTTGTCTTTCTTCTACCTTTTTCTTTTCTTCATCTCTGTCCACTGCACTGTGGAAAACAGGAAGAATGCGTCCTGTTTTTATGAATGACCCTCAGCGGCTGCTTTAATCCTATAAGGTGTACTGTGTCATATTTGATAAGAATATTTCTAAGGCCTCTAAATTATCGATACTGTCAAAACTTTCCTTAAAAACTGATAGTCTGATTCAGGTCAATTCAACAATATCGTTGGAAAAGGTACCACCCCAGCGACAGCTTTTGTACCTTTATTTCTAAACGTATATGTCAGGTTTTAGAGGGTAATGTGACTAACACACACACACACAGGTAAATCCTGTGTGTATAGAGTATGTTGTCCACTAACTGGATTAGATTAAAACCTCTCTAATCAAGTCAAACTGTTCGCCCGTTTAGTGGACTTTTCTGGGATATACGATAATCTCAAGGCATGCTGGGACATAAAGGCATGACTCACTCTAAACACTGACTCATCACATGTCCACATTGCCTGTTAATGCTTTAACATACGAAAGAGCGCTGTAAACTCATGCTGTCACCACAAATGTGCACATAAAGAGCATCACAAAGGGTCTGTTGTGCTGTATGACATCACACTGAAAGATTCATACAAAGCAAACACAGATCTAAACAAATCTTTGTGAGGAGGACAAGGGCTGAAAAACAACAGGGTGTTTGGGCGTTTCTTTCCAATTTGGCATATACTTAATATAATTTATAATCTTTTTATGAATTAATAACTGTGATAAAAAAGATGATGGTGATGTTAATGACACAACTGACATTCAATTAAATAAAACTTAAATAACAAATAATTAATAACTTTTTTCATTTGAAAACATTACAGTTTGATCTAACAAAACTAGTATATGACTAGTTAAAAATAATAGTATATATCTTGATTTGTCTTCATTTTCTTGACAAAATACATCTTCACTGACACTGTTGTCTCCTTAGTTCACAAACATTAAACAAAAATTAAAAAGGAGCAAATCATTGTGGTGAAAAAAGACAGCATATTTGCGAAACTTGTTTTATGCACTTAATTTGAATAAAATTCACACTTCACACTTATCAAACCAAAATGATTTTTATATTTATTTTATATTTATAAATGATTATTTTAATTATTTATTTTCATTTTTTTTATAAAAAAAAAAAAAAAAAACAATTACTGTTTTTATAATGTTTATTTTATATATATATATTATAATGTAAAAAAATAAAAAATATTAAAAAGTCTGAGTCTGGGACAGGGTAAAAAAAAGAAAGTATATATGACTTTTTTTTTATTCTAAAAAAAAATTACTTTTGTTTTTAATGTTATACTTCTAAATCTGGAAAAATGTCATGTTTCATGGTTTTCAAAAAAAATATTACGTAGCACAATTATTTTTAACATCAAGTTAACATATTAAAATGATTTGTGAAGAATTATGTTACACTGTGACACTTGCTAATAATTCAGCAATGCCATCACAGGAGTAAATGACATTTAAATACATTAAAATAGAAAGAATGTATATATAAGCATTTTAATACAAACCAATCCCTGGTACAGAGAAGTGCTGTATTTGAAGAATCAGCCAATTATCCAGTGTTTTTCCTTTCAACAGGCCCATTCACTCGTTCTCTCCTTTCAATCTTTTACCACTCCACTCCTCATTTACTGGGCCATTCCCAAACAAAAGCAAGGAAGCGTGACGTGTTATGTTCCTAACCTGCGTTCACAAGAAACAGTAAATACAGGGATCCTGAGTGAGCGTGGAATCCTCAAGTGAAGTGAAAAAGTGCAACGAGAGGGTTAGAAAAAAACTTTAGAGAGAGTGAGAGACAGAGGAAGGAGAGCTAATGAAGCGTTAGGAACAGATGAGCATCCGAGTGATTAATGGACACTTGCCCTCCAGGGAAGTTATCATATGAACATACACTCCACATATACTCACTAGGGAGACTTAACATGATATTCTCATCCACAGCACACACATATCTACACTACTACATGCTCCACATCTACCAATGCTGGATAGAATTTATTATAGTGGGTACAGAATTTAGACCCCCATAAAATTTTGTGACTTTGTTACATTGCAGCCATTTGCTAAAATCATTAAAGTTCATTTTGTTTCCACATTAATGTACACACAGCACCCCGTATTGACAGAAAAACACAGAATTGTTGACATTTTTTGCAGATTTATTAAAAAAGAAAAACTGAAATATCACATGGTCTTAAGTATTCAGACCCTTTGCTCAGTATTCAGTATACTCATAATCAGACTACAGTTACTTTTTTTCTTGATTGCATGATGCTGAAAATTCACAAAATGGCAATAAATTATTCATGAATTCAGTATAATTAATTTCTTCTCCTTTTTTCTATTTAATGGCATTTTCTTAAAAAAGCCTATTGATTATATAAGTTTGGAAACTCCAGTTTTGTGAAAATATGTAAAATTCAAAGGCCATGTAGCATAAACAAACTAAATGTATTATCTTTAAACTTGCATTCTGATTGTTTTTCTTTTAAAATTACTAATTGATTTTTATTGAACATTGAAGGATCTAATTATCAGCTTTTCATCAATTTACACACACCCTGCAGTTCCTTCACAATCCCAAGTTCGGGAAACCCTGATAATGTAAAGCTTATTTTTCTGCATGTTGCCAATAGCAAATGATGGAATATATTTTATTTTTCCTTATATTTTTATTTCTATATGGCAAAATATTATAAAAATATATAAAACTCAATGGTAAACAAGTTAAAAGCAAAGTCAGAGGACAAAGTAAAAAGGTCAAAAGTAATCAAAGAGTAGATTACAGAAGATTACTTCAATTTTCTTCATGTAATTTGTATTGAGCAATGGACAACAGTTTGTTAGTAATCTGCAAAGAACTGCTTTCTGGGCATGCAAACTTTGTTTCTTCCAGTACTGTCCTGGTTAAAGCTGTTGCAAGCAGGGTAATGAACAGCTTGATTAAGTATGAATGGAGGAAGGGGAATTCTCAGTCCCCCCTAAAATTCCCAGTCCCGCTTTCTCTATTCAATTCAGAAGAGAATAAATGGAAGGGAATAGAGCTGGTTAGGAAAGAGAGAGAAAATTAATGATAGTGAGGGACAAAAGACTGAACAAGAACCTAATCCCCCTTCCACGTCCCACATGCACACACACACACACACACACACACTGATTCATCAAGCATGTACACACGCATGCAGATGGACACACACAAAATGAGAGGTCCTCAAAATCTCCAACAAAACACTTGACCCCTCATCTACTGAGAGAAAGAGAGAGAGAGAGAAAGAGAGAGAGAGAGAGAGAGAGAGAGAGAGAGAGATACAGGGCAAAAACACAAAACAACTGTTGAGTGCAGACTGGGCTTGTGCTGGGGGCTCTGAGACTTTGTGAAATCTACAGATTCAGGTGCACATCGACAGAACATTTAACATATTCCACACCCTTTGCATGTTCATTTAATAAATATTTAGTTTGGTTTGATTATGTCTTCAGTTGCTTTGTTTTAACACTTTATGGTGTTAAAAGTCAACATGAAACTGTTTATTTTCTAAAAGCACTCACTGGACATGATTCAACAGTGCATTTTACTCCTAAAAAGTCTGTCTTTGTAATCTGTAAGAAGAATGTAATAACATGCTTGGTCTCAAACCTTGGCGTCACTTTTTCAATCCAGCCAAATTTAGTATAAAAACCTACCCAGTATTTGTCTTGCAATATAATCGAAAATATGTCAAGGAAGTAAAATGTGTTGCAGATGACTTTTAATGTTGACTTATCCCATTAATAATTGGGTTACATCCCCAAAAATCAGCATGTCTGTCTGAATATAAACATTTTAAAAAAGAAATTAATGCATTTATTAAGCAAGGATGCAATAAATTGAACCAAAGTGACAGTAATAAAATGTATAATGTTACAAAGGATTTCTCTTTCAAATAAATAGTGTTCTATCTAATTATACAAATAAATAAACTTTACATCAAAAAAATACTTATTGTTTCCACACAAATATTAATGCAGAACAACTGTTTTCAACAATTAATTAAAATATATTACATAAGAGTAAAAATATTTATAAGAAAATATATTACAATAGAAATCAGTCACTTTAAATGGTAATAACCTTTCACAATTTTACTGATATATTTAAAAAAAGACTTATATTAATATCAAAATATTAAGTTTCATGTTCACTTTCTACATACATTAATCCTACAGATTTTTCCCTTTAAATAAACATAAAAATGTTTGTTTGTTTTTCCATCTGCATTGACTTTATGACCACCTAATGATAAACAAATCACAAAATGTATGTTAGATAAGTACATGATGCCCATGAATCTTTCCTCTTCAGTCCTGAGGAGCAGGAGAGGAGCATGCCGACAATATCAACTCCTAGCAGAAGGAAAACATTTTTACCATCTACATGATCAAAGATTGCAGTGTGGAATGCAGACTAATCTTCGATTAGCTTTCTACTGGAGGCAGATTGCATAACAAAATCATGGGTTCAGAGAGGGACATCAGATCTGAGATTGTGTATATACACCTCTATCCCTGAGCTCAGACACCCTAAGGATCACAGACCTCCATCACAAAGCACTGAGCTCCTGCCAAACACATCTGCTGTCATAACACATCCCATACACTCTCCACATACACCATCAGTGACAGAAACACACATTCATACAGTACATCAACAAGCGCACAGACACGCAATCAGACTTCAAGCATATACAGATCCCTGGTCTGAGCTGCGGTAATGAATGGTGTGTAATGAAACTGTGTGTGAAGCTGCCAGCAGGTCTGAGCACTGCAAACCAATCTACTTTTACTGCTCTGCTCTCTGCCATGGAAAAGCAATAAGACCACTGGGGTGATGTGGAGAGGAGAGAAGGAGCTTTGTGTCCTTTTTGTGTTTTGTTGAGTGGGAGTGCATATAACTTAATGTAAAAAAAAAAAAAAAAAAGAAGCTTGGGCATGGAGGACACATGGGCATGATGTACCTCTTCCCTTCTACTCAGAGTTTACAAGGTATATGGAAAGCTGACTATTTTTTGTTTTCAGAGAAGAGTTTCTATTCTTAGAGTCCCCAGTGAGTGGACAATCAGCTCTACACCACATGTGGAAAGACAGTAAACCAGGCTTAGGACTAAAACCAAAGATGTGTAATACCTGGTATCCATCATCACAACACGAAAAAAACGCAGATGTGATTGAAAACCGAGCAAGCAGAGATTCTTTTCAACTCATTAATCATGTCCTCAAAATGTGTTCAGATTTTTCAAAATTTCAATCTAAACTCAAAAAAAAAACTCCAGAAAAAGATATAATAATAATCAAACTATTATTTATTATTATTATTATTAAGAATAATAGTATTTTTTATTTGTAATGCGCCTTTCTTACACTCAAGGTGCTACAACAGTATAAAACAAAAATAAAAGAGACAACAATAGCAACCGTGATGACAACACAACAACATTATTCATATAAAACATATCATATAACATAAAACATATAAAAAATAAACTCAAATATTTTAAACGATTTTTCAGAATCAAAAAGAAAATAATTCTAAAACACAATAATAATAACAATAATAATTGTATTAATAATCATTTTATTTTTATTATTATTTTCTTACAGAAATTGTTTTGTTTGTTTGTTTTCGGAGAAATATTTGAGTTAAGTAGTAGTAGTAGTGTTTTTGTTGTTGTTATTAATAATAAAATCAAAAACACATAACTTTTATTTTAATTATAAGAGTAATAGTGCATTATCATGCTTATAATTAAATTTTTTTTTTATTATTACACAAAGTCAATATTATAATTATACGTAACTAAAACTCTATTAAATTTCTCAAGCAGTGAAGGAGTAACCTCTGAGCAACACTTTATTTTTGACACTGTTGTTAAAGAAAATTAAATAAGGGGATAAATATCAAGACCGATATCTGAAACACACCTGTTTCTGACACCGGCTGTAAAACCCAAGAGCTGCCAGTGCTGTTTTATGAGCGTTAAGGGTCAAGTGAGGTCAAAGGTCGAAAGACCAGGGATTTAAAATAGTCCACCAGTTTGTGGTCTCGGTCACGACATGACCTCAGGTGAAAACACCAAACATAGCTTCACAATTAGCATAGGTCATACGGAAAAATGAGTAAATGTCTTTGAATCATGAAAACATTTATGAGGAGAGAGTCACAGGCTTTCATTTGCTGATCAGTCCAGTGCCAACGTAAGGGTGACAAGCCTCAGCACACTTTAACAGAGTATGGAAAGAATAATAGATTTCTTCACAGCTACGATCGTCTGCCGTGTTAGGTACGTTCTTTGCTATGGGAGAGCTGCTAGCATAAGCACTGAAAGATGTTTTACAAAGACAGTTATTTCCCATAACTATACAAAGTGATTCATCAGTCTATGAGAGAGAGAGAGAGAGAGAGAGGGAGAGAGCGAGGGGAGGCAGAGGGCAGTTAGACATGAAGCTTCTCGTGCTATTCAGGAAAAAGGTTACAAATCACTAAGGGGCACAATATCACTGCTCTGGTTTTATAGGACAGAGCAAAAAGGGGTAACGAGTGGCATCTTTTAATCTGTGCACACACAAATCTCAGGCCTGCCCTGAGCTCTTTCAGTAAATCGGAGCAGGCAATGTGTCAGAGACTCTTTACTCTGTCTGTCTTGTCATTCATTTCCCATTAACTCCCAGCATGCTCACTGTTTATGTTCCACTGGCATGTAGGGAGGGTCAGACCAGCTCTGCCAACACAGCAGTGGCTCCCAGTGTAAAATATGTTAGGAAAATGACATGGTTTGATGAAACACACACTGATGGTATGAAATTAAAATTAAAAATCTATGAAATTAAGATTTATACATCATCTGAAAGCTCAATAAATAATTTTAGGAACGGGTGATATTTGCCCAAGATACAGCTATTTGAAAATCTGGAACCTGAGGGTACAATAACATCTAAATACAGAGAAAATCACCTTTAAAATTGTCCAAATGAAGATGTTAGCAATGCAAAAATTACGTTTTAATATATTTATGGTAGGAAATTTACAAAATATCTTCTTGGAACATGATCTTTACTTAATATCTTATTAATTTGTGGCATAAAGGAAAAAATATAATTTTGACCCATACAATGTATTCTTGACTACTGCTACAAATATACCATGCAACATAAGGTTATTTAATTATACTCAAGCAGACAATTTAATACGTTTATCAAAAGTGACAGGTTTTTATTTCAAATAAATGCTTGCTATTAATCAAAATATCAGTCAAAGTGGTTTTAAGAAGAATATTACCCAGATAAAACCATTTCAATACTGATATTAATAAGAAATTCATCTTGATCAGCAAATTTGCACATTTGAATGGATGACGAGACACTAAAGACTGGCGTAATGATGCTAAATACTTATAGAATACGTATAAATAAATTCTAAAATAGACAACTGTTATTTCAAACTGTATTATAAATTAGTTTTTGTATTTTAAAATTTAAAATAAATTGCTTTTAAAGAAAAACTAGTGTCACAGCAATAATCTCATAACACTTAAAAACTCTTACTAGCTCTAAAATCAATAGGTTTCGTAAGTTATATAAATGAAGGAATATTTGATACCGTATGCTCTTATAATTGTTCTCCTTCTTTACCAATACAAAACCATTTGTGTGTCTCTGAAAATATTCTTATAAAATATAATCCATAAAAAAAAAAAAAAAAAACACAATCTGGTCAGTAACTAAGCGTCTGATGCCATTTCTACCACAGAGAGGAAGAGAGGTCGGTCTCCTGAAGGAAACAGCTGCTAAGACGAATGTTAGCATAGATTGAGAGCTGCAGGGGCGGAGCAGCTGCTTAGACCACACACACACAAACACAAAGTCCTGAAGAATTGCCAGTCATGTGCTCAAACTGCATACTAACCAGATGAGTGGAGCTAAAGGGGCCAAACTGTAATCTGAAGAAAGGCACTCTCTTGGTTGTGACTTCAACACAACCACGGTAGTGCATCAAAAACATGGTCTTACTATAGTGCCATGATCACAAAAACTATTGTGAATAATAAATCCCATCCTCCAAACCCTGCCCTCTGACCCTTACAGCCCCTCCCATCTAGACTCGGCCAGTATCCATGCCACACTGGTCACTGGTCATCCATCATAAACCTGACCCCTGTACAAAATACACTTCAAAGTGCTGGATGGGACATTTATGGAAATTTCCCTGTGGGGTAAAAACTCAGCTAGACACATATTCACGCCATTAATCAATGTCCAGGCTCCCGCAGAAGTGATAATCAGCTGTGACAGCGAGGAAGTGCTTGTTCACACAGACTATTATGTTTTTGAGTCAGTTGAGTTTCAAGAGATTGAGAACAGTGGTATTGCTGTTTTCTACCCAGGTGTTACCAGGCAAGATTTTAACATGTAATCTGTGTGCTGAAAATCTGTGTGAAAAGAACCAAACATTAGTGACGAATGTGTTCATCTTGCTTAATAAACATGAGTATATTGAATATCCATGAAGAAGACATGTGGATGTAATTATGGGCGGGGCTACCCTGTGTGACTACCGTCAAATGTTACCTAACCTAATTAATATTCATGAGAAGGGTGATAAGATTTATAATGCATTCCCTTACCTTCTCAGATCCTTCGCCCTGATCCAAGGCAACTCTGAGTGCATTTTCATCACGCTTTACAGATCATTAGCTTTTAGTGTCTTTAATTAACTGAGCCTAATTAAACGAACACAGTGAGAGCTAAAAGTTATGACGCTGATGGCAGGGTCCATTAACACCTGCTTGTTCTGTATGGCTGGGCTAAATGAATGATGGAAATCAATTCCATATGCCATGTCTGTTTCTCCAGAACTGACGGCAAGGAAAGAGAGACATCGTTTTGTCATACCTTGCACAAAGGCCCAGAGAGCAGCTCCTAAAATGCTGCAGAGATCCAGGACGGATGGAGACTTTACACATCCCCAGAGTCCCACAGCAGCGTTCGCCTCCGCTCACACACACTCCTGCAGGGATACACACACATACTCAGGGTCAGGCGAAGTTCTGGAGCAGGCAAAGGACATTCACCAGAAGAAAGCTGAGGGGAAATTCATAATTACTATTAAAAAGTTCCATACATCTAGTAAAAACAATGATAAGGTATATGAGAACATCTAGAGAGCTTCTACCATCGGTTCATCTCTACTAGCATTACGAGTTCAAGTATGCATACTGTCCATCACACACCTGCTATGGAGTATTAGTTGCAGGGTGTCAAGGTGAAAAGCCTGTTATTATGTTACCATGAAAGCATGATAAGGTCACGGCTTTCTGAGGGGCCGGTAGTTTTTCTTACTTTGTATTTGGCAGCCAGACAGTGAGTTCACGAGGGTCTTGGTGGACATGAAGCCAAGAGAGATTGCATTTTGTCAGGTACAGTATAATCTGTGAAGCTAAAAATTTCTCCTCAGTACATAGTTTGAGCTGAGAGGAGTGGAAGAGCACACTGCCCCCCACTGGATACCAACCAACAATACATCTGTGTGAGAAACCATAATAACATAAAACCTTGACTCTGGACTTTTTAGACATTCTGAATTTGGAAGAAATGAATTTGACAAATGACAAACATCTATGCATAGTGTTTCTGCTCTGCTATGTCCATACTGGAAGTCTATGAAACAAAAAATATAATGTAGAAAGACTACAATACACAACAGTTCATAAAAATACAGTACGGATCTTTGGTTGTTGTCGTTTTCGTTGCAGTTTTTGAAAGCAATCAGTACTATATTCAGGAAGTGAGCATTAAATCTATCAAAAGTGATAATAAAGACATTTACAATGCGAAAACATAATAATACATTTAAATAAATGTTGCTCTTTTGAACTTTATATTAGTTCAGTGCTAAAAATAATATCAGCTTTGCATCACAGCAATAAATAAGCTTTTTATTAACAGTTAATTTAATGTGAAATGATGTTTAACTTTAATACCTACCATTTTTTATTAAATAAATACAGCTTTGGTAAACTGCACAGATATCACCACTGGGTTTACCCATAGTCCTCTATAGTTGAATCTGCAGGGACTGTCCTCTCTCTACCCTTATACACTTAAGCAGGAATGCTAGTTACTGTTTACTCTGGTTTTAATAAAACCAGTGAAGAATGAAGTGGAGATTAGAGAGGAATGTGTCTGTGGTTCTCTTCAGTTATCGACAGTCTCATCTAGTGTGTGCTACTACCCCTGCTAAAGTGGGTCACATCTACATGGGCTGCCAGCCACGCACAAACACACACTAAGACACACATACATTCAACTGCGTGACACACGTGGAGAGGAGAGGGGAAGCGGTGGATCACACGTGCTTGAGCCTGTCTGCTTCACAGAAAGGGGGAGTGAGTGGGAAAATAAAGGGGGTGAATGGAGGTCTAAGACAGTTAAACATAACAAAACGAACACTGCTGTGGAAACTATTTTGAAACCGCAGCTTTGCAAGTTACATGAAATTTGTTATTGCATGCTAACACAAGTAGCTAACGATACATACTGAAGGTACTGAATATTATAAGAAATATTATATGAAACAACTGTAGAGTCGTACTGATACAGTAAATAATAATCTTTCTTATATAGATTCAATTTAGAACTGTATTTACTCTTTTGCTAAGTATTGGCTTTATTTGATTCAAAATACTGTGAAAAATCCTTCATGTGATGTAAAGGTGAATTTTTTCAGCATCATTAATCCAGTCTTCAGTGTCATATGATACTTCAGAAATCATTCTAATATACTTATGGGCTGCTCAAGTGTTAAAAACTATTTTGTGGAAACTTTTAATAGAAAGTTCAAAAAAACTTTTGTTTGCAACAGAGATGGAGATCTTTAGTAAAATTTTAAATAATGTCTCATTTAATCGATTTACCGCAACCGTGCCGACTAAAAGTATAAATAAAATTGGGTAACACTTTATTTTAGGGTCTCTTAACTAGTTGCTTATTAGCAAGGATATTACTAGAATATTAGCCATTTATTAGTAGTAATTAAGCACATATTAATGCCTTTTTCTACATGACCTTTTTCTATATCCTTAACTAAACTTAACAACTACCTTATTAGCTATTAATAAGCAGCAAATTAGGAATTTATTGAGGGAAAAATCCTATATAGTAAATAAGTGTTACCAAAGATTGTACTGTAACATATATTGTACCCAAAATTTAAAAACAGTATATGAATAACTTGAACATGTTTTTTTGCTATGTAAAAACCACATCACTATGAGATAGAATAGTAGAGAAGTGTGTGTTTGATTGTTAGTGTGCGTGACACAATGAGACTTTTGAAAACAGCTGAACCGCTGTCATGCTGCTGAAATGTTTCTGTACTATTATGTATAACGGATTCTTAAATAACTTTCATTCTGACACATACGCTCCTGCTTTCTCTTATCAGCCACACATAAACATAAATGCATTGTGCAGTAATTAATCACTGAGCCACTGTCTGCAAACTGATACAATATGGCCCATTGATTTTGCCATGACCTCAACTGGCCTGTCGGAGATAAACGTACGCCTGTTAATTGGAACAGCTCTTTGGTGTCAAGTTGCTCTACTGTCGTTCAAGCAGATTCATTTCCGTCTGAAAACAGGCTCTAGTTCTTGACAATAAAAGCACATTAAAATTACTTCCTGAACTGATACAAGATACAGAGGATGTGACTGACAGGAGACAGTTTAACAAAGGTCAGCCTCTCATCAGAGCGGTGGTGTAATGTGCTCAATCCCTGAGTACTTAATTGAACTGTATGTGCTTGTCTCTTAAAAGTATATTTTCCAAAACCTGTATTTGAAGATTTAATATTAATTAAATAAAATACATTTATGTGGCTGAAATACATGTACAGTGTTTGATGTATAGTTTTAACTCTAAAGTGTTATTCAATATTGCATTTAAAGATAATATATTTCAAATGTATTAAAGTGAAGGTTTATCATTACAAATGCACTACAATTACAAATGTATATTTTAAATATTTCACATACATGTTTCAAAAGAAATTACATGAAAGTGTATTTCAGTTTACCATAGATGCTTATCAGTACATTCAGCAAAATACTTTAACCATATTTCAAAGACAATAGAATAAAGAAATTACATAAAGTGAACTTAAAGGAAAATTGAAAATGAAAATGCTGTCATCGTTTAGTGAAGTAGTTCCACACCTGTATGAATTTCTTTGTTCTGGGGAAAACAAAGGAAGAAATTTTAAAGAAAGTTTGTAACCTGGCTGTTTTGGGTAATCTTTGACTTCCAGAGTATATTTTTTCTATTATGGAAGTCAATGGTGACATCCTGATTACAAACTCTTTAAAATATCTTCCTTTGTGTTCAGCAGGACAAAGAATGCATTCATACAGGTTTGGAACTACTTGATGGTGTGTAAATGAAGACAATATTTTCATTATTGTGTGAACTATTCCTTTAGTTCATTTTAAGTGGGTCAAAAAAGCACTACGTTCAATAATCAGAGTTAAAAAAAAAGCTCAAAACAAAAATTGTGCACTAAATTCCAACTCGTCTGTATAATTTACTATTTGTTTTCCAGTGCAAAGAAAAGAGTGAAATCTAAAATATTATTCACTAAAAATCTTGCATTCTGCCCTAGTTTTTCTAGCACATTCAAGATACAGATCTCCCTTTTTACGAGCATGCTACACTTCCTACTGCATGCAAATAATGTTAACGTATCGCGAACAGCAGATGGTACATTTGAATGGTGGCCTTTCTGGAGTTTGACAGCTACTGGTCGGCGTCCACTTTTATTATATGTAAAAGAGTGGCAATTTTGTTGATGGAGAGAACTCCTTGTGAGTTCTATGCAAAGGAAAATAAAATGTGTTTTACTAAGCACTCAGTAAATCTTGATGTTTTTCATTTGTGGGTGAACTATCCTCTTTACATTCTCCCCATTAACCTTACAGTGTCTGGCTGTTCCTCACCTGCTCCCGTAGGCAAACGTACTGTTAGATGAGGTAAATGTGTATCTGACCCATTCTGAGCCCAGCGAGAAAGAGAGAGAGCCTGCAGGGTGACAGATGGCGAGGGCCAAGCGTCAGGGACTCGAGGACGGAGTGGCATCAATCCACTTCACTCCTCCTCCACCACCTCTTCTCTGACCCCTTCATCCCTCCTTTACAGACTAGGACACAGCTCCATCTCTCCCATCATTTTCCCATCCTTGAGAACCAAGCGTAATGATACACAGCAGGACAATACAAGGCCAGCCGTGCACCACAACACAGACACTGAGTGACTCTCTTTGACCTCTTAATTCATGGACCGGGAGCTGTGGGGGGTAATGGGACACCTCCACATGGAGAGAAGCAGCCTGGGGTCACAGACTGACCTCAATCAATGCTGATCTGAGAATTATTAACTCTAATGAGTCCAGACTGCCACTGGTTATTAAACTTTCTTCAGTTATTGAAAAAAAAAAACCCAGGTAAATACAGCAAAAAGTGCATAAGTAAAGAAACAACATTGCGAAATTTTTACATTTATTTGGTATTTATTTATTAATAATAAATAATAATTATTTATTTATTTATTATTCAATTATTATTGTTAATTTTTCTTTTTGCTGCGTTGTTAAATTGTGTTGTTTCATGTATGTAGCACTTTGGTCCTGGAGAAACGTTGTTTCGTTTCACTGTGTACTGAACTGTATATGGTTGGAATGACAAAAAAGCCTACTTGACTTGACTTGAAAAATAATATATTATCAAATTGAAAAAGAATGCAAAACAGAATCATTTTACGCAAGGTATGTGGGTGGAAAATGTTTATACTGTAGATCCCCTAATAAGAGAAGGACCAAACAGAACCTATTTCAGGTATGAGGAAAAACTCAACTGTGGATTTGAGCTGTTTTTTATTTCTATCACGGAGAATCGGATTACTGTCCAACTCGCACTGCTTCCGAGCTTTTCGATGGTATTAGCGTTTTAATTTTCATAAAACTAACATCTGAGCCACATTTGCTGACCTCTGACTGAAGCCTTGGAATTTGGTTCAGGGACAGGATGCTCTCATAGGCTTAAAAGTGTCTGAACCCATTCCAATTCACCTGCTTTGCCTCCTGTCTTTATCCTCCTGTATTCTCTAATCGAGGCCTCTTCTCAAAGTCCTTTCACAAGAACCAGTAGAAATGCTGGCAACATGTATTGTTTGCACACATTGTTAAGCATTGTGGTATAAAAACAAAACGCTGATTCTGAGACATTATAGGCCTTGTATGGTTAAATGCACACACTATATGTGTCAAAATCAGCAAGTGTTAAGTGAAAGCAAACAGCTGAGAAATAAAACAACATGTGATCCAGGCAGCTCTTAAAGTGACAGCAGTCTAATATTCCTGCTGTCGGTCATTCATATTAATCAAACAACAAAGAGAAAATCTCTGACTGCTCTTGACTAAATTAATAAACTTGTGATACTGACAGTGGTAAACAGAATTATGACCATTATTTCTATGGTATAATCATGGTATCATTTCTATGGCAGCTATTCTATGCATCATGTTTGCTGTATTTAAATATATATCATTACCTTAAAACAATACAATTACAAAAACATATTATATGTAATATAAAATTACATATTGTGCTATAGGTTTTTGGTCATATCACCCACCCCATGAAAACTGCAGTAATGATGCAAAAATCTTAGGAATGATATCCTATAGTATTTTTTTACTTAATAAACCCAGAAACACACAGACACACATTCAAAGGCTTATATTTCTCAGCTAAAACTCTTTGAGATTATGAGATTATGAGAGCAGCAAGTTGTACTTCTTTCTACAGACATACTTTAGACTGTCAGTGTCAGTAACCAAACAGCTCAGAGCAGTTGATTAATGCTGTCAATTTCCACGGCTGTGTCATTAGACGGCTGTAATGGGTCTAAGAGCAGCACAGCGGTGTCAAAGCCATGCAGCGTCTTCAATCATCTCAGAGGCGACTCAAGGACACAAGTGTTCTGCTCTGATGTGAGTGATGCTCAGTGCTCAAGTGCACATCTGCCGTTTGTGTTTAAGATGCTTACAACCTCTAATATGACTCAGTGTCAGTGTCCTGACGACTTAAAACGCTGTTTATCACTGCTGTATATCTGCAGCTATACTTGAGCTCCCTAAGGGACTGTGTGTAGCAGTGTGACCATGGAGGCATCCACCATAGTACTTTTCTGTAGTACTGTCTCTGTCTTTTTAATTTTAATATGATCACTGCAGAAACAACTCACATTAAGTCCCAAGACAGACACGATTTATGCATGAAGGACACAGCTGCCTGAGAGAGTGTTACATAACAGTCCTCTAACACCAACTGAGAGATTTCTCATCTCTCTGTTCTGCTCACTCAGGACTATTTGTAGTCTCAAAACAACAAGAATAAAAATATCTTAGTAATTCGTAAAGCAATTGCAACCCTATATCCTGCATGATAAGTAAAAGTACTAAAATTGCAGGTTTTCTTTATTTTGAGTCTAGAATTGTTTTCCAGAAAAGTAAAAGCAGCTTTGTTGTCCTAATGCTCCGCTGTCTGTCCTAGTTTCCACTGCGTTCATTGTGCAAGCACACATACATAAAAGATGATTTGCTGCTTCAATTTTCTGATTTTTTGATTTGGTGAGCTAGAACCACCCCACAAAGCTCACTGTCTCCCTGTGAGAGAACAATGTGTTTTAAGAGTCTGTGAAAGAATGGTACTGATCAAATATGTAACAGCAAGAATTATATAAAAGTGATTATATTTAATGCATTTTGAAGTGCTGACTTTCACAAAAAAACACGAGGTAAATACATAAAAGACAAATATTTACACTGAATAACAGGACACAAGAGAACAGAAAACATTAATATAACAAATAAAATAATCTTGATAATATATTACTTAATCATAATTATAATGATTCATAAAAAAATCATAAAAACCTGTTAAATGGTTAACGGTAAATTCCTGTAAAATGTACAGGAAAAAACTGTAAATTGACGTTCACAGAATTCCCTGAATTGCATTGCAATTTTTATTTTAATTTGATGTTTTATCTTTAAAATAACCATGTTTCTTCTTCGTTTTTCTTATCAGTTGTGTTTATTAGGATTGCATGTTACATGTAATGTTGTTAAATGAATGTTTATTGCATATTTTAGTTTAATGAGTCTCACCACAATGTTGTTTAGTGTTTATGTGAATGACACTGTGGACCTTCCATTTATGTTCATATTTAAAAGTTGTTTGTGATGGGTTTTGGTTCATCAT
>JAUMHI010000054.1:7133681-7153733 GCA_032359435.1 Enteromius unitaeniatus
TGAAAGTGACAACAATTATAGCACTATTGGAATTTATTGCTACCTTAATTACCAACAATTATACATGTTAACAAATAGCAGTAAATTAACAATTATGAAAAACTATTTGAGCCAGCAATTTAACTTGAATGTGATATGTGTGTGTTTTGTGGCGGTGCGCTCGTCTTTAGTTTAAAATCAAATTAAAATTGAAATTCTATTACAATTCTATCAATTAATAGGTGTTTCAGTTGGCAAAATGCCGGGAATCTTTTCCACAACAGAGTGAACAGCATACCGTGTCTCTGTGTACGCTGTCGTTTTAGATTTCCCTAACCTAAACTACAATCTTAAACTCGGTGCTTAGTGTCTACGTCACGGCTCTAAGCCTACCCGTTGATTGGTTCGGCCGCTTTGGAAAAACCGTAAGATTGTTATTCAATTTGTTGTTGTAGGTGGAGTCACACAGAAACAAAAGAGGGACAGATGACAGCAGCAGAGAGAGATGGCAGCTCATACCATGTAATGATAAAACACATTTATTCATTTTCTCATTCTAAGTCACTCCTGGTTTGCTTTGAGATCACATCAGAGAGGACACTGAGAGCAGGCATTGGCCAGTCCATACATCTGTTTTGACTTCTCATCTGGAGCAGAAAATGAGCAGTATTTGTCTGGGCACAAAGTTAAAAAAAAAAAAAAAAAAAACAGACAGGACAGCACTGTTGAACTGGGCTCTTTTGAGTTGTTTGGGCTTTGTACGGTGGGTGTGTTATTCTAACTTTGCCTTCCAAAACTGAAGAATCAGAGCCTTGTATAATCCACTCTCACGGTAACAAGTCTTCCAAGACTTCATAAGCGCTCAACTGACTCCATTTACAATATTAATGGACTTTTGATTGGAATAGCCACAATTTGGCAGCCAAGTATCTTATAATTAGACATTTTATTTGAAATGCAGCCTGTCAGACCTCTCACTTACTGACCTAAGTCTTTATTTAAATAACACGGTTTAGATCTAAGTGCCTCCAAAAGCCAAATAAGCATCACATCCTCCTATCGGAAAGCGGAACAGTACATCAGCCAAGACTAAAACAAGATTACAGTACATTACACAGATTTTATCCCACAAACTCAGTGGGGAGGGGAGAGATAAGCTTTTTTTAAATAACTGTAAAAGCAATATATAACCTCAGTAAATCCTCGACTGTGTCCCTGTGGGCATACTCCTGAAAAATGACTGCCATTGAAACATGATGAAACACTCTGTGCAGACTTTGTAGAAATCCGTGGTGGAATCCGAACACTCAGTCAACACAAGCACGAACTAAAGACTGCATGAGTGCGTGCTATTAACAAAAAATCGCCAAGAACTAAACTCTTTTCATCTAAACATCCAATAAGGCTATATCAATATCATCAGATAACAACTTGAATGAACTAACTAATAATAACAATATTAATAAATACAACTACTCTAAGTACATCCGTTAGCTAGATATACAGTTTTTCCTGTTTACCAGCATATATATAAATATAAAGTGCATTTACATAAAGCAATAATGCATTATAAAGCAAATCTCAGCTGTATGATTGTTTATTGTCATAAAACTCTCTCTCTATAAATATACACTACCAGTCAAAAGTTTAGAAACAGTAAGATTTGTAATATTTTTTAAAGATGTTTCTTATGTTCATCAAGGCTACATTGATTTGATCAAAAATACAGGAAACGGCAATGTTGTGAAATATTTTTACCATTTACAACAATAGGTTTCTATTTTAATATACTTTAAAATATAATTTATTTCTTTGCTGCAAAGCTGAATTTCCATCAGTCATTACTCCAGTCTAAAGTGTCACCTGCTCCTTCAGAAATCATTCTAATATGATAATTTATTATTAAAAAGTTGTGATGGCAAATATTTCCTTTGGAAACTGCAATACTTTTTTTCAGGGTTCTTTGATCATTAAAAAGTTATAAAGAACAGCATTTATTAAAAACATAAATCTTTCTATTCATTCAAGAATCCTTAAAAATATCACAGGTTGCAAAAAAATATTTATCAGAACAACAGTTTCCAGCACTTATAATAAATCAGCATATTATAATGATTTCTGAAGGATCATGTGACACTGGAGACTAATGATGCTAAAAATTCAGCTTTGCATTACAGTAATAAATTAAATTTTATTGTATATTAAAATAGAAAACTGTTATTTTGCATCGCAATAATATTTTTTTTCCTGTATTGTTGATCAAATAAATGCACCCTTAAAGAATATAAGCAAAAAAATCTTAACAAAAGATAAAAAGAATCTTATTGTTTGCAAACTTTGGACTGGTAGTGTACTGTATATCTAAAGTGTGATATAGTATATCACACTTTATCCGCATACATACATTATACTCAATTAAATACACTAAATTGTAAATTACAACAGCCTGATTTTTATGTCATAGCAAACTTTTACAATACAGGCATTGTGAGACTTAATTGAAAAACATTCTCATATATTCTCTAATAATTGGTATATCAGGTGTGTATAGATGTGGTATGTCACCCCATATTTATATATACTATATACAAACCCTGGCTTGCATATAGTTATTGTAGGCCATGTAAGGTGGCTTTGTTCTACAATAAATAAGCAATCCAAAAAAAATACAGATGTTTATAAAGGCAGAAGAATGCTGCTTCCAAAGGGCTCTTTCAGCTTCTGTTTCCATCCTGGACTAAACTGCTTCCTGTGCTGGAGTGTCAGGATGAGCCGGCATTCTCTCTCTCCTCTCCTCCAGCCCCAAGGGCAGAAAACAAACAAAT
The DNA here is from genome assembly GCA_032359435.1 of Enteromius unitaeniatus. Lineage (NCBI taxonomy): Eukaryota > Metazoa > Chordata > Actinopteri > Cypriniformes > Cyprinidae > Enteromius > Enteromius unitaeniatus. The sequence continues at coordinate 7,136,486 of JAUMHI010000054.1, forward strand.
CCAATAAAGTTTTCTGCCTGAGCACCCTAAGGGAGGTCTTCGGTTTCCCTGACAGAGCAGTGTAAGAGGAAAACGTGTGTTTCTGTATGTGTGTTTGAGAGAGCAACTACTCAAAGGGCAAAGGTTAAAACAGACTGCTCTATAAGCATAAGAGGACAGAAGTCTGTGTGTCTCAGCATGCATGTAGCTGATGAAACTTCAGAGGGATACAGGATGCATTGTGCAGCCCAGCTGAATGCATGAAACACTGATGTTAGCTTTGCTCAATCTCTGTAACAGATGGGGAGCTCTGCGAGATCAAAGCTATGAAGACATTGCTGCATTACTGCTGTCAAACACAGGATCTGACATATGTATAAACATGCAACGATGTGCAGCGATCTGAAATAGTCTGACTTCATGACTTACATATGAGGGGATCTTAAGAAAAAAAACAGCATGAAGTGAATGCACAGGTGAAGCAACAAAAATGACTTTCAACAGAAAGCTTCAAAAAGCGGTGAGAAAGAGGAAGAAAAGGAGACATAGATGAACCAAGGAGTGCATATTGCTATCTAAATACCCTCTGGGATCTTGGATTCCCTCAGGAGACACAAGGCTGCTTGTTCAGCATTTTTATATGTATAATGAGTTAGTGATAAAGAGCTTTTGTTCTGCGTTTTTAATTCACATTCATAAAACAAGGAAGCTTACTGTATTAAATAAGGAAGTCTTTGTATGCGTGTATGAATGTATGTCAACAATATTTGTTTGCATTTCCATTTTTTTTGTATTCCGATGTGGTTTCAAGCCACTGTATCAAGTGTCAGTACGAAGTCTAAGAGAGAGTGTTTGCATGTTATATCACACACAAATCTTTTACATTCCAAAAATAAATCATTATTCATACTAGTTTAAGAGACTGTATACAGAAAACAATATTCATATTCAATTAATACTTTCAAGTAGCTATCAACTTTATAACTGCTAATTACAATAATCCTTTTTTTTTTGTATAAGGCTTTCTTTAAAAATCACCCTAAAATATTCAGTGCATACTGTGCACATGACCAAGATGTGACAAAATGCCTTGTTTTACCAAAAAAAAAACTTAAGAACAATATTGTAATTAGTATTGTTGAATAAAAATTGTAATTTAATAAGTACTAAAACAAAAAATTTAAATCTAAAAATCGAATCTAACACAAATGACAAAATCACATGACATGACCAAAAACTTAAACAGGTATTTTAGATAAAAGCTCATTTATAATATATACTAATAGTCAAAATAATACTATAATAATATATAAATAATAATTAAAGAGATGCAAAACACAACATTAGGATCCTGAATTATTAAAAAAAAATTATAGAAATATAAAATATGCCTAAATTAATGAACACTTTATTATAAGGACCAATGTTCACTATTAACTTTTGTTGCTTATTGTCATGTCTATTATTACATATTGGTTGCTTATTAGTACATATAAAACACCAAATCTGCTTCACCATATTCTACATCCCTAATCCTACCCACTTAACAACTACCTTATTCATTACGCAAGGGATAATGTAGAGGCAGCCGGTAGTTATCGCAGAAATAAGCCCTGTTGGATCACGTTGTTTAAAATTTATAAGTTTATAAGTTGTTCATAACTACCGGCTGCCTCTGCATTATCCCGCATATTTGGAGCGGTTATTATTTGAAAAGAACAACCTGCAAATGTCTCAACTGACCAATCAGAATCAAGCATTCCAGAGAGCCGTGTAATAATCACAAGTAACCAATTAGAAGTTTACTAAGGGGAAAATGTTTAATTTATAGTGAATCTGTGATCCTTAAATCGAAAGTGTTACCAATAAATAATTTAAAATGTTTGACAATTATTTTGTTCATTATTACATGCTGAATTATTCATGTCCATTTACTATTTTGACATTTTTGGATACAGTGTTTCAGTTGGATATAATTGTATTTTCTTAAAAACAAAATACCAGTCAAAACATGTTTGTGACTAAAAATGTGGATTGTCTTAATAGGAGTGATGTAGTTGTAGTGCAGTGTATGTGAGAGAGCGAGAGTCCATATGGAGATCTGATGGGGTCTGACAAGACAGAATGCTTCACTGAGACAGACCGGCCAGGCCCACAGCAGGATACTCTATAAATACCCCATCACTACCTCTTTCTCTTCTCCCCGCTCTCATTTTAGCTCATCAAACATGAAAAGAAGGCAGATGCATTTATAAACAAAGGGGTCTGTGCAAATTAAGCATAAATAAACCCTAAAATCATTATTTAAATATTCTGCTCCAGACGGCCATGCGTGAGGAGAGGCTCTGGGGGAGTTACGTAACTGACTCTAATCCTTTTTGCTATGCAGCACAAAAACAGAAGAAACTGCTTCACCATTAAAAGAGTCAGGACAGCTTCTATCCATCCCACATTACTGCTTCTAGGAAACTGCATTTATAATTAATATGATTAATACAGATAAAATGTTAATGACTGGCAGCCTAATATTTTATATCCAAACAAAACCGCTTTAATGTTTTCCCTCAGATTTGCAGTCTTATTTTCCACATAAATCACAAAGAATCGATAATACACCTAACGTGAGATTAAAATGTCAAGCAAATGAGTTGATCTCTCTGATACCGAGATCCAAATCCTGCCTGTTCTTTGGTTCTGTGGCGAAATGCTGAGTCATCATATAAACCAGAGTTTTCTCAAATCAATACTGACAACTTCAGTATCCTGCACTAATTTGGCAGCAGTACACATACTGGCCTGTAGTGGCCGGTGAACACCAACCACACTCCGGCTGGCTGGTCTCCCAGATGTGCTGTCCTGGTTTTGTTCATCTCTCCGTGCTGCTGCCTCAATGTCAAGCAATGTGAGACTCAATTAAACCCGACTCATTTTCTCATACCCTCCTCAGAAAGATTCAAACAGGTTACAGTTCACACATTCAGGACAGGCTTCTGCTTTAGGCATCTGACCTATATGAAGAGGAGGTCATCCTATATGACAAAAGTCAAACTAATTATCCCTATGATTATCATTAGATTTTGATGGGTCCACAACATACTACATACTGACTACCAGAAACTTTGCAAGTATATGTCAACTTATTCTAATAAACCTAAACCTACCTTAACGGTCTACTCTGAGAGTTAATAGACATGAAGTTGCAAATGAATGAGAATTTGTTGAGATGTAGTTACAAAGTTTTTTATATTTATCAGAATGTCTAAAGTAGACGATCAAAATATTAACCTGTTCACATGAACATCTGTGCACTTTTTGTGCAACACCTTGTTACATACCTTACTGCACGTTTCGCCAGTTTTAAAAAAATGTCCAATGAGTAGTGCTTAAACACAGATTCAATACGTAAACCCTGGCACGTTTTTTATTACGTTAATATATGCATGCATTGCGGCAGTTCAGAATTAAATTATCTGGGGACTGTTGCTAAAAGCTAGTGCTCTGTCGTGTTGGAAAGATCCCCTACACCAAATCAAACCCTAAACCTACCCAATAGTGTTAACAAATGCAAAACTGATTAAAAAAACACATTTGGTGATGCAACCGTGCCATTTCAATTTCCTTTTACACTGATTTGAACCTTTTTGTCGAACTGTAGTTATATGGGAGCTCCTCGCCTCTCAAGTACATCTCTGTACTCCGTGAACTACTGAACAAACCGACCATCTATAAAAACCCATTGATATGAAGCGTGATATGTGTGATGCTAACGTTCAAAAGCATCAGTTTTCAAAAATCCCAGTATATTAATATTATTTTGAAGTTGTTGAATAAATCTATTTTATTTAAAAAATACAATCAATGTACTATTGAACTTTCTATTTATCAATGAATTTAGGAAAATATATCATGATTTTTAGAATAAATACTGAACAACTTTTTTCAACATTAATATTAATAAGAAAGGCTTCTTGAGCAGCAAAGTAGCATATTAAAATGATTTCTGAAGGAAATATTGGAGTAATGATGCTGTAAATTTAGCTTTGCCATCAAAGAAATAATTGTAAAAAATCTATATAAATTTTAAAAAGTAAATTAAATTGTAATTTCACAATATGAGAGTTTTTTTTTTTTGGTTAAAAAGTACTCATCCCAAATGTTGAATGGTAGTGATAACAAATACACACACATTACTGATTCCTCCACTAACAGAGCAGCATTAGACCTGTCCCTAAATATAAGTTAAGAAGACAGAGCACTCAAACAGCATGAGTCAACCATGCATTTAAGTGGAAATATTTCTGCCCCCATCACAATGTTATATGACAGCTTGTCTCAGCCCTGAATGCAATGATTCAGAAAGTCTCTTGGAAATGTCAGGGAAGTTTTTGGACAAGGTGGCTGAAGTGATATAAATCAGACTTATAGGGTGGGAGTAGAGGTTTAGTGTTTGGGTTGTTAAGGAGAGGGGTAATAAAATTATTGTGGGGCTTGAACTGAACCCCAGAGCTCACAGACGGAGCCGCCAAAACAAGAGCAGCCAAAGGGACCATTTCTCATCTCCTGGCTCCTGAGAAGGGGTGGAGGAGAGAGAGCAGGAGGGTGGACACCACACCACAGAGAGGAAAAAACAACTATTTCTCTTCATTTTCCAACTGTCTGCAATTATGGTAAAATGTGAATAATCTGCACAGCGGTAACATTCATACAGGCAATTCATGGTACACCCCTATTTTTTTTTTTCATTTTGGAATGGGAGTAGACATGAAATGGGAGAGTGGATGAGAGTCAGCTGATGTAGTGGGCTGAAGAGGGAACAGCACCACAGGCGATCTGGCAAAGTCATTCACTAAACTCTGTCCACATGAAGCTCACAGTAACCCCACTTCCCGCAATCACACTAAACTCAAACTTTCACATACGCACATCCACATGCATTCTTTATATGGTGATGCTGTTAAAGTTAATCTGATTTATACCTAACTGTTCAAGAACTTTACCTCTGGAAAGGTGAAGGTCGGATTTAAGAGTTTAAAGAATTAAAGTTTGAAGTTACCATCCTATAGGTCAAATGTTATGTTCGCATCACCCAGTTTCCTTGATAAAAAGTCAATAGGACTCTTCATTTTGCTTTTTGAGAAATGCACAAAATGGTTCTGTGACCAACAAGTTTTATTCAAGCAAATTTTGATAATCATGATCATCTTCACGAATGAAAATAATTGTAATAATTTGAAAGCATAAATGCAAACCACAGAAGCAAAAAGCTAAAGAACTACACCAGATTTGTATGACTTTTATCAATAAGCTTCCGACAACTTTTTTAAAATCTTTTTTTTAAATCTACAAGGTGGAAAGTCTGAGTTAGAATATCTTGCATAAATAGAAGCTAACTAACAATTAGAAGACTTTTCCTGTTTAACATGGGGATACAAGGACTCTACAAGGATACATCTACATTTAAAACAGCGCATCTGTGTGTTATGGCTGACACAGAAATATGTACGCTATTTGCCTGCAGTGACCAAAATGGCGCTACAGTGCTGAATTGGTTGAATAAAGTTGTTATATTTCTTCTCTTTCTGTACAAAAAGTACTTTCGTCACTTCATAATGTTACTCTTGAACCACTGATGGCAGATGGAGTATTCTGACAATGTCTTTCATACTTTTCTGGCCCTTGACAGGGTTTATAAATTGCAGACAATGGAACAGCCACAAGCCTCTAAATCTTAAATCTTAAATTGTGTTCCGAAGACGAACAAAGCTTTTATGGGTTTGGAACAATATTTAAACAATAACTCACTCAAAAAATCTATGGACTTTGTAAAGACAGACTTGGCAGTTAAAAAAAAGTTACTAATTTCTTTGTTTTATTGCAGCAATCTATTGCAAGCACAGAAACACAGCACAAAAATGTAAGTTTTATTAACATCTACTCACGAACAATATTCATAGTTTCAGATTTATTATAAAACTAGATTAGGAAATAAATTAGAAATACAGCGCCAATGCTTCTGTTATCCAGCCAAGCCATTATAAAAGGCCAAATTTTGGTGATTAATTAATTTTGCCGAAACAATTCCTCACGGAAAATTACATATTTGAGCAACAGTAAGCATGGATATATGAAGTGATAGCAATTACAGAGTACAATACAGCTCCATCCAGATTCATATGTCATCCTGCAGAATCTCATATACTCTAATTCCACTTTAAAAAAATGGAGGAACGATCAAGATGTCTGAAGAACAAATCAAGACGTCTGGGGAGTCAGGCTTTGTTTGTGTGCCAATTTAATACTTCCCAGATAAGTCTTTATTTCTACACACAATGCCTCGCTGGAAGCCAATGGAATGTCAGAAACATGTTTAGCATTCATTTCTGCTCTTTAACACAGCCATCCTGCCAAATGCTTGCTTCTTTGGTCAACACATTCCTGAATCCTGGCCTGTTATGGATGCTACCCGCTCACTATCATACAGGACAGCACTGAAACAGAATTGTGTCTTCTGGACAATCCCTTGACACTCTGACCTCATCCCATTACCTTTATAGATGCCTCTCAACATGTGAAGAGCAGGGAGGTTAACAAGGCCATTAAGAGAGGTCAACAACCTTGCTCCAGTCACTCCAGGCTTCTGGAGATTAAGCGTAAACACACACCACAGTTTCACAGTGCACTACAAAGCAGCAACTTCCAGACTCAGGTCTCTTTATTCTAGACGGCTAATAAGTCTGTCTGATGGCCTGAGTGTGGAACTGGGTGTTTAAGGACACAGAACTGTTTAGATTGCTGTGCTAGGCTGTGTGGATGGTAATCCCCTCACAAGACGGGGCAGTCTAAGCCTACACAGCTCTTTAGACATGCCTGAGAGACTGCCGTCATGGTTCAGCATGACTGGACTGAGCATAAGAGGGGTTTATGCAACCTGCTGTGCCGAAGACGGAGACACAGAATTTTAAACTAAAGATCTGCAATCTTTTAAACGGAGGTTCTCATGCTGCCATCAATTATACAAGCGACAAATTCTTGATTCAAAGATTGATCTCTGGATTATCTTACATAGCCGGTTAAAACCTTCAGAAGGAATGTCAATATAGGATTTCATCAGCTCTATAATTGAATTGCTATCTACATGCAATTTCTATTTTTTGGTATCTCATGAACTTTATAAGAACTTTATGTTCAGAAAAGGCAACTCATGGGTTTTTATGAACAAGTCGTGGTAGCACTTTAATTTAAGGAGCAATTAACTAGTTAACACTATTAACTAGTTTCTTATTAGCATGCAAATTACTAGTATATTGGCTGTTTATTAGTATTCTGCATGACAATATTTTACCATCCTATCCCTAAACTTCACAACTACCTTACTAACTATAAAGTGTCTAGGGAAATGTCAGTTAGTAGCTAGTTAATAGTGAGCACCAAACTAAAGTGTGACCAGAGGTTGTAATTGAATAATTTTTTGATACCATTTTTAAAACAATTTAATAATAAGGGCTGTTTTTATTACATTTTAGTATTTTAATAAAATGGCTTTAGTACTTATTTAGTACTTATTTTTCTATTTAAGAACAAATAATTTGTAAAAAAAAAAAATTATAAAAAAAGACTATGTAAACTATATAGACTATAGAATATAAAGAATATATATATATATAATAAACAAACAAACAAAAATTAATTATTTCAAAGAGAGATAAATAAAAAATATAGAATAAATTAAGAAAAATAATAAATATAGAATTACATTTTAAGCTAATTTCTTCTAGATTTATTTTATTTGATTGATTTATTGGTTTAAATTATGTTTATAAATAAGTTTTAGGATCACATGGATATCACTTTTAACATTAAAGAGAGAATACACATTACTGATTCACCCATCATTTTTACTACAGTTTTATTAAATCAACTCTATTAAGTGAAACTATTATATCTACAAAATAAAAATGTGACTAGTATAAACTTACTGTGATGACAACAACTGTAGCTCAATTGTGACTACAAATGAGAACTAAAATTACAATTACGTACATTTCAACCTCATCCGTTCCCTGTTGGATTGGTCTTGAGCGAGATCTGTAGACTGGACGTGGGTGTTGACCACACACATAGAAGAGAGGCATTAAAGAGCCGCTCTGTATAAATGCTGATGACATACTGGTTAAACAGCTTCAGTGACTCCGAGCATAAATCTGATTCTCCTAAAACAGACTGCAAACTTGGCAATCCTCTACCATCTTCCGCTCTTGAACTAATGTTTACACACTTAATCACAGATCAGAGGTTAAAATGCAGGCAAGGTCAGCAGTTGTAAAGCAGGAAACGTTGGCATGTTGCACGGTTTGCTTGTTTGTAGTCCGTGGGAGATGCACTGGACAAGCCAGCAGCACAGCAGAAAGAGGTGAGTGTCAGTGCGTGCCTCAGGCAGAGAGCGGCTTGTCTCCTATCATAACTCACATCAGCATGGGACGCACTGTGCAGTGAAAACAGTTGTGAGCCGAGGACCCCTGCGTTGCATCAGCTTGGAGACAGAGCGGGAGAAAGTGCTGCATGTTTTACATCTCTCGCAGGCCAAAGATCATAAATCAGGGGACGTACAAAAAGGACAGTGTTTTCATAATGTTTTTTTCCTCAGTGAGGGGGTGGGCAGATTTGCGGAGCCCTTTGACAGGGCAGATTCCTGGCTAATAGAAAGCAGGCCAAGCAAGAAACGCTGGGCTTGTTCAGAGTGAGCTTCCCTCAAAATATATCAGTGGCCAAAATAGTATTATTATTATTATTATGGTGATAGTGAAATTAAAGCCATTATTTGTCTTGTACACTAATAATAGCCATAGCCATAGGGTCTCATTCACTAATATTTTATATGCACAGAAAAATGTTTTGCATAATTCAGAACAAATGCATATAAATGCACATAAATTTGAAAAGTTAATGAATTCAAATTCTAACGGTAATGAATCTGGATTATTCTAAATGAGCGAGCAAGTGCCTAAGGTTAGTCATTTGCATAAAACACATATAAACCATCTTATGTTCATCTTCTCAGTGTGTGAGTTTTCTTGTTTCACTTGTTCATATCATTTTTGTAAATGTTAGTATGACCAAAATGATCATAGATTCTATTAACAAATTATTAAATTTCACACACAAATAGATTTTATGCACAAAAAGTACACAATGAGACTCGTTTTTGTATGTCATTTCTCTAAATAAGCCTCTTTATAGCTTCTATGTAGACACAGAAAGCACTAAATTAGTTAATTTATGTTTTATTATTTATCACAAAATCTGAATAAAATAATTAAAATAATTTGCCCTAAAATAATTTGTTTGTATTTGTATTTCAACATTTTAAATTTAAAAACCCTTACATTATTTCATTGCAGTTATTGTAATTAATTGATTGTATTTTCAGCATAAATAAATCTAATTACTTGTGTGAATAAATCTAAATACTGCTTCTAGCGCAGCTTCTGTGTCACGTCTGTGCAAAAATGGATTTTGTTGATAAATGAATCTATTTTAAAATGTAATAATCTGAAATGAAAAGTGAGATGCAATAAGTTCGGAAGAAAACGCTACCGGAAATCAATTTAAGGTAGCAAATATCATCCCTTAATGAAATATTCCATTTCTGTCAATTCTGACCATCACACAGAATCTGAGAAGATTTGGGAATCAACGTACAAGCAAAAAAGAAACCTTTGACTAATTATTACCAAGTATACTTTTTTTTTACCAATATTCTTAGTGCATCCCTAACTCTCATCATGCAAATGGTCAAAGCTCACAAGACACATCATGGGGAATCATAGACTTTCGCAGAAAGTGGATGAGCATCCTTATAGGAGGAACTTACAGCCTATCACTATCACTGTGCTGACTTCACTCTCTGAGGTCAGTCGTGGTGCTTGGGTTTGCTTGCCCTCAACATCACAGAAGTCAGCATTACACTGACACCTTGACTATATGGCTCCTCGCAGTTCTCATTATCACAAACATTCAAGCACTGCATTTGATTCATCTATTCTGTGCAGTTCTGCCTGAACTAAAAGTACCCAGTGCCTTGAGACAAATAGAGATTGAGGGGTCCAATCGACAGCCACAGAGAGGCCTGTAATCGAGACAAGCCATACAGATCGTACAGTTCCAATTTGTAAATCCATCAAGAAACTTAATCCACGTGATATATTAGCAAAAAGTGAAAGACAAAACCAAGAAAACAGTGTGGTGCACATTGATTTTCTCTCAGGAATATTAATGGATGGCTCCTCCCCCAACATGATACAGATCAACTTGCCTCCACACACACACTGAGCCATAAATAGACACATATGCATATCTCAGCAAATCAGAACACTAGATCTACCGTCAGGACTCCAATCACGTAAAAATACCATTATTCTTTTCATTCAGACAGCAAGGTCTTGGTGAATTTAATAAATGGCTACGTTAGAGCAACTAAATCTAAGATTTACGGTATTCTATGTGCCAGCGCTGAATTTTTCCTACACCGACCATATCGGAGATTTACCTCGTAAATTTGGTGCCGTAGAATGTCAGTGTATTGATGTGCACTTTCAATCAAGACAAAAATCCTAGACAAGTTTACAAAGCAACGCCTGCCAAAATCCATCCAACACCCTATGAAATTACAAACTCTATCTTCATTCATGCAGCAGTTGCCAAATTCATCCTGAATCAGATGCTTTGTTTGTTTTATCAGTCTCTGTATTTGTCAATCCACTAAGCACTAAAGACCTTCACATGCCTGGTTCGGGGAGGCTGTCGGTGTAGATGAGCTACATGGAATCTATGTCACATGACCTAGTGATCATTGAGCACTTACCTCTGATTCCCATTTCCCACACACTGTTAGCAACAGCTGGGCTTTCATAGTGTGACCAGCCTTCCAGCTCATTGACTTGCTTCTCTTTACACTATAAACACACTGACAGCTCATGTGAGTGATTCCCTTCGGCTGGACTCATAAAAGCAGTCTGTTGATATTAAACTGCCTGAAATTATAAAACTACATGCAATGCAAGTCCAGGAATATACAGCGTGCAAAACTGTTTACTCTTGGGGGAAAAACCTTTTTATTAAGGGATTAAGGAAATCTCAAATATTATATTACAATATTGTTATATCATATTATATTATATATATATATATAGTAATATATTCCATCTTTCTCTTTGGAAAATCTTCAAAATTACTTTTAAATCGACTCCCAAAGCTGTATGTTCTATACTTCAAAGACTCCAAGTTTTGAAATGAAATACTGCTGCCAGGATAATTTGTCCATTCTCATTCATCCTGTCATCCAGTATATCGAGTGTAAATGATAAACACAGTAAATAAATGGTTTTCAGTACAGACTATGATTGAAACAAGCAGCAAACACAAACACATGGCACAGTTTACAATTTGAAATATAACTTTCCCCACCTACTTCCAAACTAAATACTTCCAATGGGATGCCTGAAGGCAGCTGGGTATGAGGGACCGTGTGCAGTGCCAGAAATCAGAGAGCCAGTATGTAGCCTCCAAATTTTAAAGATGGCTATAACTACAAGTAATAGTGGTTTATGAGTGCTGCATATCCTGTTTCACATAGTATAGCTTTTAAAGCTTTCAAAAATACAAATAAAGATACTAAATATGCCTCATAATAAGACTGGGATTCCAGAGAGGGGTGTTTCTGACAGTATGAAGAATGTCTTTATAACAGTAGAATCTTATCTTGTCTGATATTTTATCTTCCACTGAGGGGAACCACAAGTGGGTTTCTAGAGTCTGGTCATAGGGGACTTTGTGTTTGCAGTTCATAAGATCTTTCTCTATGCTGACAGATGAAACAGAACTGTTGAGTGTGGTGAGCACAACAGATAACATGGCCAAAGTTAAGCCTAATTCTTTTTAAAATCTGTGTGTTAAAGCACTGCAGTGTCTTCCAGCATGACAAATGCTTGAATCTTTACATTAAAAATGATTGGGTGTTTAATGTCTTTTTCTTCCCTTATAAGTTGTTCCAATGCAGTACGCAATATTTAACTGATTTACAGTTTGACGGTCACTAAAAGCACCGTCTTACAATTAATACAACATGTACCATAACTCTTGTCACATAGCAAACAATGCTGTTTTAAACTACAACAGCTGGCTGAAGAAAGCTTCAGTACTGAAGTGGGTGAATCACACAAAACATGTCTAAAACATCTCTGAGTATCAAGTCTAGCAGGAATTTCCAAATAACTCCTGTATTTGCATGTAAATATAGTAAACAGACTTCTTTTTGGGGGGGGATGAGTAGGGGGTAGAGGTGTAAAATGTGACAGTGAAAAACCCTTAACCACAACAAAACCTTTGAAAGCAAACACACTCACACTGCATTCATCCTCAGATAACATCGGTAAGGGTAATTAACAAGTCACAATTATCATACAGTACATAACACTAGTCAAAAGGTGAGATCTGAAGCTATGAGCTATGGGGATTTGTGAGAATGTGTTAAATGCACGCAGGGAAAGAATACAAAGACTTTCAGACAATGTGACTCCAGGAGGGACGCTCCACATGCTGTAATTAAAAAAAGACACTGGGATGCCATAATTACTTATGCTGGGATAAATTGGTGTCTGCCTACATTCTACATAATTATGACCTTTTTAAGATAAAGCATGCAGTCAATTCACTCTCACAGCAAAAACAACCTATACAAGCACAAACCAAAGCGATCTATGATTAACTTTCTCTTCTAAAAGGAGTAAGAAGACAAATGACAGTGTTACTAGCCCACATCATGTCAGGCAAATGAATCAAACTTAACTTAAAATGTAATGAATTGCTGTATATAGCTGTATATAGTAACAACTGATGCTATAAAAAAATGTATCTCTCATACTAGTACCATTTTAAAACTGGAAAATGTACAATACAGTTTGATGACAAAAATCTGTCAGCAGTAATGCAAGTCACTGTTGGGACAGTGCTCATAAGCAAATGAACAAGTTGGCTCCTACTAAGCACTGACTAATTAAACTATTTAGTTTTAACTATTTTAATGCAAAAGTACCAGCATCTAGTGAATAGTTGGTGAGCTTAAAATGCGCATGCTGTCACTATCCTGTAGGAGTAATTAATTACTACTAAGTAAAAAATACTGCAGTAGCAAAAAATAGCACTTTTCATAAGCCAAACATCAACACGAAGCATCTGTAACGCTGTGTGCTCAAACTTTTTTTCAGATTTCACTCACCGTTGACTGCGTGAAGAGCGCTTGAGCAATACCGTCCATAAAGAAGCAACGCGTCTGAAGAAAGCGTCCTGCTATTTTCACTGCTTCCAAAGGCTGGTGAAGTTCACGCAGATCTCTCTCTCCCTAACTCACACACACACACACGCTCCTCTCTAAAGTAGGACAAACTCCCGTTGCTGAAGGTTAATTCGCGCAGCCGCTACGCATCTCCGCGTCCATCCTCCTGGAAGCAACTGCTGCAAACTGCCTTGAATCCCGCTGCTTAGTGGAGCTGCCCCTCGCTCCGGCTCCGGCTCCGCACTGGACCGCCGCTGGGGACCGAGCACCGCTGATCTGGAGCGACAACAGCCCGGCTGTGGAGTGCCCATGCGCGGGGGCTAGCGACGGCCGACACGCTGGAGACCAGCAAGCAACTTGAACTGTATTGTAATTAATGTCGAACCAACAGTAAACACTCAGAGTCATGGACACAGTTAATGCTGACGCTAGAATGTGTCGATTACAAACATTTCATATAAATAAAAACGAGAATGTAGGTCTAGAGAGGACTCCGGGGAAGAAATTGCTGTATTTCTAGAGCTTTACGGTTTTAAGTTAACGTAAGGGTTACTTTTTTTATTTGGGGTTAGGGTTAGGGTAAGTATAGTATTTTCACATAAGTAGGCATATTATTTATTTAATAAATTTGTCCGTTTATTAATAATAGTAGCCATATTTGTTGCCCAAAGTGGTTTGATATTTTTGTTATAATGTCTATTGGACGCTTTTACTGTTAATGAAACATGATTAATTAAATTAAAAAAGTAAATACCTATACACTTCCGTTGTATTTCTTGAACAATCACAATAAAGCATATTCTAATTTACTATTTATGTAATTGTTTTATGCTTCATTATTGTTTTACTGTGTAAATATTAAATAAATGTTCTATTGTGACCACTTGCACCTACACCGTTTTTGGTTTTTCTTGTTTGTTTGTTTTTTCCAGAGTAATTAAAAAGAAAATAGGTACTGTCAAGAATCCTGTCAAAAGGTACTGATACATGCACTAAATGCAAGCTTTCAAATGACTAATATGTACCTTTAAGGTACTAATAAAGGTACATCTGGAGGTAAACAAAGCACAAATATGCACCTTTTATCTTTTGTACTAGAGGTTACTGCTTTATTAACAGCTTTGCAGGCTTTTTTAAACTCAAAGAACAGAATGAAAAACAGTGCCTGGTAGCCACTGACTCACATTGTATTTTTTCCCATATAGTCAATGGCTTGGCAATGGTTTTATAAATACAATTTTATAATTTTATTTATAAATTATATTGATTTTATAAATAAAATTATTTTTGTTTGTGTTTAACAGAAGAAATAGACTCATACAAGCTTGAAATGACATGTGGGTGAGTAAATAATGACAGAGTTTTCATTTAGGGTGAGCTTTCCCTTTAAGGTGTGACAACTAGCCCTGATCTTCCATATTCAGCGAGACATGTAACCATCTACACCCATATTGACAATCCCACATATTGTTTATTGATATCTGTAGCAGTCTATTATAAAGTCCTCTGGCCTGGAAGAGTCTTTGAAATATGACTCAATACCGTTTAAGGTAAAGAAATGAACAAAGGTTGAGGCACAAAGAGCAAAGGAGTGGTATTTGCTGTATCATGAAGGTACAACATGTTCTTGTCCAGTGACTCTAGGCCTTTTTTTAATTTACTTCTTTTTTTATTTATTTCCTTTATATTTCTGAAAGCTCACATGACAGCACATCATGAGAGAAAGACATTGATCAGCATGCATGTCACATCCCAGTCTGTTAATCAAAATTATGCTTTATTAAAAATTTTTTAGATGTTGTAGATATAGTGTATAGAAAGGCTGTGAGGGGGGCTTACCAGGGGCCTCAGCAGGACAACAAATATGTCTCATCATACACTGTTTATAACCTCACTTCAAAGCCAGAAATATTGTTAAAGAAACAATGACTGAAGGCAGCAATGCTAAACAAACCATAACCAAAAGAACACAGCACATTTAATCTCAAGAAGTCTCTGTATAGATCCTTAAAACATTATAATCGAAAAATTATAACTGACCCAAACATGAAAAAAAGTTATTTACCATTTTAAAAGGTGCAACTGCAGCTCTGATGTAGAGCCAGGGTTGTCATAAACAAAAATAAAGGCTCTTAGTTCATATGAGTTCATTAAACTAAAACGTCATGGGGCTTAATTAGACATTCAGTTTCAGAGCAATGTGGCAAGCCTGAAGGAATTGATTTGCATAATTCAAAACTTGTTAAATCAGTGGCGTGCACTGCAGCATAAACATTCTCAAACGTACTGTACACCCTTGTACTGTATACGACCTCTCAAACACAGCACATCTCTTTGTCCACTAATCACTTCCCCAAAGCTGTTTGGACAAAACTAGGCCAATAGCAGTCTATTTTGCTCCTCAGCTTGTCTGAAGCGCTGTTAATTGCTGCATTGTCTTTTTATTAAACTTGTTTGCTAAATATAAATAGTAGTAAAGTCAAGCAGGGATTTTACACATTAAATAATTTACATAGGAATTTAACAGAATTAGAGTATATACAATTAGTACTTCAAAATGTCTTTTCAGCCAGTTTCTCCATCAGTAATACTTAAGACAAAGATGGATAGAGAGAAATAGGGCTTTGTTTAATTTTTCAAAGAGTCTCAAGTTCAGAGTTTGATGCATAAAGCTGGATAGATTTTGGAGTTGCAAAGTTGCTAAAAATAAGTCACTGGTTCTTACTACAAAAAAAAGTAAAATAAAATGATATTATATAAAATATAATACAAAATACATTTAATGATGCATTGGCTGGGTTTTAAAATAAGCTTAAAATCTGCCTTGAAAAGGGGCGAAAAAATGTACCATATTTTTTTCTGATTAAATTAATAAATTGTGATACAAATTCACCTCTGCCTTGGTTATATGATTATTATTAATATTTCTGGGCCGAATGTTTCAGTTGTTTTGCTATCTATGCAAAATCAGAACACTCCCTGTTTTTCACCAAAAAGATTTTAATTTGTGTTTAGAAGAGGAACAAAGGTCTTACAGAATGGCATGTGGGTGAGTAATAATGGCATTATTTTTTATTTTTGGGTGAACTATCCCTTTAATTAGAGTTAGCGGACATGAAGTTGCAAAGTTACTTATAGTTAGTAACTAAATGGACTATTGGAATTAAGTGTAACCATCATTTGGTAAATTAATTTTAAGGATGTCTTTGTTTTCTAGTTGTGGCAGTCGTGGCCTAATGGATAGGGACTCCCAGGTCTGGCAGGAATTGTGGGTGGTGGAAGTGAATAACCAGTGCTCTCTCTCCACCTTCAACACCATGACTGAGGTGAAACCCTTGAGCAAGGCACCATTCCCAACTGCTCCCTGGGCACTGCAGCAATGGCTGCTCACTGTGTGTGGTTGTTCACTTCTCACTGCTGTGTGTGTGAACTTGGATGGGTTAAATGCAGAGCACAAATTCCTAGTATTGGGAACCATACATGGCCACATATCATGTCCTTTCCTTTCCTACATCTCCATTTTTGAGTCACTACTTGCATTTTAAATCCTAAAGCAAGTGAAATAGCAGTAACCAATAATAGAAGTGTCATGTAAATGAAGAGAATCTTGTGAAGTTTTGGACCAGACCAAACACAATGTTATCATATAAAGGTTTACTCCACCCCAAAATGTACATTTTGTATCATTACTGACTCACTTGTTCCATACCCATAAAAGCTTGTTTTCGCCGCGTACAAAAAATAATCTCGTCACATCTTAAAGGTATTGTATGTAGGATTGACACCGAGTGGTTGAACTAGGCAGTCCAAATTCAAAATACTGGAGAGGGGTTTTTCACCCGGCCCCTCCTTTTCAGACTCCACGCACACTCAGGTTGCCATGATTGATGACACCAACAGGAACGAACGCACATGACAATGAATTAAATGAAATGCACT
>JAUMHI010000054.1:7153833-7179744 GCA_032359435.1 Enteromius unitaeniatus
TATATATAAATTATTATTATATTTTTGTTTTGTGATACACCTTTGTTCCTGCTACTTTTGATCAATTTAAAAGCACCCTTGCTGAAAAAAAAAATATATAATTTTTCTTTAAATCTTAATGACACCAAATACATACATCTACAAATATATCAATATATAAGTAGTTTGACAGGGTGGAGTGGCTTGATCGAGATATAAGCAATGCGTTGTGGGTGTGGATAGTCACAGAGCTCTTTTTCCCATAATTTGTTTCCATAGTAACAGCGACTTGTCTGATTGGTGGATCTCTCTCTTCAGTATTATATGAATAAATGAATGAAAAACAAACCATGTGTATCATACCATTGGAGAGGACCGTAGTCCTGGGGGTCACGTCCAGGTCTAGCGGGGGTCTGAAGGGGTAACCCCACAGAGTGGACACAACACACAGCAACAGCAGGAACAGCAGCCATGCACTATGGGTCAACATCTTCAGCATCAGCAGTCTGACCAGGAGGGGTGAGTACCACGAGACCGCCGCTCACCCCTCCTCTCAAGGGAGCAGGAAATCAATCACACAGTTTCCTCTAGTATGCACAAACGTCTTCTTCACCAAAAAATAAAACAGCTCTCTTTTCCATCAAGCGCTTCGCTCTGCAAAACAAGGAAAAGCAAGACAGTTAGGACACGTACAGAAATGACTAGTCAGTGTTGATGTCATAGTTAAGCTGACATGTGATCAGGTAAAGCGTGCATTCTGACGCTTAATCAGATTTCTCAAATAACACAATTTAACTGTGTTTCTCAGTCCAGATTGCCCAAGGACAACCAACTATCAAGATTCTCGTGTTTGCACAGAACAAAGGAACGTGGGCATGTTAAAAGGAAACCAGTGCGCCCTGTGGCCCTAAAAGGTTGTTTAATAGAAGCAAAGTCTTCTATTCAACTCTTAAAAAAGAGTGAATGACGCGTGCACAAAGCACATGGACACTCAGTGGTATGTCAAAGTGAAGATCAAAGGATGCAACCGCACATCCAGTGACTCCCGACCTTTCAGGCCTTTAATCCTGAGCTGTGTCTGAGGTGACTGCGTTAAATAATAAGATGATTAATGTATGATAACAGTCCAAATCTAAAAGAGCCAGGACTATCACAATCTCTGTCTTCTCTCTCTGCATCAAAAGCAGGTTGGATCAAACTGGAAATGAGTTTTTACGTACATGTTTGGAAATCTTGAGAATACTGCTCTGGAGAAACTGGGAGCATGCTTAAGGATATGTGCCAGTCAGTGGAATTTAGATAAAGGTTTTGTTTAGCAAGGATGCATTGATCAAAATGTACATTCTTCCAAAAGATTTACATTTTAAATAAGCTCTATTCTTTAGGATTTTTAGTAATAAAAGAATGCTGAAAAAAATTGAAAACAAAAACAAAATAAAAAAGTGTGAGAGACTTGAAATATATCTGACCCCCAGTATTTGAATGGTAACGTATAAGCAAATGAAGCAAAAAATATTAAATAATAATAGTCAAATGAGGAAAGTCCAAGGCTTATATTTAAGCCTGGTTATAAGCAGATTCCATTACTAATTTGAGCCGTTATCGAGATTAAGTAATATTAGAGAAGTGAAGTATTGCTAAAAATAACAGCCACTATGAAAAGAAATGCAGAATAAAATTGTTTTTATACATAATGTAAGCATACATGATTTTAAAGATATTTATCAGACATACATTCATTCAGGATTACTACGTTGCTTAATTATGAATGTTTATGTTACCCCTCCTCCTCCCCAGCACCACCTGTAGAGATCTGCATTCTTGCAGCAGCAAAAAGCACATTTTGGCTATTTAATTTATGCATATGGCAAAACATATAGAGAAAATGCGCAAAACCGTGTTTGGTGTTCTGCCTTCAGTTCAGGGTTTCGTTTGTTCAGCTTCGGCCAAGAATTTTCATTTCAGTGCATATTTTAAATTAGCTAAACTAATTATTGTATTTGTTCAGCAGCTGCATAAAATCCAGCTTATGCATATTTCAAAAAATTTCAATACACTTTTTAATGGAAAGTTATTTAGTGCAGCATTTACATGAAATTTGTCTCCATATTGACCTTATCCTTACTATTGTGTTATGATAACGACTGACCTGTAAGAGAATGGCTGTTACTTAAAAAGGAAGAGTCATTGTGCTTGTGTGCGTAAGTCTGATGTGATTTAAGAGGACAGTGGCCCGAACATCCAACTGTTCGCCTCCCTCCGTCCATTACTCTAACACACTCAGCCCCTCTCTTCTGTAAACACTCCAGACTTCTCCCCCTCTCTCAGATAAACACACTCTCTCTCCCTCATTCTATTAAACAAGCTTATGCACCAGATGAGCACTGTTTTCTTTTCCCCTCTATCTCCTCTTCAGAGAGCACATTCCCAGTGACTTTCTAGGCCACTGTATTCTCGTTCATTCAAAACTTTTTCACTCCTTTTTTTCATAAGAAACACACAAAACAAACTATCTGAAACACAAATGCACAGATGTGCTTGAATTCACACCTGCTGTAGCGCAGGAATCAGCAGTACTGCACCAGAGCTTTATCGGATCAGCATCCCTCGTACTAACAACAGAAGCAATGTCAAGAGCAAAGCTGAAACATCACACAATGCTGCCGTTTCTTTTTAAAGAAGTCAGTTATATGCATTTATTTGATCAAACATATAGTTAATACAGTGAAAAATTTAAATGACAGTTTCTAATTTAATGCCTTTCAAAACACAATTTCTTCAAATGTAAATTCATAGCTGTATTTTGAGCTGTACTTATGATCCTTCAGAAATTATTCTAATATGCTGATTTGCAGCTCAAGAAACATTTCCTATTACTACCAATACTGAAAACAGCTGCCTAATATTTTTGTGATACACTGTGATGAATAGAAAGTTCAAAAGCACAGAACTAGACATCTTTTGTAACACTATACTATATCTTTGCTTGAATCCTTGTTTAATAAAGTATTAATTTTGAATTCTCAATTAATTTTGAATTGTACAGTATATGTATACTATATATATGTATACCGTAAAAATAGTACATTAAACTAATGTTTTAGAAATTCTATGAAATGTTACAATTATGACAGTCAGTTTTTTTGAATAGTGACCAAAAAGGTGCAAATCTGACATATTTAATTTTACATACACATTTTAAAACATTGTTTATTTCCACACATCATCAGATCACTTAATTTTGCACTTACGTTGCTCAAAAAAAAGACTTCTTGGTTTTAATAAGAGAGTGCTATCTCATCACTAAAATATGCTTTGAAAGATCTGTGCAGCCCCTGAAGAAATTGTATGTCAACAAAGCATTAGCAGATATGACAGTATGGTATTAAATAGCACTGAAAGTTTCAGGAATCAAATAACTTTTCTGCTGAACCGCGCAGAGAACAAGCGCACATTGAGTAATAGCTTGGTGCAAAACTAGAATCCAGTTTAAGTTTAAGAGGTTTATGAAAGAAATCCATTATAGGATTATAACTACACAACCATCAGCGCTATTATTGTTCAGCCAATTCAGACGTCCTAGAGAGAATGAAAACTATAAAGAAAGAAAGACACACGAGAGGCCAAATCTTCCCAGTGGAAAATTTCTTAGCACTAACACCATAAGAAAGCATATCAATTGGCGGCCACTGTAGCCTATAGCGACAGTGGTCTTACGCTGCGTGGTCACTTCAGAGATCCCTCAAACACACACTGCCGTTTCTTATTCTGCTTTTAGAGCCGTAGAGATGGGCTAAAGCCAATTCCAGACAATGGAGGTTCAGCTGCAAGTTGATTGAAAAATAAAGTGTTGAGCTGTACAACAGGATTCATGGTATCAGGCTGAGGGATGGACTGAATCAAGTGACAAGAATTGAGCAGCTGCAGAGAGAAAACGATAGCTCTGTTTCTGCAAGCAGCTCAGCGGAGACCCTTCATGCATCTTTAACCAGCTGTCAGTCACATTTGAGCACATTTACATGTGAGTTTAAGGGTCAGTTGCCTCAAAAGAGAGAGTGACACCTACAAGCAGTGATATGCTATATTCTATGCATTAAAGACCTGCAGAGTTTGTGAATGAAGGAGGAACACAAGTAGAATTTTGACAAGTATAAAACCTTTTATAAATATCATTCAAGAACAGAGCATCAGTTCAAGGTTATGTGAGCGTGTGGACAAATCAGCTTAATAATCTTCCACAGAAATTCAACAGCACATCCATCATCTAGCTCATCATCAATGAAACCGAATCCAACGGAAAAGAAAGTAATAACTTTTTATAGATACCACTATGGTTAGTTTAAGACATCAGTGTAACAGCTAAATCAGTGTTTGGCTATATAAATGAGAGCTGCTTAATTGTGAAAGCCGTCTTTCACAAAAATGTCATTCTTGCACACACAATACCTTGAGGATAAGCAATGATAGTAGCCGTTTGTACACAGAGTCATTGACCGGATGCTAAATCGAGGGACTGTCTTTTCAGTTGAGAATAAAAATGAGGTTCTGTTGAACTATAAAAGCAAGCAGTAGATAGGGCAGAAAGTCATATGGTAGGATGCAACAAAGGAATCTTTGCACAGCTGAGAAACTCGGCTCCAAAATCTGTTTAAAGACACAATATCACATAAATGTCATAGGCAATGTATTTTTGCATGTATGATGCAGCATAAGAGTAGCATTAAACTGTGAGGCCAGTGAGAGAGCTTACTCTCGTAATTTAGTTTTAATATTAGTACAAGATAGCATAACATCGGAAACAACTCAGAAAAGGTAAATAAGACTTTCCGAAGTATGCATCAATAAGGTATTCAGATATGCATGAAACAGTTATTAGACATTTCAGTTTGTGTTAGATTACTGCCAGGCACATTCTGTTACTGTTGTGTCACTCAGAGACTTTCTTCTCCCAGATGTCATCTTACTTGGACAGTTAAATGTGTTTGTGCAAGGAAAGACTGCCCTGGTAATTCACACTGCCAGCTGACTAATACTCTGTGCATTAATCTGATTAAACAAGGATGTGTCTACACTCTTTCTGACACTCTTCCACATCACGTATCAACAGCCAAAAATATCTATCAGCCGTGGCCTTTCACAGTTTAATGGTTAACTTTCAATGAACTGCTCTTTGATAGGAAAAAGAAAGACATTTTGCATGGCAAGCCATTCTAAAATGTATTTCCTTAAAATACCTAGCACCTATTTTATTACACTAGTGTAACATTTCACTTCCTACTAGTATGTTTAGCTAATTTCACAGGTGCCTTCCATAGATTCACTTGTATGTACTCTTTTACTTTTAATTTGCTAGTACTTAAAATACTAAATTGCCACTAGTTATATCCTTACACTTTTAGTACTCATAGTAACAAATTACTATAAAATTGTTACTAGTACACATAAACTGGTTGCAAATTTGTGGTTCAGACATTGCCTATTCAAAATATTGCTGGCACTTATATGAGATTTATTGGTACTAACTATTTATAACCATTGCATATTTCTTAGTTACGCTAATTAATCCCACAACTGGAATACACACTCGGGTATAAATCATTATTATCTATAACAGATATTAAAGCAAATATGTTAATATTCACACACACACAAAATATTATCAATTAAAAAAACAGCTACTTGTATTAGTTAAGATTTAATATACACAGCTGAAATGTAATATATAACAGTACAGCAAAATTATACTTGTTTACTTTGTAATAATTCAAAGTAAACAAGCATAGTAGTTAACAAGTACTAGTAACAAGAAGTTTTAAGGAATAAATGTTAAAGTGGCTTGCCACATGCGTTGATTTCATTTAAATTATGTTTAAGCTTTCTCTTGTCGCCCAAATGTTGTTGTTTTCACTGAACAGTATGTAAAAGAGACTTATTCATACCGAACTGTCAGACAACTTAATCTTTCGTGCGATGCTCACTACTAACATACATGCGTGCACTGACAACAGATATCACAAAAAGAATAAGAAACCCAGTACAGTACCAAAGTGGTCTACTTACAGAGGTGCGCTTCGCCACAAAACGCAGAAAAGTCGTCCAGCAGTTAAAGCCAAGAAGCGCGAGAGAGCGAAGACGCGGAATGAAGTCAGCTGTGATAGTCTCTGAGATGTGTGTGTGTGTGTGTGAGAGAGAGAGAGAGCCTCGACACAGGTACTGTACGCCCTCCTGCGCCACTTCTCCATCTCAAACAATGCGCTTCTGACGGACGCTATTATGGAGGGAAGAAAAACATCTGAGCTCCTGGGAAACATTGGAGCATTTGGAAAAAGCACATTTTCACAATTATGATTATAAACAAAGAGCACCGTCAAAACATGTTATCTGCTCATTGTTATATATTTGGTGATTGCAGAATGGAGATCAGAGCTGGAACAGACTAATGCTCAATACTAAATACACATTTCTGAATATGCATGTACAAGGCGTTCTTAATAAAAATAAAATAAAAAAAATGGTAGATATTGCTCCATTACCACCACCATTTGGAAGACAAGAACAGTGCAAGACTATGATGTAAACACTTGTAAGACCAAGCTAGTCTGGAGTGAGAGTGAAAACACACAAAGGCATTTTTAATAGAAGTATTTATTTTCATAGAAATGTTCAAAAGATTTCTCTAAAACCTTTTACTTTGAATTTTTTTTTTTTTTGGAGGAAGATTCGATTACTAACTAAATAATAAAAATACACTATATTTACTCTGTACTCAAACATCCTTGAAACCCACATAAAAAGTTGACTAATATTAAAGCCCTTCTGTTAAAGATGCCCCAGACTTTTGGCAAAGTAAAAAAATAAAAAAGGATTAGACGGCAGCTGAAAAACATCAGTGTGCACATTAATGTGTAATTAATATAAGTAACAACTAATGAACTGTATGGATCAAAAATATGTCTTGTCTCATTTTCATAGAAACTGAGGCTAAACATTCAATAAAGACATACTACATCTTTAAAAGGAGAAGAATCTTGTAAAAACAAAATAAGGACAACTGGTAAATGCAAAACACACACACAGAATATATATTATAAACAAGATGTAAACAACTACATGCATGACGCGTGTTACTGAACGACCGATAACAATGAACAAATGCACAAAACCACACATAGTATTTATGCATGGATGGCAATAAAGGTGCGGTGTAAAATTCTCTCAAAACGACCTGAGAATATTTATGTTCTTTCTCAGACTCCAAAACCCTCATTAACAATCATTTTCTCTTTCATCTCTAAAAGCTCTTTATTTTTCTCTAACAAGTCCTCAAGCTTCTCTACAGCCTCAGTGATTTCCTCTACGGGTATGTGCCTTCTTTTTTACTCATGAGGCTCTTCGTCTTTTAGAAGCTCCTCCTCTCGGTTCATGAGATCATCATCATCATCCTCGTACTCCAAGTCTTCTTGAGTGTCAAACAGCTCATCATCAGATATTGGTTCAAACTTTCTATCGTCCTCCAGCTCCACCGGCTGCTGCTTCGGCTCGTTCTTTTCCTCCTCTTCATCACTGACATCCTCCAAACAATATTCATCACCTCCTCTGCTCTTGTCCTTACTCTCCTGAAGCTGAGGTTCCTCACACTCAGACTCTTCGTGAGTTTCTGAGAGCTCTTCATCAGATATTGGTTCAAACTTCCTATCGTCCTCTAGTTCCATCATCTCTTGCTTTGGCTCATCACTGATGTCTTCCCCACAATCCCGTTCTGTCTTCACCTTACTCTCAAGAGGTTGAGGTTCCTCACACTCAGAGTCTTCGTGAGTTTCTAAGAGCTCTTCATCAGATATCGGTTCAAACTTTCTATCATCCTCAAGTTCATCTTTTTTCTCCTCTTCCTTACTGATGTCTTCCACACAATCTTCCTCATCCTGTTCGGTCTTCACCTTATTCTCCAGAGGCTGAGATTCCTCACACTCTTCCTCTTTGCTCTCAGCATCTTCATCTGACTCTGCACCGCTCCACTCTGTGGTCAGAGCTTCTTCTGTACTCTCGGAGGCGTCTTGTGATTTGATGCACGACGTGTCTTGAGGACAGCTGGACACCTCATCCTCTGGCGGGGGCCTCCAGTAATCATACAGCTTTCCCTGTGAATTACACAAGAGCCCTACTGAAACTGATTTTGTAAAGATATAATAATAATAATAATAATACATTTTAGCTGCCTTTCAAAGTGCTAAACACAATGTGATTAAATACAATAAAAAGTTAAAAAAACAAATCAATAAGCAAATGCAAGTAAAAAAAAAAGTCTTCAATTAAACTTTAAAACCATCATAATTATGAACTTCCGTAAGTTTATAGGCAGAGAATTCTAAAGGACAAGGGCATAGAAAGAGAAAGCCTTGTCATCCACAGATCTCAGACGTGTTTGAGGAACAATCAACAAGATAAAGTTAACCCAGCATCACTTCCAGACAGACGATTATGATCACCATACAAGGTAGAAATAGGTATTTATAAGCCATGCAAAAGAAAAAAAATTCTCTGTCATAATCGTGTATTTATTTATTAACATATTTTATCGCTCATAATACAATATCTATGTTTTTCATTTTTTTACTGATGGAAAATGATAGCCTAGAATTGATCATTCTTTCTAAATATGATATACCGTGACTACAAATAAACAGAAACGGACTGAATAAGTGTGTCCTCTTTCTTTTGTGAAAGAGACAGCACTAATTCCTCATGCTGACTCTACCTGTGAACTTTCAATCACAATGCCTTCCTTTAAATGGACTCATGCTGCTTAAATTCCAAAATTACTTGTGAATTAAATGTGGCCTTCACAGCCAGTCAAAAGTGACAACATCTTTTTAAGTAGCAGTATTCTTGAGTTGACTGTATTCTTATACATTACCTCCTGAGGCCTCGATCGTGTTAGAAGCACCTGCCACTTGGTGTATATCCTTGCCACAAAGTCTTTCACCTACAGAAGAAAAGCCAATCATGCTGTCAATAAAAATCTAGATCTCTTTTGATATAAACAGGATAAGGAAGTTGCTCTTCACCTTGCTCCTGTACAGCATTTTCTCACTCTCCCTTATGTCACACTTAATGTGCTTCTCCAGCTGAGAAGAAAGACTCTGCAGATCATTCTGGCAGCGAAAGAGGGCTCAAGTTAGTCTAATTAAGTAATACAATTGTGATATAAAACAATACTGACAAGACAAAGGCTATAGCACAGTCAGACGTGTCTCATTTATTCATACAATACTGAGGGAATAAATTAGACCTGTCACAGTAAGCTTTTGTTGTGCACTTGCGACTTAAAGCAGTGAACAAAACAACATTAGAATTGGTTGAGTCTGATTTAAAAATCGATTCAAAGATTTATCATATATTAATTGTTTGGCAAACAGTTGTGAGATAATGGACAGTCCAGCAGTCATTATCACGAAAATGAAGCCCCTTTGGGATGATGCAAGACCTGACAAGTCTTGTTGGGTTTATTTTGC
This sequence comes from Enteromius unitaeniatus, assembly GCA_032359435.1. Taxonomy (NCBI): domain Eukaryota; kingdom Metazoa; phylum Chordata; class Actinopteri; order Cypriniformes; family Cyprinidae; genus Enteromius; species Enteromius unitaeniatus. The sequence goes on from JAUMHI010000054.1 coordinate 7,163,325, forward strand.
CATAACTTAATCATTTTAGTCCATTTATAAACAAAAATGATATTACTATTCCTTGTGTTCATTCAATTAATATTATTTAATTTTTTTTACTATGCTTTAATCTTAAAGGGACAATATGTAAGATGTTCATTATAAAATATCCAAAAATGGATTTAGAATAGATTTCATGCAGTTGTGTACTTGCATTACAAACTTTTTTTTTTTTTTACTTTTTATAAACTTTTGCACAGAAATATCTAAAGGGTTAATGCTGCCAAATGATGATCAACAGTAGAAAATCATAAGTTTTACCTCTTCACAAGAGGGAAAACCACAAACAATCAAGAATGAATGATTATATGGTGTCATGGCAAGGGAATCAAAAAATGTGGTAATAATGGAAGTCAATGGGGCAATCAAAAACAGCCACGAACAGTAAATAAGTGAGAAAATAAATTAAACCTGATGCTGCAAAAATTCATGAAAGCCAATGTTGTTAGTCATCTTTCACATGCCCAAGACTGTGATAAAGGTAAACAAAATCCAGTCCACAAATACCTTTTAATATTGAAAATAAGTAATTTTGTGTGTTTTTTTCCCCCCAAATCAGAAATTGTCAATTAAAAGAGTCAAAATGCTGAAAAAATGATACTTCTGACACTTTTTGACCCCTAACATAACAAAAGGGTAGTAAATTTGAACAATGCACCAAAAAAAATCACCACCCAAACATCACGTTTCTAGTCAATAAAATCGTTCCTCACATCAATTCACACAAGTACTGCTTTCTCTTGGGAGAGTAAAATTAGTTATGTCCATAATTGGTCCCTGAGAGTGGTACCAGAAGACAGAGTGGGGCTGTGTCCACTGACAGGGTCATTCTGAGACTGATTCATTAACACTGCTCCTTTATATCTACACTGTAAAATCTATTCACAGAGCATCTCAATCCTTCTGGATTGATCCACAAAAACCTCATTTCTAAGTCAATCATTAATAATTATACTGGATGAAAAAGCATATGTCAGACCAAACAAAAATATTGACAATTAAGATACATTGAGAAAAGTACTGCAAATGGATTGTAACTCCCTGATACGTAATCAAATTGTGAACATTTTCTCCCATAATATACAATAAAATAAAAACTGAAATTGGACACTTACTCTCTGAGCTGAGGGTAAAAACTCAAAATTGGAGGCTTCATTTGTCAAAGTCAAAAGGCTGTAGCAGAGGTAATAAGCCTGTATGAAAGAAGATCATTTATCATCTTATTAAATTCTAAGTGGTTTTACTGTATCACTCTTGGATATTAAAAAAGTGATGATCCAAAAGCTCTCAGGCCTCAGGCGCCTTTTTGCTTACTTGTTGGTCTAGATTTAAATCACAATCTTCTGCTCTCCTTGCAAACCTGAGGCTTTTCAGAAGGGACGAAGGACGCATTTGAGGTAGAAAAGGTTTCAGTTCAGACAGCTGGAAAAATAGTGATAAAAAAGAAAGTAGTTTGACAAAACTTGACCAGAAAGTGTAGTCAGTGGATGATATACCTGCGTAAATGCAGTCATCATAAACCATAAAGCAATCTGAAGTGCTAAACTGTCCGAACATTGATAAGCTGCTAACATTCTGTGGATTATATCTCACCTTAAACTCTGTCCCTGAGGGTTTATAAGTGCAGGTGGGATTCAAAAGCTTTGAGATGATATATACACTGAGGTGGCGTTTTAATTGCCTGTTAAAGAAATAGCAAATGAACAATTGCAGAAAGCACTTAAAAGTAAAAAAACACATATAATTATGTGTATATTGCATTACAGCTTCACACTTACTTCCCACGATTGCTATCTGGAAGAAGATAAACGAGTCTCCTGAGGTTATGATGATCTTCTGACAAATCAGCCAGGGTCTGACAAGCTCTAGGTAACTTCACAATAAAGAAAATAAATTTGTGTTAAATGTTAGAATATAATAAACTAATACGTATTGGTAGTCCACCTAAAAATAAAAAGCATTTTCTGTTTTAACAGTGGAGCACAAAAGAAGAATACACCCACTTTTTCATTATTTACACCCACAATTTTCAGCTACAAAATGATAAATTGCTTGGAATGGCACAAAGAGTTAATTTCTGGCCAATATGAATATTAAAAACACTCTTTCTGACCTGTACATCCCAGTGTGTGATATTTTTAAGCAGATTCTGGAGCAGGATGCTTAAGTGTCCAGTTGGCAGCAGCTGAAAATGACTCTCCAGTCCAATTCTACACACCACTGTGAGAAGCAGGAGCAGCTCCTCATCAGTGTATGCTCTTGGACACAATGCAGTGCACAAAGAGAGGTACTGAACAAATGAAGAAAAAGAATACAGACATAAAATTGACTGACACTTACTATTGCATTTAAAGCTAGATTATCATTAAACAAATGAAAAGCCCCTTACTAAATACATGACAAGATAATTGTTTAAATACTCTGCTTACTTTGAGAACACTCTCCAAATTATGCATTGGTAAAGTGCCATCGTCTTTCATGTCAGATATCACTCTGCCTTGGCTGGTTGCTTCCGGCTGAAAGCTCTCTCTGCCGACACATACATATGACATTAAAAAACCAACTTAGCATTGTTATGTTGGTATAACCATGGCTTATGTCAAATATGCTGAATGACAAAAATAGATGACTAGTACAGATGTACAGTGATGCAGACTGAAAGGTACAAAAAAAACTCACAACAGGTCTCCCTCAGTAAAAGAGGGTTGCAGAGCCTCCAAAGGGAACAAACCGATGAATGATGCCCCCATGTTCAGGAAAACCAGGGTGATGTCCCATACAGAGGGTACCCACACTTTAAAACTTTGGCTCTGGTGTTCAACTATAAAACAACAGTACATTTTAGTGCTCTATCAGTTGTACAGGAACAGGATATTTGGCCACGATGAGTTCTTTGAAGCATACCTATGTGTTGAGCAGCAGACAGAGCAATGGTTTGCAAGGACTGCATGATGTGTGAGGAAATAATTGGGTTTGGGTAAACTGACATCATCTGAAAAAGCATTATAGTTATTAGCTGTACATACATTTTGATTACTGGACCTTATGAGTTGAATCTGCAAAGTTGTATGCATATTGGGGTGCTACAAACATAAGCTCTCATGAAAGTAATCTAACTGCAGTGAATACGTTTTGACAGGTTTAAATGTAGATGTCCCAAGGGTACACAGGTCTCCCATGAGAGAATATAAGATGGTGGGAACAAAATCGAGGCAGATAACATGGTAACAGCGAAACTAAAACTTCAATACACCCAAATAATAATAATTTTAATAATAATACTAAAGAAACGCAAACAATGTTGATATTATTTAATGCAACTCATAAAAACTGATCAACAGATGAGATCAACATGAGACTATACATACAGCAAAAGAGCACCACATTAAAGAAAAAAACATATAACTCACATATTTAAGTGTAAATTAAATGTCTATATTTGTGTCCCACTATAAATTCTGACTAAGCACACTATGTTTTGCAGGACAGAAAGTATGAGGAAAGAGAGTGGTTTTACCTGGAAAAGCCAGCGTGTAACCTCAGGCTGACAAGGAAAAGAAAAATAGGCTTTCCTCAACAAGCCAGCACTGATCAGAGACAGCACATGCTCAGTACGGGCCCTATAGAGGATGAAAACAAAACACTCATATTGCACAGTGCAATAAAGTATTCTAATAACAAAAAAACACCAAGCCCAATTGCAACTGAACCTAACAGAAAAAAAAAATCACTGATGCATCTCCTATTTTTCTCATTCTTTGAATTTTCATGGTGATAATACATTTTTATATTGGGTTCATGGTGTCATCAGACAGGTATCATCTGTTACTAAAATGGTAGGATTAAATCAATTTGTTCATTTCCCACTTTTAAAACAAATTTACTTTTACACAACATAATATTTAAACATCTCTTACCATAAGCAAAAAAAATGTCTAGAGAAAATGACAAAAGTGTTGGCTGTGTCTTACTGGAAGAGGATTTCTTGTGATTTGTTACGTGGAGTCACAGTAATCTTCCTAAGGTCCAGCGTCAGGTGGTTGAAGAGACGACCAAACCTAGCAGGCTGGAATACTTCCTCTCCTGGGTGGATGTCCCTGATGGCACATGAGGCTACAGAGAATTTTTGCAAAAATTCCCTGAAAAAAAAAAAAATAATAATAATAATAACAACAACAAGAAGTAAATAACACTTTTTAGATTAACAATACATTTCTATAAGGCTGTCAAAATATACTCCACCAGTCAAATGTTTGGAAACAGTACGATTTTTTTACTTTTTTTAAAGATGTTTCTTTTGTTCATCAAGGATGCATTTAATACATATAAAAAATACAGGAACAACTTTTAATACTGTGAAATAATATTGTGATGTAAAATACAAATTAAATGTTCTATTTTAATATACATTAAAATCTAATTTATTCCTTTGATCTCCGGTTTTCAGTGTCACATGATCCTTCAGAAATCATTCTAATATGCTGATTTATTATAAGTACTGTTGTGCTGCTTAATATATTATATAATATATATTTTTTTAGGATTCTTAAATTTTATACATTTATTTTAAATATAAATCCTTTCTAACTATTTACACTACAATTCAAACATTTGGGGGTCAGTAAATGTTTATTCTTTTTGTTTATCCTAAAGAAATTAAAACTTGTTTTTCAGCTAGGATACGTTACGTTAATATGATATTTTTTCTCAGATAAATGCAGCCTTGATGAACATAAGAATCATCCTTAAAAAATATTCCAAATCTTACTATTTCCAAATGTTTAAATGGTAGTGTATATATTTAAACTATATTTATGCACATATATTCAAACTGACTGCCATAATCATGTTTGTGAAACACCAAGGGCCGGTTTCACAAACGGGGCTTAGCTTACACCAGGACTAGGCATTAATTAAATTAAGATATTTAAGCAACTTTTACAAAAATGTATATGATATGTCAGAGCAAGATATTTTCATCTGAGACAGCTCAAACATGCAGTTTAGTCTGGGACTAGCTTAAGCCTTGTCTGTGAAACTGGGGGCAAGTCTTCAATATTGTTTGAAAGACCAGATTTAAAAAAAACAAACAAAAACAAATGGTGAGATTAAAGCCAGCTATTAAGCCAGTATAGACAAAATACCTTTGCTCAAGTGATATGTCTTCCTCCTTACTTTCACTGTTCTCAATCTCATCTAGATTCAGCAGATCCTCTTCACATGACTCGAGTAACTGTCTCTCCAACTCTTTTGACCTGTGTAGTCAAATGAAAAACAAGCAATTATTAGACCTTTATCAGGGTAACACCGCAGGCTAAATGCAGCATGCTCTGTCTCAACAAATTCTGCCATGGCATAATTACAGGTCTGTGAAACTTGACAGTCAGACTAAACAACAGTCTGTCAATTTTACACACCCAGTAACAAGTGTTACTGTCAGCCAGAATGCCTGGCATTAATAAACCAGGGTGAATTAGAACTAAACAATTTTCTAACTTTTTGTGAAAAGTGAGAAATTTAAGCTGTATTTAAGCTGGCTTTTTGCAGCACATTACTGTTGTAGGTCAGCAATTCTCAACCAGAGCTCTGAATGATGCCCTTCAAATATTGTCACAGACACAGGAAGGCCTTGGAGTCTGGCAAAAGAGTCATGTCTGTAGTCTATACAGCTGATGCTTACAAAAGGTCAGTAAGCCTAAATGTCAGCAACATAAAGGCAGATTTAAATAGCTCAACCAAAATTGAACATTATGTCATCATTGACTGATCATGTCCTCATGTCGTTTCATTATCAGAAAACAAATGAAGATCAAATATGGTAAACGGATGCTCAAACAAATGATTGCGCTTATGTTTACCGTATTTGATTTTCTCTATGCATGGGTGATCAGTTTATGCATGTGATATTTGAATGTGTATATTAAATCTGTTCTCACCTGTGTTAGGGGTTTGGAAAAACATGAGTAAATGATGACAGAATTTTCCTTTTTGGGTAAATTATCATTTTAATCGCCATGCCTACATGGGTAAACACCACTAATAAAAGCTGTCTACAATGAGATTTTGACCTCTCAATCACTAAAATCTAAAGAACTACAACAAATCAATGGCTGCCAAGCACAAAACAAGACATGCTGAGAATCAGGTTTTCAGACCAACCTCTGATATTGCTCCTTCTCTTGCAGCATCTGCTCCAGTGTATTTCTATAACTGACGGCTTTGGTTTTCACTGCCTCGGGCTAAAACAGATGAAAAAAATAAAAAGAAGCTTATGTGTTTGACAAGAGTGATTAATGACACATGAGGTTGTGACATGTTTTCTGAACATCCTTAAACTTACTATTGCTTTAGAAACAGGTGTGTTGGGCTCTGAAAAAGCATCTTTTTTGGGAGTAACAGGTACATGGTCTCTCCGACTCATTAGCTTCTCCAGAGATGGCAACGGCTCATCTTCGTGACCACTGCTGCTGCTGCTCAGGCTGATATTGCAGTGCTCTCTCAGCTCATCGCCGGAGTCGTCTCCCAAATCAATATCTAAGGGATCTTTCCACTGGGGGCAGCACTTCTGTTCTCTTGATCCTTCTACTTTCATCCACACAGCTGGGGCAGGCATGATAGCCTTGGGGCTGCGTGACTGCTCCACTTTCAACTGCATGCTTTCATCCGCTTCCATCTTACAAGAACCGGCTTGTTCCGCAAAGCTGGGTGATCTTAGATCGGGATGATGGGGGGACGAGACTATTTTAACACTCTCCTTATGCTTGGAAGGGGGGCATGTTTGTGTGCAAGTTTCTCGCTCAACATTTGTTTTTCTATTAAGAGTTTTGGGTGATGATAAGACACAGTCTGGTGTAAAGAGCGTCTCGATGCTGTCGAATGTTGTGCTCGACTTCGGAGAGACTTTGTGCAAATCTGGTTGGCTGAGTGGAGTTTTGGGATTTTTATTGGCATGTGCCACCATAATGTCATTCGGGTCTGCAGTCGTGGGAGATTTACTGAGTTGACATGAGTTAGGTTTGTCGCTCGCCATGTTTGAGTCCTTAAACAACTGCCTGGAGAGGGAAGGCGGAAGTCTAGGTTTGTTGTTGCTGTTTGTTGAAGCAGGAAGCATTTTAGGGGACTGTTTCTCCTTTATAGTTATCACAGACTCATTGCTGTTCTTCACGAAAGCCCGTTTGACAAATTTAGGCGAGTTTATAATGGAAGAGCTGGAGGTAGGTTGGAAATCAACACATGGGCGTTTCATTTCCTTCTCATTGTCTGTGCTACCCTCCCTTTTTCTCTTTGCAGATTGGAACATCCTGCCCTCTGTTGGTAAAAAGTTGTATTTGATATAGAAAGAGAAACAGCTTAGTTTTAAAAGCTATGAATTAAAAAGCTGGGCAAGATGAAGGTAATAATTCTTACCTGGATTAGTCTTGAGGTGAGGGGTGCTTAAATCCTGTAAAACAATCAATGAAAATAGGTGAAAACATGTTTGACATGGTCACTTAAAAAAAGAAGAAGGTTGAAACCACACCTAAAATTATTTAACAAAAACATAAATCATTCTGTACCTTCTGTATAGACATGTAGCTAGAATGGGAGGTTTTGTGGTCTCTATTCTCCATTGTATCTTTTTTCTGATCAGGATGGTGGATGGTTCGCTCCATTGTGTTAACTGATGCTTTGGGTCTCTGCTGGAATGAGCAGGAAGTACTACTCTCAGAGTTACGACCGGAGTGTGATGTATATGGAAGAGAATGTCTCTGGACCTTTTCAGCACCTGACTGAAACAAACCTCCCCCAAGCTGAACACAAAACAGAGGGTTATGAAGTTAGAATACAATAAACAAACACCAACCACAAGCTATAACTATGATGCAAGAAAATCTTCTGATAATCCTCACATTCATCTTTGATTATGACATATGCATTAATGAATCATTTAGATTTATCATAGAACCCATTTGACCGATTCAGAGAAAATATCAATCTTTAAAGCTCACAAATTGAACATCACAATGAAGATATGTACTATACAAAATATCAAGATAGAAACTGATTAATATTTTGATCTTTAAACGAATAGAAATCATAAAACAATAATAAAACAAAAAGTTCAAATAAAAACAAACAATCAAAATTAAAGACTATTGAAATAAAACTTTACATGAGAAAATTGTGGACATGGAAATGTGTTAAATTATGAAAATATTGAATTAAAGTCTCAGGACGTACAGCAATTATTTATTCAGCCATGAAAAGTCATTGTATTTAATTAAATATTAATAGTTATGGCAATTTTTGCATTACATTATTATCGAAGTATTTCAACTGTTATATCTAGCTATTGCACAGAATTCAACAAACAAGTCAAAGGATGCAATTCAGTTTAGCTGAAAGCCTTGTTTAAGAATCCCTGCATTACAGTCCTCTTTGAAATATGGATAATAACTTTAAAATGCATTAGGAAAAAATAAATAGTTGCATTTACCTTCAAGTTTTCATTCAGCTTCTTACTGATAGCATATGCAACTGCTTTGTTTCTGTTGTAAGAACTGGTCCTCTGCATGTCCTTTTTAATCGTGGGATTGACAAAGCCATTCTTCCTAGAGTGAATGTTGCCATTATTCTGTTGTAGTTTTCTCACAACAACTTTGCAATTGGGAAGACTGTCCTGTTCCGATCTCTTGTTGGAGGCTTTGAGTGCAGCTGAAGTGGACTTGTCCCTTTGCTCCTGCTCAGAGGTTTTGGTGGGCGGGACGCATTTAGGCTGAGAGTTCACAAGTTTTGGAGTCTTCTCAGGAGGTTCAATACGAGAGCTACCTGACACAGGATGTGGTGTGGCAGCTACACTGTCACGCCGCGGAGCACCAAGCGGAATTAATTCTTGCACTTAAAATAAAGCAAACGCACTGTCAGACATTCAGATAAGGAGTGCAAAGCAACCTCTTTATATCATCGTGGGAGCTGAATCGCCTCGCAAGCCTGTATTAAATATTAGTGCATGCTTATTAATATTGCTAGCTGGCATATCAGACTGACATGCAAATATGAAAGAGCATTGACATCAATTGGCTGGAATATACTACACAACTTATGCACAGATTTTTTTCCCAATTGTGATGCTTTGTGATAAGCCAGAGGCTGTCTGCAGATTTTGCTTCAGACTATCATTTGATCAAGTATGTTTATTATTTTGGTTTTATTTTAGAACACATAGACCCGGTTTCACAAATGTGGATTAGCTTAAGCCAGGACTAGGCCTTAGTTAAATTAAGATATTTAAGCAACATTACAGGTGTGCATCTTGACAGAGAACAATGACACTGATACATTTTAAAATAAAACATGCATTTTTAAGATATAACAAACATGCATTTTAGTCCGTGACTAGATTAAGCCTTGTCTGTGAAACCGGGAGATATTATTTCCATCTGTCAATCAAATTTTGTTTTCAATGCAATTTTCGTGCAATGCATTCCAGTCTTAAGTCTAAAAAAAAACAGGAGGAAAAATCTGCAAGCAAATGTATCCAGCATTACCATTGCGCCATACTGCAGTAAGCCCAAAAGCAGATCAACAGCGGCCCAAGCATCCCTGTACAATATACACCACATATAATCTCACCCATAGAGGTGAAGTGCTGCTTGAGAAAACTTGACATTTTATACTGAAGAAACACAGATAGGTGTCTTAAAAAAATCTTCTGAGTGATCTACACAAAGTGAGACAAACAAGTGCAAAATAGCATTGGTTTAGGTAACTAAATACTGTTTGTGCCATTACAATACACACCACATGTTATAGTATTTCTACAGAAATACATGATGGCATTGAACTGACCTGTGCTACATGCTCCCAGTTTCCTATCAGGTGGGCGTGTGTCTGTAAAAAGAAAAACAATGGAGAAAACTTTAGCTGTTGGTTTTGGAAAGGAAACTACTATCCCTCTCATTTGCATTGACCTGCGACTCTCAGTATTTGTACTTTGTAACTAAAACGTATATGGGCGGGAACAGAAGCTAGTATGCTAGTCTTGAGAAACGAAAGTATGTTAATGTTACTGGCAACAGTTCAAGCCATTAAAATAGGCAATTTTACCCAAAGTGCTTGATGTTTGGTGTCAAATCCTTCCGTAAACAATAAACTGCATAGAAAGGAAGACGCTGCCGGTTTAAGATGCTCTTAAAGCACGAGGCTTTAACGAATACCCAATTAAACGAAAACAAGCAACTCTAAATCTGACGAAATGTTATGTAACGTTATACTTAGTACATTTTGCAAAGTAACGTTACACTAGTAAATAAAATGTAATTAAGTTAGCTGTCAAACCGCGTTAGTGGCGGTGACTTTACCATATCCTCCCGTTTAGTTGTATAAAGAGTTGAAATGTATATATATATATATATATAAACATTATAACAAAGTGATATGTTATGCGTACCAGCCATTGTGGAAATTTATTTGATACACTCCATGATGAAAGTGCTGTTGTGTTTGTGGGGAGCCGCCATTTGTAGGTGGGAGGAGCGAAGGTTGTAGTTCCCGGAAACAACCGATAGAGGCGTTTGGTTTGCGCGCCAAAATCAAAACACACGCAGTGAACAGAAGAGAAAAACATATGATTAACTTGTTGATAGGCTAATTTACATTCGTACAATACCCCCAAAATACTATTAATTATATATTTATTAGTCTGTCTGTTCGTTTGAGCAAATTTGCTGTGTAACGTGCAACGTTTAAAAAATAATTATGCAAGGAAAATCTTGACTGACTGGATGCGTGTGTTTGGAGAAAGTGTTAATTTTATTGTTTAACATGCCTACACAAGTGATGTGAACAAAATATAAAAATAAATCTCTTTTCTATAAAAATTGGTGAGAAAGCAATAAAGACTTGTGGACGTTTTCATGAATACATTTTTTTTATTAAATATTTTTTATTAAAGATCTATCTGGCATTTGTTATGATTGTATACTGTTGTATATTTAGTTTTTTGCTCGTAATAAAAAAATAATATATTTTTTTAAAAGCTATATCAGAAGGCATGTGACCCACTTTTTGCCCACACTTGCAGTACAAACATGAAAACATAAGTCTTCTTAACCCTGTAAAGCCTGATACGAAAATAGTTATGTTATTTATTTATTTAACTGAACAGTTTTATAAACCTTTATGCGTATCCTATCAATTATTTATTATTTATTTACAATATATTTAATTATTATAATTATATTAGCCTATTTTGTGAGGCATTGTGTAGTGGGACTGGGAAGAAAAATACATATTTTTTTATTAAAAGACTCAAAGGGCAAAAATATGTGAGTTGTCACTCGTCTCGCAATATTTATTTTTAATTGTGGGGGTCAAAATGTGTCATGTAATGCAATATGCATGACTGAAGTGTTTAATGTGTTAAATTGAACTGTTTATCAGAGGGCGAGTAGAAAATGAAAATATTTTTAGAAAGTTTGATCATTATAATTTAGAGGCCTTAGAAATGTACGTGTCACTATAGTACAGCAGGACGTATAGGGTTAATACTCCTCTTAAAAACAAGTCCGGTCTGCACTCGTCTATTCCACAGTTTACGGTAGTGGCGGCGGTCCGGTGTTATGTTACTAGACTTTTAAATTCTGCTTGGAGTCTTGGACACGAATATAGGATATTGGAGAAAGAAAATGCTTATGCAAAGAGTACACGTTTGTGTTGCAATAATACTTTGCATTGCAAATGCCTGTTATTCATCTGAAAATCAGACAGTTAGTAATAATGTTACCAAATCTGAGTCTAATAAGTTAAAGTCAATATTAAATCTGGCTGGGAATGTTACTGAAAGTTTGGACCCAGCAAAACCCGATGAAGACCACAATCAGGCGCAGAGGAATACCAGTGGAGAAGAGATGAACAAAGAGACCCATGGAGCCAAACCAGGCGAGTGCATGATCAGAAGTCCATTCAGAACAATTTTCTTTACATGTCCTGTTTGCCACGGCTTTATAACATGCCTAAAAAATAAGTGTGTCCGTTTATGACTTCCTTCTACTTAAGTAAACGATCAGTAATATTTGTAAATTGTCTTTTTTTATCTTATTGTTTTAGTGTCTCTTTTTTTCATTTCACATTTGGTGTTCATCATAAGAAATAAAGTTAAGTTAAGTTGTCTAATATTTAGTCACTATTAATTATTCATTCCAATAGTCACTGGTGTCTATTCAGTACATTAGTATTAGATTGCTTTTCACTTATTGCATAACTTTTTACTTTTTGTGTCTTTTTCCTGATCACATCTGTTTAATATCAGGCTTAAGGGCAAAATAGGTCAAGAGTTTGTGGGAATACAGGAATGCTTAAGCAACAAGCATGATGCTTATTCACCAGCCTTTGTTTTGAAGCAATAACTGTGAATCAGTGGGACATTTGCAGGCTCAGCATTCCTGCATTCCCACCAGAAGAAGATGTTTACTTCTTGAAGTTGCTTCAGAACAGAATCTGATGAAACCCTTTGAGGAGCGAGCAAATTGTTCCCTAAAAATACAGCATCTAAACACTATACAGCATCTATAGGAATCTTAAATATGTTTGTCTCAATCTCAATCGATCAGATTGCCCACCGCTGGGTTTGGAGTCTCTGAAAGTCTCTGATGAGCAGTTGGAGGCATCCTCGTATTTGAGCGTTGGGCTTGGTCCTCATAGAGGACGCCTGAATATACAGGTCAGACTTTGTTTGAGGAGATTTTGAAGGTAGATTTGATGAAGCATGTAGTAATTTGCATACGTGTGTATTGTGTGTAGTCCGGTCTAGAGGATGATGATGAGTATGATGGAGCGTGGTGTGCTGGGGTGGAGGATCAGGATCAGTGGTTCCAGCTGAATGCTCTCAGACCAACACTCTTTACTGGTGTCATCCTCCAGGGTAGAAACTCTATCTGGAGGTCAGTGTGTCTGTGATCAGCTCTATACATTTAATACTCAAACTTTGTTGTTTCTTGTATCATTTCAGCCATAGGAATGCTAAATATCGATATGCCATTATAATATTTGATATTATTGGTAATTCTTTTCTTACTTTATTTACTTTACTTTATCTATTTATTTAAGTAATTGCTTACTTTATGTAACTTTGTAAGTTTCACAGTTCTCTTTTAACATATATAGTGTGGTTTTAGCAACCTGTTGTAAAAAAAACTAAAGTGTGCACGTTATTTTATTGATTGTTTACTTTTAGTGTACTTTGAAACTTAAAATTGTATTTAAAAAATATATATACTTATAATGTGATAATGTGATATTAATGAAGTAAAAGGCCACTTAAATGTACTTGTAAGTTTCTTAATAATGTCAAATTAAATGTTTAACTTAAAAGTAGATTTTAAACCACTTTATCAATAACCTTTTATCATATTTTAAGGAAATAAAGCACATGTTTTAACTGTAGCATGTTATTTTGATAATGCAATTAATATTTTTAAATGCATTAAATTGCAACTTCATCATATATGTGTAATAACAAATAAAAGCATGTTTCAGTAGAAATGACATTCAAGTAAAGTCAATGTTAGTACACTTAGCACTAAAATTTCATTAAAAATGTTACATATATACATATAATGATAGATAGTAATACATATTTTCATGTAAATGTAAATTACATGCAGTGCCTGAAAACATTACATTCAGTTTGCACTTAAGTATATTATTTTAAAGTATGCTACTTTATATTTCTCCAAAGGTCAGCTTTTATAGGATATATGCATTTTCATTAGATTCGTCTTGCCAAAATTGCGTTTGTCTTTATCTGTGTGTAGCTTGAACTGGGTCCGCACGTATAAAGTGCAGTTCAGTAATGACTCATCAGTCTGGCAGCCCTGCATGAACGGATCAGAGGAGGCTGTAAGTTTATGTTACCTACTTTAGTCAGCTATGCACCACAGTTTTTCATTAAAAGTTTATAAAAGTAAAGGAGCATATATAACTTTAAAGCCTATCTTTTGTAAAGTAGTGTTGTCCAACATGTGTATTACAGTTCTAGTTCTGTACTATCTTTCTCTCCTGATCTGAGATTCTCTGTGCAGGTGTTTATTGGGAATGAAGATTTGGAGACACCAGTTCTGGCTCTGTTTCCTGAGCCCTCGGTGGCACAATACATTCGCATCAGCCCACAGACCTGGTTTAGCAATGGCACCATTTGCCTCCGCGCTGAAGTGCTGGGCTGCCCAGTGCCAGGTTCAACATTACACTACTGTACTTTAAAATATTTGGGTCAAACGTTTTCCCCCCATTATTTTTTTAGTTGAAACGCCACACTAGGCTGTTTTCTTACACTGCCATTGACCCCACTCGCCCCTCAGTCACTCCGTAACATTATTTATGATTAATTTATGATTAAAACAGGTAAATAAAAATGATATTGTGAAATAGCTGTTCATTTAAGTAGTAAAACTTTCTTTTTGGATGTATTTTAAAATTTTACATATTCTTGTGATGCAAGGCTGAGTTTAAAGCTTCATTACTTCCATCTTCAGTGTCACATCATCCTTCTGAAATTATTCTAATATACTGGTTGGGTCCTCAAGACACATTTATTAATAAAACAACGTTGAAAACAGCATTTGTTTAACATAGAAAACTTTTGTGACATTAAAACTTTCCTTATTGTCACTTTTAATTAATTTAATGCATTCTTGCGAAATATACATATTACACATTAATTTCTTTCAAAAGCAGTCTTACTGACCATAAACTCCAAAAAGTGCCCGTATTATGGTTTATGAAAGTTCATATTTTGGTTTTGGGAGTCTAAAATAACAGGTTGACATTCCTTTTTTTATCATGTACATTTATTTTTACCTTATGTTCAATGACTCCCAGGCGATACGTTCAATGATTAAATTTTCCAAACCTCTCCCATCATTGGTCGATTTCATTTAATATGCGGGCAATATGCCAACAAAGAGTGGCTTGGGACACAAAAGACTCATTTTAATGATTCAGGGTCGACTCTTTCTTTTGAGAGACAATAACTTTACACACGGTGCACTTTTAGATTTAAAACTTTGCAGGATGTTTTTTTTTACACACTAAATGAAAAGTAGTTTTTAAAAATCCATAATAGGGCACTTTACTGTCAGTATATTTCTTCGCTTTCTTTGAATTATCTACTCTGGTCAGCCTTGACTTTAGGTAACACAGGGTTATATTGTCAGTTTTTATGTTGCAGCTTTTATTCAGTAATTAATTCATTAAATGTGCAGTTTGGCTAAACTTGTCTATATGTGTAGACCCTGACAGCCACATTCATTTTTCTGAGACCGAGGGTGGATCTTCAGATGACCTTGACTTCAGACATCATAATTACAATGAGATGAGGAAGGTTGGTGATTTTAGACCTTCTTATTCATCTTGTTCACTAATGTAAGTGAACTGACAGACATCACTCTCCTTCTAGTTGATGAAGTCTGTGAATGACCAGTGTCCAAATATCACACGGATCTACACTATTGGGAGGAGCTACACTGGACTGAAGCTTTATGTTATGGAAATATCCGATAACCCAGGAAAACATGAGCTTGGTAAGTGTTGCTTAGCATTTATTTAGGTCCATAAATCTAATAGACCACACACATAATCTGCTGTTCCAGTAATGGTTTCCCAGAGAATTCATTATTTATGTCCTATTTTTCTTCTAAACCAGATAGAAGATGTTTTCTTTGCTTTTAGGCTCATTTATGCACCACATTGTTGACACACATCTGCTTTTTATTACTGATTTGGCCAGAATAAACATTCCATCATTGATCAGATTTAGTTGGGGACTCACCAAAAGCATATTGTAGCACTTTGACCGCTTTAATCGCTCTGTGAGGGTAGAAAATGTTCTTGATACATGTAATAAACATTCTAGTCCAGCCCTAACTGCTGTTTAACTCAAAAAATACATCACATACTCAAAGCAATATTTAACCCTCAATTTAAGTTTTATGCATTTAAATTACACTAATTTAACATAAACTAATACATGTAATGTGATGCATATTTGTTGTTTATATATAAATTAAAAATAAATTAAACATAAATAATAAATTAAAGTGAAAATAATTAGTAAAAACATGTTTAAAATGTGAATGGATTTGGAACAAGCAATATTCAAATAGTTAAAAAACTGAAACAAATTGGAGTTATTGTATAAAAAACATATAAGGCTGGTTAATGTATATTTACTGTAGTGGCGATTTCTTTAAGACTGCTATAATGTCACAAAATTAATGGTCAAATTATGTACTATTGTATTAACATTTTATTGACTAAAAATTCGTTAGAAAAAGTTAATCTCAAAGACGAGTTGGTTCAGAATCAGTTAGATATAGCAGGTCGGCTGACTTGATTTTCTTCTCATACATTCCCG
>JAUMHI010000054.1:7186627-7245008 GCA_032359435.1 Enteromius unitaeniatus
CCCCCCCCCCCCCCCCCCCCCCCCCCCCCCCCCCCCCCCCCCCCCCCCCCCCCCCCGGTTCGAAAACATGGCTTAAACTAAATATCAGTAAATGTTTCAGAGCTTCATAAAACAGCATTTCCAAAGTACCTATCATACTATACAAACAACACAATCACAGTATTCTTGAGAAAAGTATTTATTAAAGGCTTTCAAATACTGAAAGAAAACAAAAAAAGCAGGTTTGATAACCAAGATCTTATTAAAACTACATACATAGTCCACATTTTCAGTCACTGCATCAGTAAAGTAGCCTGAGTTCTTTTCACTTCACTGAAAAGAACTTCTATGAGGTATAACTATGCAAAATGTCTCAGTCTGCATAAGTAAGGATTTGAAGCTGGATTTAGATCTGAAGCCCTGAGATATTGCATCTCATCCTCTGCTGGATGTTGCTGTCGCACATTTGCTGCATATTCTAGATTGAATGTAGATTGACGAAACCCATTGCACTGTAACACAATCTTTTAAATGCAAAGGTAAAGTTCACCCAAAATGTTAAACTCTGCCATTGATTCCTTACTCTCATGTCATTCCAAACTCATAAGACCTTTGCTCAACTTCAGAAAACACATAAGATATTTAATGAAATCTTAATTGACCCTCCATAGACAGCAACCACATGCCAGATCCAGAAAAGTAGTAAGAACATCATGGAGTATTTTAATAATGTTCTTGCCTCCTTACTTGGCCTTGAACATAGTATTTCCATTGCTGTCTATGGAGGGTCAGAAGGTATCTTATTTTGTGTTCCAAAGATGCAGGTTTGTAACGACAAAAAAGGGTAAGAGTAATTAATAAAAGTATTTAAATTTTTGGTTGAACTACCCCTGCTCTACAACATGTCTCGAACTCTCTGTGATTGGCTCTCTATCATGCTGTCGTAGACAGAGCGATACACACTGAGGACCTCCAGCGCCATCGGCCGCATGTGAGCCTCCTTCCTCTTACACTCGGTGTAGATCTGAAACAAGTGAAAATGGATGACATCACTTCCCAGGACATTCCCCAAGAGGAAACGAGTCACATCTGGAATCTTCCAGATGTCCGTCTTTTCATCGTAACCAGGCATGGCTTCATCTGAGAACTGCACATCTTCGCCGTAAGGCCACAACTGCTCAGGAGCGACAAAGTCCCCGGTGAGCTCATGGTGACCGCACTTCACCCCTCGACCTCCCTTCTCCACCTCAGGAAGAGCATCCAGGTCGTTGGCCAACAGGCGCATGTCGGATGCAAGGAGAAACTGGCTGAGAGTTTTGTGCAGGTCGTTGGAGTCACACATGACTCGGATGCCCACCGGACTGCTGTGCAGGTACGCCAGGAAGGCCACGTAGTCTATGGCCAGCGGGAGCCGAGTATGCCAGGAGTTTCGCCAGAGATATTGTTCTTGAGACAGGGTGGCATCGAGCGTCAGTGCTGATCCCAGAGGGTGATACTCTGTTACAAACACGCCATCTTCCTCACAAGCTCCTACAAGCGTCACAACATGGGAGCTCTGCAAGGCACGTAGCATTGACAGTCCATGAAGGAAATCATCTGTGTACTGCTCTGATGACAAGACGGAGAGAGCCACCTTCTGCCCTCGCCACTCGGATAGATAAACCTAGAAAACACAATCATACAGCAGTATGAGTCTCAGAAGATTTTCTTAAATAAATAATGCTGATTTTTTTGAACAGGCCAATTGTTTCACTCCAGTAGTCCTTGATATATCATCAGGAGCGGCAGGTATTAGTTTTGCGTTTCTTGGATTTTTTTTTTGAGTGTGTTTTCTTTTAAGTGACGGCACCCACTGCCTTGCATTTCATGAATCTTAAAGGACCATGGGTTAAACCAGTAGTTCCCAACCTCATTCCTGGAGACACCCCCAACACTGCATGTTTTCCTAGTCTCCTTAACACACCTGATTCAGCTCATTAGTAGAGACTCCAAGAGCTGAAATGGTTGTGTCAGACAAAGGCGAAATGTCCAGGAACGTGGTTGGGAACCACGCTATAAATCATTTTTAGTGATCTACTGAAGTCACCTACTGTGATGGCCAAAATTATTAGAGTTTATTAAATTATAATTTTTTCCAGCTTAACCATCAAGCGACAGCTATGTGGGTTTGTGTACTGAGAATCACTAGCCGGGCTCATGAACTAATAAAGCCGTGTCATGGTACGGACGTAATACAAACGGCCCACTGCGGATTGTTGCAAAGTGTTTTTAAGGTAGTTATTTATATATTTTGCTTTAGTGTGTCAGTATAGTACAGGGGTGGCGAACTCAGAGTTCAGCTCCAACCCAAATTAAAACCTGTTTGTAGCTTCCAAGTAATAGTTCAGACCTTTTTTAGCTTGTTCAGGTGTGTTTGACTGGGGTTGAAGCAAAACTCTGCAGGACTGAGGCTCCAGGACTGACGTTTGCCACCCCTGGTATAGTATATATCAGTTTACATTCATTTTGCCATTCATTGTAATAATCCAGTGGTTTTTGTTTCCAGAATGAGTCTGACAACAGCCAGTGCTCCACACAGAGATTTGATATCATCATCATCATCCAGTTTGTCTGGAATGACATGAAGAAACAGAACAAAGTGAGACAGACTAAATCCAGAAGAACTGCAGCAACACCTCCAAGATGCTTTGAGAAACCAACCTGAAAAACTTGCATTTTTTTTTCTGCAAACCATGCAAAAGCTACTTAAAATGCAAACAAAATTGATTGAATTTAGTTAATAGAAGTTAACTGATAGTTAAAAATGGTTTAAAACAGCATTTTTACACAAGTTCTTAAAACTTTGAACAGTGCTGTAGCTTTGCAGGTAGGTCTCTTGAAGCATCGTGGAGATGTTGCCACAGTTCTTCTAGATTTAGTTCATCTCTGATTGTTTTGTTTTTTCATGTCATTCCAGACAGACTGGGTGACATCAGATCAAAACTCACTTTCTTCACAGCCCCTTGTCCAATGAGCTTCACCCGGTGGACCTCAGCACGGATTTGGGGGCACTGAAGCCAAGGGGTACAGGTGGTCATGGTGCCCACTTTAAAGTGGTGAAGCGGGCACTGTGTGTGTGCTGGGAAATAGTTAGTGTCCTGATACAGGGCATCTAGGTAGAAATACAGCAGTATATTAGCGCAGAGGAGAGCTGCCAGACAAAGCAAGACCGCAGGCAGTCCACACCTCATTCCAAAGGTGCCGCCCATAATGACATCTTAACCTGTTAAACAAAACACATGAAGAGATTACAAACACATATCAAGTGAAAACAGCATATCATTCACTACAGATGACATCTATAAAGACTTTCAAAAAGCTTGCTATTTCGGATTTGGGGAGTATTTAAATGCCTTATTTGAGTGTCAGCTGTTATAATGCATTTTGTCTAAAAGATACCGCTCACTGCATTTATAAACGGATTTAATTGAATTTTAATACTAACCACAGAATGATAATACAGACTGTTATTTTGCCTAGAGGTTGTCTGATAGGAGTTTTTGAATTTATGCTTTGAAGACACCAGTTTGCATTAGTGTGAGTATACAGGTTCACCAGCCGTAGAAACTAATGTCTTCCAGTTCATAAGAGGTCAAAACAGTTCATTTTTGTTGTGCAAGCGCTGAAAAATCTGTTGGTATGTATCCCACGCCGTCAGATTCCTCAATGTTGTTGTTCCGGATTGTCTTGCTCTATAAAGTTATTAAAAGCTGCGCACTGCGCCCCGAAGACACATCGCCATCTAGCGCCGTCACAGGCTAACAACACCGCAGTCCAGTGCCCCCTAACCCTAACCCACAGGTCAACAGGGAGGAAAAAAATTGCAAAAAAACCAACAACAATTTATCCCAAAACATTTTTTTTTCTCGATATTCTGTAGCACAGAAAGGCGCTTAATATAAACTTAATAGGCTATATGTATGTAGTACAATCAAAATGCTTCCCGTTTTGCTTAGATTTACACTCAAACAATGTATTTCAGCTACATTTAAATCAACTAAATTTGGTTATTTAAATGTAGCTGAAATAAATAAATTGCAACTGCTTGCCTTAAAAAAAAATGCATTTTTTTTTCAGTGTAGGACTGAACTATATTCAAGTCTCCCTCTGTGTTTTAAAGGAATGAATAATGTAAATGTTTTGTATTAATATTTTTTTTTAATTTGGTTTGATGTCTTATCTTTATGTGGTAATGGAGATATATGTGGTATGTGGTAAATATGCTAGTTTAATAATTAAAATCACATAGTTTTGTCAATGTATTTCTGTTTAAATTAAATAAATAAATAAAACATTGAATATGTAATATTAAATGTACAAATATTGTGGCCCCAATTATTTGAAGACTTAAGCCATAATTAAACATGTTTACATGTCTTTGCATTGCATTATATATATATATA
This sequence comes from Enteromius unitaeniatus, assembly GCA_032359435.1. Classification (NCBI taxonomy): domain Eukaryota; kingdom Metazoa; phylum Chordata; class Actinopteri; order Cypriniformes; family Cyprinidae; genus Enteromius; species Enteromius unitaeniatus. The sequence goes on from JAUMHI010000054.1 coordinate 7,191,049, forward strand.
TATATATATATAGTATAGCACTAATCCAGTTGTATTAAACATTTCACATGATGAAATGTATAGGTTTCAGAATATGAAACAACAGATACATGCAAATGGAGACAATATGTCTTGGACATGATAATCAAACTGTGATGAGAGACATGTTAATATGATGAATTATACCATGAATGTTCTGTTTGGACACTTGCATCAACCTGAACTGACCTTAAAAGTTGAACTTAACACCAGTGGGTTACACAAGAAGTTAATTCTGAGAAAATGTCTAGAATTATTTAATTGCAGGTGCTATTTGGTTTAATATTTTGCGAGGCTACTTCAAATAGCCTTACCATTTTTTCGTACACCCCTAGCACTGGTAGTGCAAATTAATATTAAAAAAGCAAGATATTTATATTTCACATCAGTATCAAACTATTCATATTTTAAGACATCTACGTCTATTACTAACAGATGAACTTCATATGTTTCAAAGCATCGTCAAAATGGGGGAAAGCATTATTTCACACTTTAGGTGCTTTTGTTATTAGTTTAAACACAATATGTTCTTTAAGCCACACGTGAGTTATCTTTTATTCATAAGAGAACACAAGTCGGTCTCCATGGACAGCGTTTATTAAATATTAAAGCATGTGGTGTCGAATTGACGCCCTCGTGCCACAAGCCCTTTATGTGTAGTTCAGGCAAGACCTTTAATATCAGGGCATGCACTTTACCACACTCCAGTTTCAGGCAAACTAAATCTGTATAATGTAGATATTTGCTGACAGAATGGAGCGACGCACATCCCGCGCTGAGGAGAAGAGAGTGCGGTTCCGCGTGGCGTCGGCGCACAGCGGCCGCGTCCTGAAGGAGGTGTTCAGAGAGGCGCTGGAAGACTCCGCGGACACCGACACCACGGCGAGCTCAGAGCCGGAGCGAGCGAACTCACCCGGTATCACGGAGGCCAACGGCCACCTCACCGGCCTGCTGCTGGGGCCAGAACCGGACGACAGCGGCAGCGAACCGGACGAGCTGCTCAGGTACGCCAGTGCAACCAAGGAGAAGCTTTTCACCGGAAAACGGGTGAACATCTTCAGCAAGAACGGAACGATTCGGGGCGTGAGGGACAAAGTGAGCGCCGGACAGGTGCTGTTTAACAACCTGTCCAAAACGTATGGGGTAAGTTTTATTTTGGAGCAATATTTCTTGATATTTATACAGCTGTGAAGATTTTTCTGTAAGACTAAAAGAAGAAAAGGAGATGATGGATGGGTGAGTTTTTAATAGCTGGGAAAAGGAACTCAATCACCCTCATTAAGACATTCAGGATTAATGACCGACTAATAGCTGTAAGAAAAGAGGCTTTGTTTACAGAATAACATGTCCAGGTTATAACCTAAAATCACAAGAAATAGGAAACATTAACATCATTAGAAAAATAACGACTGTAGTGGCTTTTTATACAGAGGATCATTTATTTTTTCGAGTGTTTTCATGAGATGCACCCAAGAAAGTCTCATAACTCAGAGGAAAATTGTTACTGCACTTCATATATATAGGCTACAGTATCAAGCATTATCACATATAATAATAATAATGATACAGACGCTACCATGTAAAAGTCACAAAGGTTTGGACACACAAATTCATTCATTTGTATTACTTCAGATTGAAACTTGTGTGGTGTAATTTATATTTGTGTAGAAACTTCTAGATCAAAGAGGTTTAAATAGATTTGGCTACAAATTCACTGCTAGAATATGTATTTTATTTTTCTGTAGGCTACACTTTCTCTTGAAGAAACCGCAAAATCATTTTATTACAAGTTTATTTCAGTTTTGTTCATAGTTATGATGTTAAAGGTCAGTTTTATTCAGGTTGCTTCACACTATTTCACTGTTAACCTATAACGTGTGTCTTTCAAAGGATTCACTTATTATGAACCGGCCTAAAAGACCACAAGATGTTGTCTGAAAACAGCCCTGGATGTCCTGCAGCAGAGGATGCTGGGTCACAGATTAGGACGTCACCCTGGGGGTGGATGGACAACAGGCTTGAGCGTGTGAAAGTGATGAACAGCGGCCAATGTTTTTTTAAAAGTGCTTTTCAATATTTGTGTATATTGTTCTTCTGTAAATATATTTTATATTCACTTTTTGCATAATAATTTTTGAAAAAAGGAACTGAAGGAACCTGTAAAGTCAACTGGTTGCTTAGAACGTACTCTTTGCCTATGTTTGAGTTGCCTTTTCTTTATTTGGACCTTTCGATACTTGAGATGAATGTGTTTTTGTTGTTGTTTTATTTTTGTTTTTTTAGAAAATAATGTTGTAATCAAGTTTTATACATATCTCTTATGTTTTAATGCAATAAAACAAACAAAATAAAACCATCTTTTTAATTTTGTTGTTAATTTTTGGAAATTTTTCATTCATCCACTTCGTCAGATTATACATGCATTCCTATATCAAATTGATTTTGCAAACCCAGCTTTGGAGTTTTTTCAGCATTTTGTTTTTTATTCCTCTGGTAAAAATGGACTTTTATTTTGATATGCCGCAACTTTGGCAAGCAATGTGAATTATGTGCAAACTGGATTTTCATAGTAGTTGAGAATAGTTTTCAGAAGACTGTAAGGAGAGCAAAGACCCCGTACAGAAGAACGCAGGGATAGGCCACCAGCAGCTGCTGCCCACTCATGTCTAGAGTGGAACTGAAGATCTTAGAAGCTGATAGACTGCACCAGCCAATCACAAACAAGGCCAACAGTGTTCCCAAGAGCCCCCTGCATTAAAATAAAAGCCGCTTGTTATTCAAATGCAACATACCTGAAATTATACACTCTTCAAAATAAGTTTTTTTCTTTTTTGGCTCCCAAAATAAGTTTTCAGTAAACACTTTTTATAAGTGTGAAGAACATCTGAATCCTTTTAAGAACCATTTTCTACTAAATAACTTTTTATTAAACAGGTGAATGTAAAAGATCTGTTCACACCAAGAATGATCAAAAATGTAAATTTGGTGTTGGGGAGAGTGTAAAAATGTACACACACTCAGGCAATTCAAGATGTTCGTTTCTTTATCATTACATCACATGTTCCCCAGTGTATCTGCAGTGAATGGGTGCCGTCAGAAACAGCTGATGAAAGCATCACAATCATGTTGTGGTCTAAAACTGTTTTTTATTTGTTATTTGTGACAGAAAAACACTCAAAGAAATGGTAAATGATTCTATAAAGTTATAGATACTCACTGAAGGGAATAAAGAACAGCAAAGGCAGACAGTCCCACCATTGGGAGGAGAGAGTATCCCAGCACGCTCGCCACACATCCACTGGATATACTGTAACTGCTCATCAGGTTCAACAGCATGTACATCCCCACACATCCCAGAGCGCTGATGCCATACACATACCCAAAGTGTGCTTTCCCTGCCTGCCGAGAGAATACACACACAAAATCCACAGGTACATGCTCTTGACCTTACATATGTTTCCACTTCTTCTGTGCAATGCAAGTCACTGTGTACCTCTAGTTAATGCTTTCACAAAGGTTCAGGATGTAGTTTGTACCATCAATAGTGTGGCTCCAAGAGCAATGCAGAAGAGAACAGGTCCAGTGAGGTCTGTCTCGTTCATAATACTGCCATCAGCGGGCTTCAGTGGATTTAACACAGTCAGAGTCTTCTGCCAGATATGGTCAAAGTTAATGCCCAACTCTGAGGAAAAAACACATTCACATTTTCTTTTAAAAAAATACATTTTGTTCTAAGTTTTATACATTTTGTTTATTGATTAATTGCCCCTATAATGAATTTATTAAACAATCTTTCATGTAGGGTGTAACACAGCTTATTGTCTCGCAAAAGAAAGAGTCGACTCTGAATCCTTAAAAGGAGTTCTGAGCCTTTTAACTTTGAGTCCAAATTAAATATTAGCATATTGCTTGCCCACTCATTAGCCTTTTCATGTGTGTCTGAATGCAACTACATTTTGTGCCACTAGATACCGCTTTTGTAGTGTTAAAAACTCAATTGACCAATCACTGGAGGGGTTTGCAGAAATGAATCGTTGAACGAATCGTTTGGGAGTCATTAAACAAATAAGATAAAAATAAATGCATATTATAAGAAAATGAAAGGTCATACATCTTGAATGTATGTCAACCTGTTTTTTGGGACTCACAAAAAACAAAATATGAACCTTTCAAAACCCAAATTAGGGGAACTTAAACGCATAAAATAATTTTTTTAAATTAAAACTGAAGTATGCAAGTTTTTGGTGTTGGACACACACACACAAAAAAAATTTTAAAGTCATAATTTACTGACTTTCATGTTGTTCCAAACTTATTAATGTCTTCTGAGAAAAGAAAATGTTTTGAAGAATGTTAATATCCAATAATTTGCCAGTAGTCATCCGCATCTTGGTTACCAAAATTCTTAAGGGAGTAAATGACAGAATGTTCAGTTTGGGTGTAAAAATACCCCTTTAAGGTGCAATCACATTGAAAAAATTAGCAAGAATCTTTCTTTCTATTATCAATAGTGCAGTGATGTATGAGGCACAGCTCACACAGAAGTCACTTTCTAACCAAGCAGCTTTCGGCTGGTAAAACAAATGGTATATATTACCTTCTAAGAGGGGTGGTTCTTCCTCATATGAGTCCATATATTCTGTTTGCTCCGGCGGTGCTCCAGGTTGATACACGTGTCCAGTATAAGATCCTGTAGTGGTGTATTCATCTGCTAAATGTGCGGAATTACCACTGATGATCAGAGAGTAAATTATGAATCAACAATTCAATTGCACATAGAAACACTATTAGCATACTATTAGCTGCTATACATGAATAAAGCAACATTACACTCACACTTCATTATAGTCTGGATTGACGTATGCTGGATCATAGCCATATACATCCTCCTGCTGACCGTCCATACAATATTCAGACTGATAGAAGTCTTGTTCAAAGTTTTGAAAGTCTCCCATTCTGCTTAAAATTATGAAGAATGTCTACACAAGTTCATTTGTAGTATAATCCAGTTCTGAGTTTAAGTTCTTACGTTTACGTGTCCTTTAGGGATTGATTTGAAGATCTTGGTTTGTTTGTACTGAGTCTTTGCTTGGTCACTGAGCAGCTGTTTTGCTATATGTGTATATGAGAAGCTATTAATAGTCTTCTATATTTACTTGTGGGACATGAGCTGCACTATCAGTGTGCTGGGAGATCATGTTATAAAGCCATCCTGATGATCTCTAAATCTACTGACTGATGATATGCTCATCATTTAATGATATATTTTGTATCTGTCTATAAAAATAACATGGTTACAGAAATACAAGTAGAACAAAATGTATATTATTGTCAGACATTATTGAAGACATAAGCCTAGAGGAAAGACTTTCTAGAGGAAAGTCAAGACAGATAACAGATCACAGATAAGATCTAAGATCATACAGATAGCAAACACAGTGCCCTCCACTAATATTGGCACCCTTGGTAAAAAAGCAAAAGTGGCTGTGAAAATAAATCTGCATTGTTTATCCTTTTGAGCTTTCATTAAAAAAAATTCTAACCTATCATTGAAGTAAAACAATTGAAAATAGGGAGAAATTCTTGTGATGAAAGGATTTTCTCCAATACATGTTGACCACAATTATTGGCACCCCTAGAATTCTTTTATGAGTAAAATATCTCTAAAGTATCTTCTCATTCATATTCAAAATTTTGAGCACTCCAGGGTGATTATGGACATTATGGAAATTATCCAACCATGGTTTCTTGTTTCACAGAAATGTATCTAAACATATAACACAATGAGAATGAAACAAATAATACATTTATGATCCGCAGCAAAAGATAATTGATCTTCACCAATTAGTGAATTGGCTTTAAGAAAAGAGCAAAAGCCATTCCCACCATCAAGGAAACAATGAAGAATTTCCAATCAAAATACAATGTTAGGAAGCTGCCTGTAAGAGGACTGTGTCTCTATCATCCTAATACACGACGAGGAGTAGAGTTTGAGTGGCTAAAGACTCTTCAAACACCACAGCTGGAGAACTGCAGAAAATGGTTGAGTCTCAGGGTCAGAAAACCTTTAAAAAAACAGTCAAACAGCCTCTACATCAGCACATGCTGTTCAGGAGGGTTTAAGAAAAATTCTCCTCGCTCATCCAAAAACATCTTCAGCATGTTCAGTTGTCAGACAGGTCTGGAACTACAAATGGGACTGGCTTCTATGATCAGATGAAACTAAAAAATGAGCTTTTTAGCAGCAATTACTCAAGATGGGTTTGGTAAACAGAGCAATAAAAAGTACTCCATGTGTATATTGAAGTATACCGCTGTGTTTTTGATGTCGTGGGTCTGTATTTCAGCTGGAAGTCCTGGTCATCTTGTTTAGACATCTGGCATCATGGATTCTATCAAATACCAACAGATAACAAATCAATAATTCACTGACTCTGTTAGAAATCTTATAATGGGCCATGGTTGGGTCTTCCATTGGGACAATAATCCAAAACAAACATCAAAATAAACACAAGAATTAGTCACTGAGCACAAAATGAAGCTTTTGCCATGGCTGGCCCAGTCCTCTGACCTGAACGCTGCAGAAAATGAGTGAGGTAAACTTAAGGGTCTGGAGTGATTCTGAATGAAGGAGTGGTCTCTTTTCTCTTATCGGGTTTTCTCTTATCATGGGAAAAGATAAAGCCATTGCAATAATTGGGTGCCAATAATTGTGGCCACCATGTACTGGAGAAAATGTATTTTCAAAGTCACCTTTGCTCAGATTTACCGAGGGTGCCAATATTAGTGGAGGGCACTGCAATTTGAAAACAAATAACCCAATACTATCCTCCATCAAAGAGTATGGATGTTCTTATGTGGGACCAACCTTTACAGGGCCCGCATTCCTTGTGCAAGAGCAGTCTATGCACATGCACAAGCAAGAGCAAACATTCTGTGGGAATGTCAGATTGTAGAAACACCATAGCAATAGAATGAAAGACAGCAAATTACAACTGTTTAATGAAATATCACAATTTGACTACTGAAGGTTTCCACTGCCAACTTTCATATCTCGATAGTGCTACAGGATTAATTTGGACTTGTGGACTTGCCTTATTATCATTTAGAAAAAGGAAATTGGCGTGGATGTTGTTATCCAGCACTGCTCCACACAGGAACTACAGTATTAGTGAGGGATAATGCTGAGACAGAAACTAAACCAACCCAATCTAGAAGAAAGCGAGAAGTGCACAAGATGCAGGAAAGTTAAAAAAGTTATAAAACTATTGATCCACAGACAGCTCCAAACCAGTACCATATGGGGTGGATGGGGAACATAGATTCTCCAAATTACCGAAGCTTTTACCTTTAAACCAGAGCATGAATTTGATGATTCGGAAGTTTTAATTTTTATATATCCTTTTGATTATGTGATATTAACCCAATTATTGAAATGAGTTAACCTAATGAGTATAATCCTGAATGATTATGATTTACGTTTGATATAAGGAAGCTGATTATGATTACTGATTATTGACATGATTGCTTTGTTTTGAATCATTATCATATATACTTAAATGCATTGTTGATGATTTTTAAAAATATATACGATTGGCGTGAATGTTCCAACATAAGACATCCTGTCTTTAAGTGGCCATTGTGAGATTCAAGAGAACGTTCTGTGCCGACTGATGCATTAGTGCCTTAAACTTAAAAATACATTAGAATATAGATTAGAATGTGCTGAGTTGTTGCCAACTAATCACAAGCTGTTCCGAAAATTTATACTTTCACATCCCCAATCATACTATAAATATGACTTGCCTTTTTAATAAACTTTGAGTCTGGTTTGAACTGGACTCTATGTGTGTGTGTGTGTGTGTGTGTTATTCTTGACTCCCGGGTACCTGCTTCCTCTATTTCATGCTCAAAGACCAAGCAACACATCTTTGACTCCGATCTTGCAGAACGCTTGATACAATTTATTCATACACTTTGACATTTGTTTTGTAGGCAAAATAACTAATACAGTACATTTTGTTCACTCAATGAAACAGTAAAGTATTTCTTAGATGATAACATTTTCACAATCTCCAATAAAATGTTAATTACATTTAGTAATTCAATGTCTTTAAACAAACGAGATATAAAACTAGATCACAAGACATAAATATGAAAGGTTAAAGTTATGGCCATGTTCAGTAAAATGTTTTTTTTTTAACTAATTATTTATTTTTAATATTAAATACAGTTTGTAAAATATTGTGGGGGGATTTATGCCAAAACATTTTAAGTCTTTCCTGAATATTAAGTTGGTAATTTCCCTTCATGTCTAATCTTCAATCAAAAATGTCATTTTTTTTGTTTTAAGTTGTAGCAGATGCTTATGAACACTTCCTGGTATTTCATGGCTGATATGCAATGTTTAACTTGACCTGACATTATTTAGCTCTTATCTGTGATGAGGTCAGGTGATCTACAGGTCTGGCAGAGCACTGGAGTTTCCGCTGGAGCTCATACTGGAAACTGGCGCCTGGGTTAAAAAAGTCGCATGAGATTCCTCTTCTTCATTCCTGTGGAAAAGACAGACAGATTACTGCAAATTAAAAGTCTATATGCAGAACAAGAAGTCTTCAGAAACAATTTACCACCACTGTTTTTTCTCTTTCTCATGAGCTGCAAAGTCACACTGACATATTGAACAGACATGTTTTTAAACTTTTGTATGAATAAGGTTTGTTGTTCAGAATTATTTTCCAAAAATGATTTGCTAAGTGTCCACTCATATTTTATCAGCCAGAAAACCATACACATTTGCAGGCATTTCTCACCCTGGAATGCTGCTACATCGGTTCCCTTCAGAATCTGTCAGAGCTGAAGCATGAATTGGTTTCCTTCAGAAATGTAGAAAACAAAAGTACCATGAAAATACATATTTGTTACTCCTTTGAATCAGTGTCCTAGATTTATTGTTACATTATTATTTTTGTTGTCTCACCAAATTTTATTTTACGATTTTTCTTAACATATAAGAGTTAATAATAAATACATACTTTGATTTCAAGCTATTCATTTTAGCAAAGAGCAGTCTGAGAACTCTTTCTCTTTGGTCCCAGGTCATCTCTGATATGTCCACTTTGGCTTTCTTCAGACTGCTAATGAAAAAACACAGCATTGTCACAGACAGCTTTGCTAACACAAAAAGCATCATTCAGGTAATAACATATTTAGTTATCTTTAGACTCATACCCTTTTTCAGCCTCATATATACCCCTGGAAGTGCTGTGGGATGTTTTGTTGACAGTGTGAATGTGATCATTCTCCGTTCTGCCTGACAGGAACTCGTCCCTCCGCCTGCTACGATTCCCTTTTGCTTCCTGTCTAAATAAAATAATGTAGCTGATCTAAAAAGTAAAATGGACCCTGGATCTCCTGCTTGTTAACTATGGGGTGTATGATATTGAGAAAAAATGATATGGCACAGTATTTACACAGACTGTTTAACGTAGCTCATAGGTGGCTTGAACGCATTTACACTGCACTTACAATAATATAAAGACAATTACACAATTATATTTTTTATTTTAGATATTTAATATTTAATTATAAATCTAAAACCACCCATAGGCTGCAGCAAGTCACTGTCTGAACAGGTTGAGTAAGTGAGTCATTCATTCAAATGATTTGTTTAAAAAATCAGTTCATTGGAGACACAAAACAATTCTGCTGTTGTTTCAAATTGGACTAAAGCAAATATATTGTAAAATTAAAAAACAGCACTCTTGCTTATGTGATATTGCTTAAATATCAACTGATACTTCTTAAAGACACAAGTCATTAAAGTAATGGCCCTATATTTTCTCCATATTCTGGGTGCATTCAAACTGCTTTCTATCAAATAGTCTACATCATGCAGTGAAGGTATGTTTGTGTGTGTGAATAGAGTAAAAGAATGAAAGCTGAATTGAACCTGTGCATTAGCATCTCCTGCTTCACGTGGTTCAGAGCCTCATGGAAGAGGACTTCCATGTCTGAGCGTTGCTCCACTACACTGCGAGCTATTCTCTTTACTCGACTCAGCTCCCTCTCCCTTATGCTCAGGAGCTTCTGCAGTTTGTCCAGCTCTACACCGCCAGCCTGAGACCGCACTGCAATGCGGTGCTTTATATCAGCCTTCTCCAACTCAAACTCAGCCACCATCCTGGCCACGGCCTGCTCCAGTGTGAACACCTTCGCCCTCAGCTCAGTGACTGTGCTCCGCTGGGCTGCAAGGTTAGATACGGTATCATTTGAGGTGTCCAGACTTTCCTTCTGCAGGGTGAATGAAATTGTGAGTTTTAAATGAAAGCGGACATTATCAATGTCTAATGCTTCATAGGCAAGCTTTATAGTAGACAAGGGTCTAATTAACCTCATTTTAAAATAAATGTGTGCGTGCATCTAATGAATTTTATGCATCCTTGCTGTAAAAAAACTAAAGTGAAAAAATAATTATGGTGTGTGTCACCTTATACAGACTGAGGATGTTGTTCTCTTCTGCCAGCGCTGCATTTCTCTTCCGCAGATCCTCCACCTCTTTGACATGGTAACCCAATGCCTTGTTTAGACGCACATTCTCCTTGAACACTAAGCGAGATGCGTCATCCAGCTGTCTGATAGGGCCAAGATGGAGAATGTCATCTCATTTGTCTCATGCAAAATGTATCCCACAAGGCATCAGGTAGAAGTGTGTAGTGGTGCTGGGATACTGGGAGAGATGGAGAAGATACTTACATGACGGCTTCATTGTGAGCTCTTTCTGCAAGCACAGCAATCTTTTGCTCCGCTTCTTTCTCTAGATGAACCTAATGAATGCAGAATGAAAGAGACATTGAGAGAGAATGAGGAAGGTTTTGTTGAAATGTTGTTTGTACCTTATTATTGAAGAACCTTTGCTCCATTCTTGCAAGTGTTTTCTTGTGTTCTAGATCTGCATTGTCCATAGTTTCTTTCATCTGTACAAAATAATGGTGGTTATAACAGATAAGCACTTTATACTAGTACCTCTGCATAACTGTGAACATGAAATAAATAGGACGAATTATACATTTTTGAGCTCTTGCTCCATTTGAGGCTTTTTCTTAAGGAAGTCATTGATGATCTTAAGCTCCCCTTGAATCACATCGAACTCGCTAGATCTCTTCTTAAACTTTTCCTCCAGCTCATTGATCTTTAGCGTGTACTGAGCAGCCTGTGATGACAAGAAGTGAAAAACACTGAGCAGTCACCATTAAGACAATAAGCACAAGGGTGACCTGACCAGTTCCTTTAAAACAATTACACTGGGCTGGAGAAACTGTGGTTTTTAACAAAAAATAAATGTTTTGTGTATTATATATAGTCCTTTATTAATAAAAAAAAATTATACAATAAAATAATCTTTGACTTGCATACAGTTGCTGTAAAGATGCCATTTAAAAAAATATATTCATTTAAATATGACATTTAATTCTATATGATTTCAAACATTGTATTTTCAAGTAGTGTATTTTTGCTTTAAAACACAACTCAAAAATAAACCTCAACCCACAATGAGAAAAAAATATTAATTTATATTCCATATGACAAAAGGCATTTCTTACCAAATTCACCTTTTCCTGAGAAGCTCTTGTTTTCTCAAGCTGTATTTGTTGTTCCAGTGCCATTATCTGAGAAAACAGCATATTATAGGGTCGCTTTCCCCTCAAAAATGAAAACTTTTTCTTACTTCCATGTTGTTTCAAAACCCCGTAAGACTTTTGTTCACCTTCAAAACACAACTATTTCCTTCAGTCCCTCTATTAAAGGCCTTCATATATATAAAACATTTACACATTCAAAATTGTATCAAGAGATCATAAATGAATCCATATGAAGTAATCCAAGTCGTTTAATGAGACAGTCACTTTATATTACGATTAACAGTTTTAATTTAAACTGTAAAAAAAATAAATCCATAAAATGTTCGGTAAAAAAACGGCACTTGTGGTTGCTAGAATAAAACCATGAAAAACACAGTAACAATATATATTTTTAGTGGTTTTATGTTAAATTTACAGTTTAGTGCCGTAATAGACTGCAAAAACTAATGCAAAGTTAATATACCACCCTATTTAAATAGTAGAATCTATTTTGTTCTCTTGAAATACAATGTAACAACCAAATGCAGGTGGAGATTAGAAAACTGAAATGTGCAGTAAACATTCATTTAACAACATTACATGTAACATACAACCCTAATAAGCATGACTTATACAAAAAACTAATAAGAAACATAGTTATCTTTAAAGAAAAAACATTAAATTCAAACAACATTTAAAATGCAATGCAGGGAATTCTGGTAATATCGGTTTACGGTGTTTCCCTGTAAATTTAACAGGAATTTACCGTAGCAATTTCACATTTTTTTCTGTTTTTTTTTTACAGTGTATATATGTTAGTTGATTAATGTTTATATAAAATTAATCCTATTTTATAAAGCAATCAGATTTATATCAAACTGCTCGATTTATATGAATGAATCCTCTTTTATAAACTTTTGAGAGCATCACAATTTTGGTGTAAGTTAAGGGGTTTTTAGTGGAAGAACAGAAATCACTCAAGTTTCATTACTATTGTGTTTTAAAGATGAACAAAACTTTTAAGGGTTTGTAACAAGGATGATGATGACAGTTTGCAATGCTAGATAAATGAACAACGTGAAAATAAGACTTAAAACAAAAACAGCTAGCACATAGTAGTCACGTCGTGTGTACTGTACCAATCAAATGCATGAAAGCACCTTCTCCTCGTTGAGCAGGTCTTTGTTCCTCAGAACAGCGATGGTCTGGATGCTGTTCTTCTCAGAGCTGGTCTGTACATCAGTGAGCTGCTGGTGGATTTTGTTCAGTCTTCGTGCCGCTTCTCGGTACTCCACGCGCGAAGTCTCCGTCAGATCACACCTCGCCTCCCACAGAGCCGCGTTTGCTTTTGCCCTCTCTATATCTGACTCCTTATCTCGTTTTGACTCTTGCTTGCCATCTTTCTTCCCTTTTCTAGATTAAAACAAAAACACAAGACAAAGGGCGATATCAAAATCATAAAGTAAAACTATGATACAGGCTAAGTTAGACTCGCAAGAGCGCGTCGATATAAACAGGCAGATGCAATACGTTTTTTAACTCACCCCTTCTTTCCCTTCTTTCCTTTTTTAATCGGCATTTCTTGTGCTTTGATCTGCACCGTTCAATGCAGGATGTTTGTGTACACCTATCGCCTTGGAGACCGTCACGTGTCGATCTGGAAACTTTTTATTTTCCATAAAATCATTCATCTGTGTTAAGGTTTTGGAACATGAATTATTATTTTTAATCGTGTATCAAACCTTTGTGAAGTGCTGTACTGTACATTTACTTCATAATGTTTTGATTATATTGGTGCCTTATTCTCTTTGTGGATACGCACAATTTCAGAAATGTAAAAACCAAACATTTTTGTTGTTAATCAGCATTCACCTATAGCTTTAAAACTTTAAAAAGCACACAGACACACAATCTCTTACAAATCGCTGCTTATTTATTTACCTCATAAAAATATTGTTTAAAACGTAGCAATTAATTTTGTAACTGTAATAGTCATAATGAAACAATCCAACACTGCAACTCCATAAATAATACACAATCACAATGAAATAAAATCTCACGTCTAAAATCTGAATGCACACATATTTAACAACACTCGCAAAAGACCATTATAAGATATCGCCCCATATAAAACACCCACAGGACCAAAGAACAGTAAGGCTTTTGGAAATGTTGATTCAATTCTGGATCACTGCCAGGGTGTTCTCTTCTTCAAGACACGATTAGTGACTTTCTGCAGAAGAAAGACGACATGCATTAGAAAAACTGGCAATATTACTGCTATTACGTGTTACTCCTACTCCAGAAACCTTTAGGAATACCTTGTTAAAAAGCTGAGCATTTAGGCGGTAGGAGCGGTACTCGGTCTGTCTCCTTTCCTCTTCCCTTCTCCTCTGGACCTCAGGAAGTTGAGCATATTTCCTGAGGGAATACACATTTATTGCGAAATTGTGTGAATTAATAATTTCCAAATAAAATATTAACGCACTGCACTTTAGGTCTTAACCTCTGACTTATTTTTATCACAGATATTACACAAAAATAGAAACTTGAATAAAAGTTAGATAGTGATCCGTATTATTTTTGTAGCATTGATTTTTACATTTTTATTTATTTTTGCATTTACTATTATACATTTATTAATATTTTGAATTAAATTCTATTTATTTTTTTAAAAACGCGTCCAGTGGGGCAAAAAATATTTAGTCAGCCACCAAATGTGCAAGTTTTCCCACTTAAAATGATGAGAGGCCTGTCATTTTCATTATAGGTATACCTCAACTGTGAGACAAAAAGAGGGGGAAAAAAATACAGAAAATCACATTGTAGGATTTTTAAATAATTTATTTGAAAATTACGGAAAATAAGTATTTGGTCAATAACAAAATTTCATCTCAATACTTTGTTATATACCCTTTGTTGGCAACGACAGAGGTCAAACGTTTTCACAAGGTGTTCACACACTGTTGCTGGTATTTTGTCCTATTCCTCCATGCAGACAATAATGTTTTGGGGCTGTCGCTGGGCAACAGAGACTTTTAACTCCCTCCAAAGATATTCTATGGGGTTGAGATCAGGAGACTGGCTAGGACACTCCAGGACCTTGAAATGCTTCTTATGCTTCTTTTTGGCCCGGGTGGTGTGTTTGGGATCATCATCATGCTGAAAGACCCAGCCATGTTTCATCTTCAGTGCCCTTGCTGATGGAAGGAGGTTTTCACTCAAAATCTGACAATACATGGCCCCATTCATTCATTCTTTACACGGATCAGTCGTCCTGGTCCCATTGCAGAAAAAAATCCCCAATTCATGATGTTTGCACGCCCATGCTTCACTTTTGGGTGTTCTTTGGATGCAACTCCGCATTCTTTCTCCTTCAAACACGACAAGTTTTTACCAAAAAGTTATATTTTGGTTTTGTCTGACCACATGTGATTCTTCTAATCCTCTTCTGAATCATTCAAATGCTCTCTAGCAAACTTCAGACATGCCTGGACATGTACTGGTTTAAGCATGGGGACACGTCTGGCATTGCAGGATGAGAGTCCCTGGCGGCGCAGTGTTACTGACGGTAGCCTTTGTTAGTTTGGTCCCAGCTCTCTGCAGGTCATTCACAAGGTCCCCCCGTATGGTTCTGGGATTTTTGCTCAGAGTTCTTTTGATCATTTTGACCACATGGGGTGAGATCTTGTGTGGAGCCCCAGATCGAGGGAGATCATCAGTGGTCTTGTATGTCTCCCATTTTCTAATAACTGCTCCCACATGATGAAAATGACATGCCTCTCTCTTTTTCTTAAGTGGGAGAACTTGCACAATTGTTGGCTGACTAAATAAATTTAGCTTTGGCTTTAAAACTGTGGCTTTAAATTTTAGTTACTTTAACAAATCTTGTACTGACTGTAGAAATTCTGCCTTGGAAACTTACTGAAAGATTTTTATGAAAGTTTAATGAACCTTATAGAACGTCACTGAATCAAAACCACACACATATACACATTGGTTTTAGTGATTTATGGGGACTCTCCACACCTAAACCTACCCCTAAGTTTTTTTTTTCAACAAACACAACTGAGTGTTTTCTATTTTGCCTTTTGAACTATGGGGAATTATGAGGCAGTGTCCTCATAAACCATCTTCAAATTGTAATACCTCTTTCATACCCATGTCTTCCCTGTAAACCACAAAAACCAATGTACTCACACACACTTGCAAGTCTGTCTGTCTTGTCTATTCTCTGACTGTGCGATGTCCTCCCTACCCAACTGAAAGCATGTTGAAGGCACAAAACAACTAGCAAATAAATCATCAAAAGTGTTGGAATGCTTTTTAAAATCTGCTAAAAGACCCATATGTGCACAATTTATAAACCAATAGATTGTTTGAAAAAGAAATGCATACTTACTCTTTGGATCTTTGGACCATCTCTCTTCTTGGAACAACTCGTTTACATGGTACTGGAGCTGTTGACAAGGGCATGTTTTGGTTTACATCTTAATGCAAGCTGTATCAAGCTTGTAAAATATATACTGAGCTGACTACTCACACTACTAACAACACACTAGTAATCTTATATTAAAAAGTCACCTGGTCTATATGGACGTGATGGTGCTGGGCAGTTAAAGAGCTCTTCTCTCTCTCTGTCGAAGACTGCCTGTAACCTCCTCTCCTCAACCAGTAACCCCAGACGCTTCATCCGCTCCCGTGAACGAGATACAAATTCCGGCCGATGGAGCTCCAGAGCTTCCTGTAGGAAAACCATCAATGCAAATGCTCAATGTTAGACTAAAATCAACAATCAACTTCCATGTACTCCCTAAAAACACACAGCAGGATCCAAAATGAACATTTTGGTCCAAGCTTCAATGATATTGAACAATTTAGAATTCTTGGCTATAATTATAGTCTGAACATTTTGGTTAAATGGTTAAATAAAACAATTGCTTGTCACACCTGTAGTGAAAGCCGAACAAGAGCCGAGGGTTTGCCACTGATATCCTTCTCTGTAGCTGTTATAGACTCTGTTGACCTCTCCTGTTCTTGCTGGTTCTGTCTCTCTCTTAGTGGTTCTCTGGTATTTTCTCTCCAGGGTTTGGTTCTAGTGTAAGGCTCAAACCAGACTTGGCTTGGGCAAGGTGCTGATTCGGTCTGTGGCTGGTTTTCCTTGCGACTATCCCACTTAAGCTCATCAGCTGTGATGAACCAGGACACACCTTAAATAGAATGAGATATATAAAACAGTATGAGACAAACTGAGTTTCAGAAAAATGCTGTGTTAGTGAGCATTTAATATGCACCGTTCTGGTAGCGTGTTCGGATGCTCTTGTTGCTGAGGTCTTTCTTCAAAGCTGTCAGGGTTTGGGTGGGTTTAGATGTGGAAGCGATGGGCGCGGGAATGCTTCTGTCGAAAGAGTTTGATGAACGGACATTTTTGAAAGCACCTGGTGAGGGAAAGATGGTGCCTACATCCCGAGTGTGTCTACGGGTGCCATTGGTAACAATTTCCAAATCACCTGCAAAAAGAACGCAAAATCCCACATGACATTTATTTTTGCATTACTGTGTCTAATTTACACGTTGCTTTGTTTAAAAAGTGGACCACTGTTGTTACCGACCTGCCTGCACACCTTTGCTGACCAGTTTGACCTTTGTCCTTTTGGTATTGAGGTTTTGGGAAAGACCTCTTTGAGAATAAGGGGACAAAGTGCTTGAAGATGATAAAGATTCAGCAGAGACCTGAAACAATAACAGAAGATTAGACAGATAAGAAAAGAATGACGGTCACTCACTCAAAAATGCAGCGTACAAAAAAGCAAATACTGCTGTTTATTCATTTTATCCAAAATTATTAGGATTTTAATTCTAATTTAATTCTACTTTCATTCTTACTCTAAACTGAGCTAAGATGTGTTTGTGGAAATGATTGCTCCTCTTGTTTGAAAAGACGCACAAAACTTTTAAACCAGTCTTAAAACGAAACACACAAGTGTAAACGGGGCCTAAGAAGTTGAACAGTCTGTATTAAAGAACTCAGTCAAGCAAAGACTTACTGTGGATTCATCAGTGCTCACATCACCGGTACCAACAGAGATGGAAACATGTTTAGTATGCAGTTTCCTTCGGCCAGTTTTCTGCATATTGATGTTGTTGTAAAGTTTAAGAAAGCTGTCACTGCTTTTCAGTGCCTTACTGGAGACCCGGTGAGGTCCAAACGCTCGCAGCAGTCGCTCTGTGTCAATGGTGGACAGGCTACTGCTCGTCTCCACACTCGCAGACTCATCTCTCTCAGCAGGACAGCGATGCACTCTGTCCTGACTCTCCTCTTGCTCAGGCCAAGCTTGTTGTGGAGTAATGTCTAACTGAACTCTTCCTCTTTCCTCTTCTCCCTCTGTGGTCCCATTCTCTTGATCACTCCCCCTGTAATACTCTCCTTTCCTGCTGTGTGACTGTTGTATAGTTAGGTCTGTTGGAGTGGTATTGTGAATGAGACGAGACAGACGCTCCAGTCTATCAAGCAGTGATGTTTCTCCTTCGTTAGTTGGTCTCGTCTCTTCCATGCTCCATTTTTCACTGAAGCGTCGCCACAGCTGGTCTAGAGAACTGCTAATCTCTATACTAACATCATAAGGTGTTCTTTCCTGCTTTTTCTTGTCCCCCCTGTAGGACTTTCTGATTGGCTGAGAAGGTAAATGGCGTGGTTCTAGCAGTAATTTGGGCTCCTGGATAGTGGTAGTGTGAAGATTCACATCATCTGTACTGTAGTCTGCCTCCATGTGTAAGGGGACAAAATTTTCTTCCTCATCTCTATATTCATCATCTATGCCAACAGAGTCCATGCTCTTCTCAAGAACATGAGCTTTAGGAGCAGTATTGTCATTCTGGTCAGCAAAAGTTGCTGATTCTGTGAGACCATTTCCAGAAGCACTGGAAACTGACAGTGGGAGAAAATATGGTAATGTTATTTCTGTAACATGAACAGTCCACAGCAAAAAAAGTCATATTGTCAGGACAGGTAAAAAAATGACAATAAAATTTCAGCAAATTTTGCACTAATAAAAAACACTAATGTGCATCTTACCTCTATTCATATTGGCCCTCTTACTGTAGATGCCTTCCTTGTGTTTTGGTGTAATGATGTTGTCTTCTAGCTCTCTAGAGCCTAAAATGTCTGTATTAAAGTGTGGAGGGACAGCATCATCAGAACCTGCAGAGGGAGTAAGAAAGAACAAAAGAGAGCCATCAAAGCCACAGAGAGCCAACAGCACTGAAGCACAGGGGCCCAAAAGGGTTTGGCACGTGGATCAGATGAGGCTTGTGTTGCTGGATTGGCTTTCTCATGGACAAAGACGATGAATAATGCAGGACTGGGTGAGAATGTGAACCATCTGCAAGACTTGGGGGGGAGGGGCCAGGAGAGGTGCAAGTAAAAACCCATTTATGCTCAATCACTGATTATGTATGGATTTTATTTTCCTCAGAGCTCTGCGATACAAAACAGGTGCACATGAATTACAGAATTGTTCTGAAAATATGTGTCTGTGTATCTGCAATATCTTGAGTAGTACATGAAAACCCACATGAAAAGAACTAAGTAGCACATGAAATAATGTGAAAAATATGTAGGGCAGGAACGAAGTTCAAACCATTTGTTGATACTTGGATGGAGGCAGATCTGAATATAAACTTACAGTCAACTATAAGAAAGTGGTAGTGTTTAAGCAGAATAAACAATTTGGAGAAGTCTGGAAAAATCTAATAAGAAGTACTTAAATCAAATGCATTCATAAAAAAAAAAGAAAAAGACGACTTTTTATTTCATAATGACTTTATTGCTATACAGCTTTCAGGAGGACTTTTATTTCATTAAGTGGGGCATTCTGTGGTCAAATATTCGCTTGCAGACAATCACTATGCAAAAGCTGTGCATGCTTGTGACTAGCTCCAAGATTCACAAGCACGCCTCCAAGACCTCGACTGTTTTCAGAGAGATGCAATACAGCCGTTTCTCTTTTAGAAGTCTGATAAAACTAAAGATGCTTCAGAGACATGAAGAATCCAACACTACTCTATTAGTACTAAAGATTAACATGAGATTGGCAGAAACTAAGCATGTCATGCCCCCTTTAATGAAAACTAAACAACGCTGGCAATTAGCCCAATCAAACAACTTCCTTAGAGCTGAGCTAATTTAATGCCTTTACATTTTTCAAATGTCCAATAAAATCCATTTAGTGACCCTGGACAACAAAACCAGTCGAAATTTCGAATCAGTCCAATGTTAATTTTCCAAAATGAAGATTTGATCTTCATGATCTGAAAGCTGAATAAATAAGCTTCCCATTGATGTATGATTTGGATGGATAGGGCAATATTTGACCGAGATACAACTACATGAAAATCTAGAATCTGAGGGTACAAAAAAATCGAAAATGCTAAAAATCACCTTTAAAGTTCAAATCGTATCAATGCATATTACTAATCAAAAATTAGGTTTTAATATATTTATGGTAGGAAAATGACTAAATACCTTCATGGAACATGATCTTTACTTACTATCCTAAGGATTTTTGGCAAAAAAAAACAAACAAAAAAAACAATAATTTTGTCCCATACAATGTATTTTTGGCTATTGCTACAAATAACCCAGCTATAAGATATATCAGCTATAAGACTATGAGATATACTAGGGGCAGGAAAAAAAAAAATTATGATTGCATTACAATTCTCTCTTCAACGATCCGGAATATTTCATAATCGATTCTTTTTCCCACATATATGGCACGTGTGCATGCTCGAGACGCATCGGGCTTCATTGCACAGAATTTGCACTGAAACTGCACTGAGACACGTACACGTCCATCCATCGCGTTTGACTTTAGATATATTTTTTATATACCGTTTGGAATACATTTGTATCCAAAAACATTTATCTTGCTCTGACAAATCTTAAAATTTTGTAAAAGCAGCATTCATATCTTAATTTAACTAAGGCCTAGTCCTGGCTTAAGCTAAACCAAGTTTGTGAAACTGGGCTATTGTGTTAATAATAATAATCTTATTGAATTGTAAAACCAAGATTCACACAGATATCTCAAATATAAACAAAAAGCAGAAAAACTTCAACGTTGGTTAAGATTTAAAGTTGTAAAGATGTATTTGCACAGCAGAAGAATTAATTGGGGTAAAAAAAGTAGATCAAGAATGGTATTGGAATCGGATTGTGACTCCCAGAATCGGAATTAGATCGTGAGGTGCCTTAAGATTCCCACCCCTAACATATACTGGTAATGTTATGTAGGGTGCTGCAGTGTAAAAACTGAGTTATGTGACATACCTGGATGAGAGCTTTCTACAGTGGTGTCAGAGCGACCAGGAGAAAGCTCTGGATCAGTCTGCGGGACATAGAACAGCTCAGAGCTTCCATGAGGTTTGTATGGCAACAGGGAAGGGACAGCTATAGAAAAATAAATCAACTGATTAATTTACCAACATCAACTATACTTTTTTGCAACTGAAAAGCAAACAAAATGTACATCATATACCTGCTTGGGCAGAGAAAGTTCTGGATGTCCTGGCCAGCCTCTGAGAGGGAGCAAAGATTTGTGGGTATCTGGCCTGTAAGTGTTCATCGACAGTTCCTGCATTCTGGCCTTGAACTGACTCTCTGTGTTCATATGATCTGGCATGATTTGATTTTGAGATTCGTTGTATGGACTGCAGATGTTCACCAGTCATGCCTGACACCACTGGAGGAGGGACTTCTTTACTGGTGTTTTCACTGGATAGTCTGCTTAAGTAGTTTGGATTGGACTGATGTTTGGGTTTGGGTGAGAGGGTGACATGTATGTGAGAGAGATGGGGCTTCTTGTCAAAGGTTGAATCCGATGCAGTACTGGATAATATCTGGTTACTGCCAGTGACATTATAGCGAATGTGAGGTATTCTTTGGATATTCTGGGAATCATTTGTAACAATGTTCTCTTTGTTGTCATCAGTCATTACTTCTTCATTTTTCTCGTCTCTATGTTGTTCTTCACTCACTGTCTCTTTTTCTCTGCCAGATACTTTGGGTATAACAGCTGGTTGAAGTCTCCTTTGGCTCGTGCTCTTTAAAGTTACATGGTCAGGACCAACGCTGTCCAATTCCTCAGTAGCAGTGACAGGGCAATGTGATGGTGACTGTGGAGATGGTGTGCGCCGAGTGGTTGTAGTAGTAGTATTAGAAGTAAAAGACTGGAAACTGAGTCCCTCTCTAAGGGCAATCTGACGAACTTTGGCCTCCAGATCCTGTTGGATAGGAGTGTAAAATGGAACCATGTCGAAAGATTTTGAGTTGACTTTCTGCAGTTCATCCGAGTAATGGTTCTCCATGTTACGCAGTCCAACACCACCCTTTGTCCACTGAGACTCAGGACCAACACTCGCCTGAGCACTGCCTTCAGAATCTGAGCTCCACTGAAAAACAAAGCATGAGAAACAAAACAAGATATGTTATTATTACCGATAAGAACTAGGAATTTGGGAGAACTGCGGGAAGTAGATAAATGAAAGATTCAATAGAAAACACTGCAAACGTAAAAGCACAGAATAAATCACACAAATGCAAACAGCTTTACCTTGAACACTCTCTATCAGGACTTTCCATAATGCAGTCTGTCACACCAGAAACAAAACTCGTATCATTTCAGACTCTCAATTTAATGTGATATTTCTAAGTTCTTAAAATAATGGTTTTGTTTTTAAGCCAATTACAGATTAAAAATCTTACTGTGTCTAAATTCATAAGAAAATGGCAAAACTGTTTTAAATGCCACAAGTGAATTTATGCAACATTATGATGTCAGTATATAAAAAAGTCTATTTTGAGATTTGCTAAAGATTATACTGAATAATGTTATGAATCCTATAAAACCCTCTGTAACATATTTTGCCTTTTTTAGCAAATTACAAAATATGAGTATCAAAAAATATTTTTTTTCAGGGATTTTAAACTACTAAGCATAGATAATAAAACTAAGCATTTACATATAATTTAAATATAATATCCTGGGAAATACAGCATGACAACTAAAATGTATATGCATAATATGTTAGTATTCTGTTATACTGCTTTAAATACTTTACAGATTTATTTTTACTTAGTTTGAGCCTCCGAATAAAATTAATTTGTGTTTTTTTTTTTTTTTTTTTTTTTTTTTTATCTTCTTCTTTGTGAGTATGAGCTCTATAAACCCCTATACTATACTATACTATATAAGACATAAAAGCCTCATGTTTTTGTATATTTTTCTACAAATTAACAGACTGAGCATGCACAGTTAAATATCAATATCGACCAACCAAATAATATGTTTTAAACCAATGCGGTGCTATTTATTGCATATTCCCTGTGATATTTATTTGAGATGACAAAAGTTTGGCAGACAGATAGACCTTAAATGCTGACATTCACAAATAAAGTTGCCAAACCTTTTTGTGCTGATGTGTGTATGTTACCTTGGTATCTTTGGTGTTCAGGAGAAGCTCTCTTTTGATGTCTTCAATTCGCTCTCTGTCCTCAGCATTTAGTTCTAAGCTTTCACAACGGCGGCCAGAAACCTTCATCAGGATCCATTCTAAAAGAGACAAACCAAATCCAGTCATTCTCAAAGTAAAAACCACTGACAATATAAAAACATCACTGGTACTGACAAAATCAGTATATGACTATTTTCTTTTAGACACATCACTGTTTACCTCGTGCACGGCTATCTTCTGGGTCACTAGTGCTTGGCCGGCTTGTTACCATTGAAATGGGTGACTCGCTCTGTAGGAGCTTGGCAACTCTGGCAGCCAATGAGCTCTCGCTGCTACTGTCACTCATACTCTCAACCTCAGCAGAGACATGAGACGAATTATTCTCAGAAGAGCCAATCGCAGCATCCTCAGTCTGGTCCTGGTGTTCTGCTATCGAAGGAACAGTTATCTGCAGGGCAGATGTGACTGTAGGTGGCTTTGCCTTATCTGGGTCTGCAGCACTGCAGCCTTCCGGTTCAGTCCGCCTTGGGGTCACACTGAGGTCACGTGACTTTAAACTTTCCTCTCTGCTAAAAGACAGAGCGGTAGGGTCTATAGTTGTGCGGTCAATCTGTTGAGGTGTTTGGAAGGATGACAAGCTTCCTTTCAAAGCCGAATCTGATGAAGAGCGTGTCAGCAGCAAAGAAAGATTCCCACCAGCTGATAGAGATGTGTCATCATGATAACCTTGAATGTTCAGTCCTAGTGAAACAAGGGATGTGTCACTCTCTGAGAGGTGGTGTGAGCCTGGAGAAGAAGTCAGAGAGGAACGACCAGAAACCAGGCTTTCTGCCCGGCCCAGCAGACGTCTGATTTCATGCAGTGTTCCAGAGCCTACAAAAGAGTCGGCATCTTCCTTTACCACCTCTCTAGGACCTGGAGGAGGCACAGCATCTTCCTTTACCACCTCTCTAGGACCTGGAGGAGGCACGTATTCTGAGCTAGGAAGGCCAGAGCTTCCTTCACTTTGGTGGCTTGATGAAGGATGTAAAGTTGAATGAATTCTTGGTTGAGTATCTGTCTGGCTGAACATCTTCTTCACGGTTCTGTCACTGGCTGGTTGGCCTTGTTCATGCACTGACAATCGATGTGTGACAGAAGCACTGGAGTCAGCTGAGAGCTGACTAGAACTGGAGAATGTCTCCTTCTGAAGACTGTCAACTATACACAAAACAAAACGCATCATTATAATATGAGCACATACACACTACACAAATAAAGCCAACAAAATCTTAAAAACTTGATGATTTTAGCTCACCTTCTGATGCCTGTGTGCTTTTAGTTGGTGTTCCTATGGAGCCTTTAATGGTACATAAATCAGTAGGAGAGAATTCGGGCTCTCTGATAGGTCCTCGACGAGTAAATGGATTTAAGATTGTTGAAGGTGACTGGTCAATACCCAAATTTAAGAGATACAACTATAAAACAAAAGATAAAAATAGAACAATAAAATATCTATAAGGGTAGATAAATACATTATAAAAATGAGTCACTAGTTGTCAAATAAGAAGTAATCTAATTTTGTAATGTGATGAAACACTCCGACAGAATATTCCATCTTCCATTAGTGGTTAAATCTAAATGCTATGAAATGAAAAGACTACTTTTTGTATGCAAAGAAAAAATAAAATTGAATCAACAATTCATCTCTCGTGTCTCTCTGCAATCACCGTAGCGCCTTTGGAGAAGGATGCAAACTATATCTGCTCTTCTGTCAGCTGCTATAGGTTTTATATATCATTGTTTGAAAAAAAAAAAACAGTACATCCTTGAGGCCCGAGTATTCTGACAACGCATTTCATACTTTTCTGGGCCTTGACAGTTGCAATTGTCAGGCAGCCAATGGACAGTCACAAGCCTCCCGGTTTTCATCTAAAATTTCTTAAATTGTGTTCTGAACTTAAACAAAGCTTTTATAGTTTGGAACGACACAGGGGTCACCAAGTTAATTCCTGGAGGGCCGGTGTCCTGCAGAGTTTAGCTCCAACTTGCCTCAATATCTGCCTTGAAGTTTCAAGTATACGTAATAAGAGCTTAATTAGCTGCTTCAGGTGTGTTTGATTAGAGTTGGAGCTAAAATCTGCAGGACACCGGCCCTCCAGGACTGAACTTGGTGACCCCTGACATAGGGGTTATTGATTAATGACAACATTTTCATTTTGGGCCAGAGAAACCCAGATTAGAGACTTGAACGCACGTTTGAGTATTTTGAATTCACGCTAATTTTTTTTAAATTATAATGTATTTGAAGAAGCAACAAATCTTTTTTCCATAGTGTGATGTAAATTTGTGTGAAGCAGTTTATAAAAAAAAAAAAAAACAGAAATTACTTTACCCAACAGTTGCGGATTAGAGGTTGATTTTGAGGTTTTTACCGGAAGACTGAATTGTAACATTTTAATTAAACATTACTTTTTAATTAATTTTATTTCATGCCAAATTTAAGTGGATTTTTCAAGTTCTTCTACAACATAGTGGACTTACAGGAATCCTGTCTTCAATGTTGAGTTCTCTATTGTGGGGAGGAGACGCAGGTCTGGAGGTCCAGTAGGGTGCATAATTATCTACTTCAAGACTCACTACTGAAGAGGAAGCTCCCACTGATGCCCGCATACTCTGCTCACCATGGCAACTGCCTTGAGAGCTTGAAAGAGTGCTGCTCATGTTGAGGCTTGATGACACATCACTGAAGCGCCCCAGACTGAGAAGAGGAGACATCTTGACTGAGCTTTTATGCATGTGAGGAACTGAGCTATTCTTTCCTTCACCTGTTCCACCTGAAACGAAGGACGCCTGATAGTCCAACGATCTGGTAGCTGGAATGATGTTATTAGATTGTGTCACTGGAATTTGCTGATTGTGTGGACCAGTGTCTCTCTGAATAGAAGTCACCACGGAGCTCAAGGAGGAGTGAGAGTGTGAGCGATTGACAGGTGACTCAGATGCTTTTCCTCTGCATGCACCCATCCCAACTACATCCACCCGATGGGGTGAGCCGCTTCCAGAATAAGAAGAGGAAAGTGGCTGAGTCATTTGGGAGTTTGGATTAGCACCAAATGTCAGACGTGTGTCTCGAGAAACAATGTGGTTAAATGCTTCAGAAACAACATCCTGTGCTTTTTTCTTGGGCGACACACTAGCAAACCCCTGTTGTTCCAAATTATCATGAAATGACCCGCTAGAACTTTGATTGGCTTTCCAGGCATCTACTTTTTGTAAGTAGCTCAGACTGGGAAGAGAATGTACTCTCCCAAGGGCCAAATGAGGAACCTGATCTGAAGCACCAGAGTGATAGTGTTGAGTGTCAGAATGAGGTGTATTTAAAACAGGTCGAGGTTTGTTTAAAATGGGATGGGCATCTGACACTGTTTGCACAGTCTCTGAAGGTTCACTAGAAACTGTAGCTATTGTTTGAGAGTGAATGGGATAGGATTGTTTATCGCTTAGGTCCAACGATGGAATTAAGCCAGTTTTGGAGTTACTGTTTTGGGAGGATGTAGTCTCAGAAGCAACAGCCTCTTGTTTGGAGTGTATGAGTGAGAGTTTGGTCAATGCTGGTGGGGGTCTCATGAGAGGTAGTGCGGGTGTTGACTGAGACACAGGCTGAGAGCTCAAGAATGAACCATCTGCTGCTGTTAGATGACCGGAGCTCCAGAGCACTCTCTGCAGATCTGGTACGTGCATCACACCTTCACAAGCTGGTGTGACAGATATTCCACTTTGTGAGCTTCTGTTCCCACTATGGTGCCTACTTGCTGGTGCTGAGATGGAGCCTCTTTGTCCTGAAGATAGAAGCTGATGATGGAGATGATCAGTTATTTGGTGTGAACACATTTGTGAATCACGAAAAGTTATATTTGAAACATCTGCTGCCTTTTGAAATGACGATGATAATGACAATGAGCCCCCTTGGGGCTGCTCTCTGCCTTTTTGAAGATTCATGGAAAGATCTAACTGGCTTTTGTCTGTGTTTTGGTGAGGTGTGGCAGGTTCAGAGGTGAAGGAAATGGCACCACTGTCACTAACAGGCACAATAACATTCTCTTCTCTGGACTCTAACAAGAGCCGAGTAGACATTCCTTCACCAAGCTGCTGAGCAATGGTCTGCTCCTCTCCTTCCATATGTCTGATGATTTTGTCCTCAGCACCATATGAAATGCTCCCTTGATCCTCAAGCCCTTTGTAATGGTTTTCAGGTGACAGGCTGTGCTGGGAGAGTGAACAGCAGCTGTTCTCACCCTCTGACAGGATTGTTGGTGCCTCCAGCGGATGCTGGGAAAGTACAGCCTGGTCAAGAACAGTATTTTGGAGGTGGGAATCGTCAGGTATGGCTACATTTGAATTTCCGGGGCATCTCTCAGTCATAACTGAGAAGTCAGGAAATCCACTGTGTGCACAAAACAATAGAGAAAATATTGTATAAAATACAAAAACGTAAACATAGAAAAATGTTAACATCACCAAACAAACAGTACCGAAGAGGGACAAATTCTGCATCTGTATGCTGAAAAAATGTGGAGTCAGAAAGAAGGTGAGATTTGTCCAGGCAGGGATGCAGGGCAAGTGCAGGTGACAACTGGCTATCCTGAAACTCTGAAAAAGAAAATCAATTAAATTATTATAAATCACATAAATGTGACTATGAAAAATACCGATTAACAAAAAAAGGAAGTAATGTACAGTGGATTCCAAACATCTGAGATTTCATCTTAGATCTTGAAAGCCCACTGTATAAAAACACTGGCTCTCTGTACCCAGTTGTAAAGTCTCAGATCTGTCTATGAGTGGCTGCACACTTGAATCCTGAGTGTTACTAAATGGTCCTTCATCATCATTATCAGGATCTGTGTACGGTCTAGCCTCTGAATCATGCATATTTTGTCCATGCTGCTGGCAGGGAATCTCTCCAGGGGGCTGGAAAGGTTAAAAAAGGAGTGAGTTTCTGCAAGAATGCTGCAACTTTAAATAGCTGCAAGAAAAGTATAAGATAAAGAAGTACTTTCATGGAAACAAAAATGATTACTTCTTCGGTGGCATGAGGGTATATTTCAATTTTGGGTAAACTATTACTTGTAGACTTAGATGAATTTAAGTCAGTCAAACATCTGATTACTGTTTTCTGTATTTCCAGACTTGTACTTTATACAATTTAATTTCTCATTCTCTCATCTAAGTTACCGGGAATCACACTGTATCATTAGAAATACGTTTAAGACACATGTATCCAAGCATAACATATGCAAGTGTCTATACGTGTACTTATGCCATCAATTACATACAAAAAATATATAAATCTGCATTGAAGAACTGCTAACGTTACCCGCCAATCAGCCTGAACCAGCTAACGTTATCGATTATCCGATGACTACAAAGCTTTTTTTTAAAGCTCATCCAAGAATGCTCTCCTAACATCGGTTCAATGTTGACTTTAAAATAATAACCAAACATTCACTGCCATGAAAAGCCATTATCGCTAGCGCTATCTTTCCGCACGGCTCACTTGTTGCCATGCAGCACTAGTAGCAGGTTATCCAGATTAGCGAATCATGTTAGGAATTACATCGATCGATTATATCGATATATATATATTATAACTAAGCCATACTTCTACTTTTATTACACGACCGCGATTTCCATCTACTTACATTGTTTAGGTCTGCAGCACACCCCTCTGAATCCATGACGGCCCTGACGCAGACGTTACCGCGCATGCGCACTGAGTTTGTATAAACCGGAGTTTGAATTAACTGTATAGGTAAAGAAATACTAACACCTGAGCATGTTTACCTGGTATGTAAAACAGTATCAATAACAAAAGGTATTAATAAGTTATTTTAAAGCTCTAATCGTTCGATTAAACAGAAAAACGCCGCAGCCAACAGCAGTTAGCTGACAGCACTGTTTAGACAAAAAGGACGCTGTTGCTATGGGAACAAGAAAACCCCGCAGTGTCGCGCGGGATTTGAGAATTTGGAAATGTTATTTTTATTTATTTTTTTGCTCAGCTATTATATTATTATATTTTTTTAAGGCTTACACGTTATCAAAAACTAAACCTATCTTGCTTATCAATTCTTTTAGTAAGCCATATTAACGTGCAAAAATAAACACAAAACGGGGGGAATTGTTTGCACTAAACTGTATAGCCTGTGCTAAGTTTGACAGGCAAATTAATATTTGGAGAAGGGTCTGTCTGCAAGACAGGGGCGTAATAAGAAGGGCGTTACTTGTAGCAGCGGGCGTAACTTGAAGGTGTCCAAACCACGCGAGATGTCGAAACGAGATGTTGTCGGCAAGATGGCCGCTCGCTTAGAGTCAGGGGTGAGAAGCGTTCTTCTTGAGGTAAGAGTTTAAATTTAAATGTGTAAGTCATTGTCATGTTGTGCAGTATTGCTTCTGGAAGCGATAATCTATTGTTAGTTCACCTTCCTCGCTAAACGTTGTTAAGTGAGCAATGTTTTGCGTTCTGATGGAGTAACAAGTGGCAGGTAACGTAAAAAGAACTAAATATGCTAGGTGGCCTGATGAATGTTGTTCAAACGGCACTTTTATGTAGATAATGTTCAATATAGTAAAGACGGGGTTGCTTTTGTGCTGTCACGTAAGTATTGTGAAGTCTTTTGTTGAAATGTGTAAAAAGTTTACTGATGAAGCATTACAAATACGAAAAAAAACATGGTTACTATAGTTAAGACAAAACCACAATATTGGTAACCACAAATGAATCATAGTTCGGTTACACTGCCCACAGTTTAGCCTGCTATTTGTAGTAAAACTTGAGTTAAGGAAATGAAGTGGGTGCACACCTTTAGAAAACATTATTGTTATTGATGAAAATATAATGTGTGTAAAATAAAATCTTTGTCACAAAGAATGTTTTCATATTCATGATGTTATGCAATTTATGTTGTAGCCTGTTGTTGCAATCCTTTTAAGTGTTTGAGCTTAAAGTTATCTGACACTTTTTACACATGGTGCAGTTTTAAATTCATGTAATACTGAATTCAATTCCACATGTCCTCAGAGGGAAAACTTTTTGGGCTCACAAATATTTCTGAAATGCTTATTGTTTAACACTGCTTGCATTTATGTGTAATATTTCTAATGTGTAGGTGAATTATGTGCTGGATGAGGACAGACCGATGAATGAAATGATCGTAAAAGATGGTCAGACGTGCGTCACAAGAGGATTTTCTAACCCTGGGACTAAGAAGGGAAATGGATTCAATGGTGTGAAACATTTTTAGTTTTTGTTTTGACGTAATTTCACTTTTTATGGATTTGGGATTAAAAGTGTTGTATTGACAGGGGCTTGATTCAGACTTATTCAGGAAATGAGATATCTTCTACAGGGGAAAGATGTTTACATTGTAGATCTCCATATTCCAGCATCTTCCTGTGACCCACTCCTCTGTCTTCCAGTAAGTAACCACAATACAATCAGCTAATAGTGATGATAACCCTTATATCTTAGAAAACACTTCTCATAACAAAGTTGCATCACACAAGATTAAAAACTCTTCAAGGTCATGTAACATCTATGAAGTGCAAAAGAAAAAGGAGCTTTAAATCATTGTCATTATAAATGTAAATAAATGTAAGATAAATATAATAATGGTGAAAATAAGGAGTAATGAAAGCACTTTCAAAAGTAGGTGTTAAGAAGTGACTTCACAGATGAAAGTGTTGGTAGAAAAAAGCCTTAATCAAAATGTACAATACTTTCTTGTTTAAGTTGGACTCTCAAAAGAAATACGCATTGATTTTCCCCTCTATGGACCTCAGGGCCTCTCCTGTGTGTGAATGAATTTTTAGTAATTATTCCAAAATCACACTTCTGGCAAGAGGAAGAGTTTTTCTGAAGAAAACAAACACATTTAAGTTGTAGTTCCTCTTCATTTTTAGCCTTCTGTAATCCTGGCAATCACTCGGGTCTTTTGTGTGATGAAAACTTGTTGACTCATTTCCAAGACTACTTCCCCTGTAGGATATTAAGCCACTTCAAAGAGATTCTGCTCATGGAGTTCCAATATTCAGACATGTAGGCTTTACACATGGACCTTATTGAAACTGAAGGAAGATGTTTACTGTTGGTGGTGTTCCCCAGACTTTCTCAGATAGTCTGAACTATAGCTGTTTGTCGTGTTCCTAAGACTGACATGTTCTGCAGATTAAAAATACTGTGTTCTTTAACAGGATGGTTTTGTGTCCGTTCCAGTACTTCTAGAAGTTACTGATGCCGTTTGTGTTTTTATCAGGTCTGTTGCTCAGCATATTGTCTCGGGATCATTGACTGAATGAACAGGGCTGGATGTTAAGGTAAAATCATTTGCAAAGCTATTTATTTGCATATCACTTTTCTATTAATTAGTTTGTCACAACTTGGGCAATTACTGACTATTTCTCGCTTCACCGTTACAACTTGAACACCCTACAATGCACCGAGCATTTCGCTATCATATTACACAGATCTCTGAATCTCTTCAAAATCAAGCTTTTTACATTTGTAGTATGATGTTGATTTATTTATTTTTTATTACAGTGTGGACTGTGGAGTCTTCATGAAAATGGTTAGTGAGCATTTTTCCGGTCAAATAAAAAAACAAAAACATTTTAATTAAGACTGGTCCTTTTTCCTCGTCCAAAATGATGATGACCTGATATTAAGACTACTTTTACAGTTTTATGTTCACAGCTACCTGAGGAAATTTTGCACATGATCTTCATCATTGTGGTGCTACAAGATGGTGACCCTGCAATTCATACCCTGGCTCTCACATGCACTCGTTTCTGGAGGATAGTGAGAGAGGAACACTTCCTGAAGGAAGCACACTTCTGCTGACTTGACAGTAAGTTTTGTGCTTTTCCTTCTGTCCTCCTTCCATATTTGTAGAGGCAAAGCACCTCTGGGCTATAGGTGGAAGTCTTTCACTATGGGAGCACTTAACTTTGTCAGATTACAGCTGTATATATTGCGGCAAGGGCAGAGGAAAAGGTTTAGATCTTGAGAAGGTCAGTGGAAAACTGTGTGTCACTGAATGTCTTGCAGACGCCAGCAACACAACACAACACAACTGTGACCCCTGGATCGGTCACTTGTCATTATTACGATGTTAAAAGTGTGATGTACATGACGTGGTCTGCTTTGTTTTCTGTGCCAGTTTACTACCGTGATGTTTTTAAGTGATGATTTTACATTTGTCCTTTATATGCTGTTTGGTTCACGTTTCTAGTTTTAATATGATTTTCATCATAATATAAGAAGTACTCATACACTGGCCTGATAATTTTCATTTAGACAATTCATTAATTTTCTATTTCTGTGGTGGCACACCACTCCTAATATGAATAGAGGAAATATAGCTACCAGAACATTTAGAGAAAAAACAAAATGTGCGTCTTACACATGAACCCTTCTGCTTTTTTTCCTCAACAGGTGTGGTGAACTGGAAAGCAAAGAAGGATTTCTGTTGCTCTCTACAAAGACTGTGAAGGCTACAGGGGATGTGGGCAGAGGGAAAAACTACAAGGATTCTACTCTGACAATGAATTTGCAGGATACTGCAGTGCTGACTGTTTTAATGAGGCTGGAGGCACTTTGTAATTGATTTTCTATTGGATATGTGTAAAGCATGTTATTTGCTTGATCTCAGTTCTGGAAAACTGAAAGCACTTTAAATGATAGTGAACAAATTCAGTAAAAAAAAGTCATTACACTGATATTGTGGTGTCTGTTAATGTAGTCTGTTTCAGTAAATCTAAATGCACTATAAGGCTTGTACTACAATTCACAATGGCAACAGGTAAAGCTGGAGGTACCTGATTTTCTATTAGACATGTTATATGTGTGATAGAAATCCTCAGACTACATGCAATTCTACTTTTTTTTTTTTTATCTCAGTTTTGTAAAACTGAAACCACTTTAAATGACAGTTAATAAATTCAGTATACAATTTATTTGGTTATATTTTTTACAAATGTTGTTGTAGGTGTCTTTAAACAAATCTGGGCTGAAAATGAGCTGTAAGGTGGTACTGTTGTTAAATGGTAAACTATGGCTACAGGTAAATTAAAGCAGAACCTGAATGGACATAAAGATATTAATCCAGGTTTATGCAAACTGCGGACATTTATCTTTAAAAAGAGCACAACTCAGAGCGGAGAAAAGTGTCAAGAAGTGAACACAAAAGTTTTATTCGGTTTTGTTATTTTTCCATCATTGACTAGACTGATTTCCTTGGGGAGTTTTGTAGAACTTCATATATTGTTCGTAAAAGCAAATAACACATTAAAACCAGAATGCAGAGGAAGGTTAAGTTATAATGGATTATCAACTACTGAATGTATGAAAATTACATATACAATTAAAATTTAACTCTTAACTAAGAACCATTACTTTTGTCTCTATGTGAGCGGCCATCTTGCCGATCTCGCGTGGTTCTGTGTGATTTGGACAACTTCAAGTTACGCCCCTTGCTACAAGTAACGCCCCCCTCCTGTTACGCCTCTCTCTCGCAGTCCGCAGACGGACACTGTTGAATATTTTCACAATATTACACGAACGCACGCGTCTTTTTCCCAATGTAAAGCTATTTCTCTCGCACCACGTGGTGCGCTTTGAGCGTTGTGCGCATGCGTGTAAAGCGAGCGCTGTGCGCAAAGGTGGGGAAGAATCTCGAGAAAACACTACGTTTGGAAGGAATGTTTAATTACCTAAATATTTTATAATTTAGAAGTACCTACTTACACATATATATAAAAATATTCGCTAAAATGTCCAGAAAGAACAACCTAGAACCAGGTAAGATATTGCTCTGCTTTTTTTTTTGTGTGACGTCTAATAAAACTTCGCCCTGCTCACCAAACACATGTAGCTTTAAAAACAGTAGAGAAGACGTGTCGTTTAACAATACGTGCTTGGAAATGTTGTGAAAGAATTGTTATATTAATGAATCTAGTATATTTTATCGCATGTTTACATTTTTTTATATACAAACTTACTTTAATAGTATACGAAAGGTCAGTCGATCTTTGATGACACTTACAGGATTAACCACACATACCACTATGTTTGTGTCTGTGTCTGTTTGAGGCGTGTTAATACTTTAAAATATGTTTGATCAAATGTCTCTTCTAGAATACTTCCGGCTGCGTGATAGTGAGCGCCTCATGCGGACTCACGTAAGTCGTTACGTTTCTGTACATTCATTCATAAGATATGAATCAGCATTATTTTTTGTTAATCTGGTGTGTGTACTTGCCTGTAACTACTCTTTTTTTCTGTGCTGTTTTTCTAGGAGGCAATGGTCGATTTTATAAAAGAGAGACCAACAAACAACAGCTTTTTAGATGCCTTAAGTTTTAGTTATAGATTTGGTAAGTTATGTTTTATCTTCCTGGACACGACCCCAATAGTCACTTAAAATAAAAGGTGTGGTTTAATTTATAGCTGGAATAATGTAACTCTACTCTTGATATTTTGCTTGTGCTCTCAAATGTTATTTCAACTTGAACTCTGCTTGATTCAGCCACCCTTGAACTATTCGAGTCTAACTTTCCGCATGATTTATGAAATTATTTTCTTTGGACATTGGAGTTCTTACGGTAGTTCTTATAAATCTTATGAATGGTTAATGTTAAAGAAATAGAGAACTCAAAAATGAGGATTCGCTGAAAATGCGTTTCGCCTGCTCACAGTTGGGTTCTCTGCCTTGAATGGGTGCCGTCAGAATATGATGTGGCTATCATGTACACAACTTCAGGCTATCAGCTTGTGAAGTGACATCAACTTGCAACTTTTCAACAAACAAACAAGTTGTTACCCGTTAAAAATTAAAACGCTGGCATTAAAAAGTAATTGACAGCATAGGGCTTGTGTTGATAGATACTTGCGTTTCTCCATGATTTAAGGTTTTTGAAAGAGGAAGGAGGATGTCTTTTTATGGATTATTGATTTGATTGGCTGGTTTCCTTCAAGCATGCAGCTTTTGTGATGCTAGCTGCTGGACCAGAGTCTTGTGGATTACTGTGATGTCTTTATGAGCTGTTTTATCATGTTGACGGCACCCATGCACTGCAGAGCAACAATTGCTGAGCAAGAGATGTAATGTTAAATTTCTCTGATTCTGTTATGATGAATCAAACTGACTGAGGATGAGTAGATTTTCAACAAATTTTAATTTTTGGGTGAACTGCTCCTTTTATTGTAAAAAATAAATAATATGTGGATCACAATACAATATTTACTGTTATGTTTTTGTGACAATTAAGCTAATTGTTTTTGTATTAAAGCTCCAGAATTGGACCGGTATGCAGCTCGGTTTACAGGGTATGAAGGTTCATCTGATGAGGATTATTATTATGATGATGACGACGATGATAGGTATGCCGTCCATACAAACAACAGATATTGTGGCTTTCCTCGCAACTTCCTTGAAAGAGGTCTACCAAAACCATCCAGACCCATAACAGCTGAGGTTTGTGTCAAACACCTATGATTGAGTTATTATTATTATTATTAAAGATTTTTAATAACTATTTCACTTTTGTTTGATTTATTTATATTAGGAAGCAGAAAGAAATGCAAAAGAGCTAGTGGATGACGAAGAAAAACTTAAGATAAAGGCAGAGAAGAAAAAACAGAAAAAGATGGTGAGGGCATAAATAAAAAAAGGCTTCATCTGAAAAGCATAAGTGTGAATATTTTAAGCTGTATTTTTCTGAACTACAATAGAGACAGAAGGAAAGACGTCGACTGGAAAAATTAGAAAAGCAGAACGCAGATAAAGAAAAAAATAAACCGGTGAGAAAAGTATTGTTTGTAAAATGTAGTTTGACACATCAAACCTCTATCGTTTTGTGCTCGTCTCATTGAATCAGAGTTATCAAGTGTTTTCTATGTTTGTTTGATTTAAGGTTCAAGTTGACCCTGGACCAGAAAAGGCTAAACATGCTGATAAGAATGAAAATAAAATTAAAAACAAAAATTGTTCATCTGTGCCTCCTGCTCCTCAGTGTGCCTCAGCACCTGTGCAGAGCAGTGATAGCAGTAGTGAAGACAACAGAGACGATGACGAGGAAGATTCAACTATTGAACCAGAGGTGGGCTGTTTTATAGATAAAGAGCTGTTCACTGAGTGGAAGATGCTGGTTTTCATGGCAATGCTTTATTCTATGTGTGTCTTAGGAGCTTGACATGAATAGCTGCTTTGTGTCAAACGCAGCCGCTATAGCAAAACGCAAATTGGAACAGAAACCCAAACCTGACAAGAAACATGCTCAAGCAGACTCAAGAAAACAGCATGGCTCAGAGCAGAGAGACACCACCTTGCCACCAAAACAGGTTGGTAGAGAGTCTCAGTATTTTCCTCAGAAATCAGGTGTTCTACTGCCTAGTGATTCAGTGTTGTATAATGTTTTATTATCTGTTGCTAATTCAGATTAGCCTCCGAGACAAACACTTGAATATGTAATGGCTGCAGTACTTAGATCCTAGAGGAAATAATGGTTTTTATCTGGTAATGGAACAGTTCAAGTCCGTAATCCATTATGTCAGACAGTATCTCTAATGTTATGATCAACTGCAAAATTGTTTACACAGGATTGTGAGGCAGCATTTTATTTTTTGTATTTTTTTGATTGATAGATTTATGGGTGGAGAGCTGATAAAATAATGGATTTGGGTGTGACTCATTGTTCTTGGCATGCTTTCTTATAAGACTAATCATGAACATTTACCCGGATAATCATAATGAATATACATGTTTTAGTCTGTCTAATTGCATGCTGTTGAAAGAGGGATTATTTTGAGGGCCACAAGCAGATACAAACTAGGAGATTAATAACACAACTATTTCGGGAGCGCTGGGAAACTTCCAAAAAAGGAAGAGGAGGAAAACACCTACAGTAAGATCATTATTTAACTATTAAAGTGAGATGGTCAAATATTCTGCAGGCATCTCGGCCTTGTTGTAGACAGTCTTCTCTCCCAGCTAATCCGGCTTTATGGTACAGGCCCTAGCCTGGAAGTTATTTTTTAACATGTTGTGTTCACAGAAAGCAGACAGGTTGCAATAGAGCAGGTTTTCACAAGGTGATCATAAAATTAAACATAGAATAGAAAAATTTGTTTTCTAAATAATTTATAACTTTTGACCTACTTGTTAAAGCAGTTATCAACAATGCAGACAAGTCCTTCCTACATACACAAAACTTAGCTTTGTGGTGCGTTGGCCTGTTTATTGACATTGAATCAGCATGTATGTTCATATCTTGTGCTGGGCAGCATAATAGAGTCATGTGACCAGAAACCAGGACATTCACACACATTAAACTTGGATCGGGAACTCTATTCATCAAACAATGAATAGTTAAACAGGAAGTGCATTTTATGCCACGTTGATATTAATATGAAATGTTACTTTGTAAATGGCATTATAGTGATCATGTGACACTGCAGGAGTAGTGATGCTTTATAATCACACAACATTTTAAATGATCACAGAGAAAGCTGTTCTTTTTAATCCGTAATCATAGTGCTTGTAATTAAAGAAATGTAGCCTTGGTGAGCTTAATATATTTTTTAAAATCATTTGAGCAGCAGTATAAGTTCTTGCAGAAATCTTTTTATAACCATAATACTCCATTTTATGGAATCAACCAGTTCTCGGTGTACTCTAAATTTTCCTAATCTTTAAATTGTCGTTCCTGTAGATCGATATCAAGCAGGCGTCAGAGGAGACTATCAATGCAAATGACTTGATTACGAGAAGCATGGAGTTGGCCGGTGCGTGAGTGTTTTTCCTCTAAAAATGGCGTAGTCATGAAACGTCTTCCTGATTCCATCTTCCCTTCTATAGTTTTAGGTAACCAGTATGCCGCCTCAGGAAACCTGGAAATGGCTGTGAAATATTTTACAGATGCGATAAAACACAATCCTAAAGAGTATAAGTAAGTGTTGACAGTTTTTCGTTAACTTCTATTTGGATCAGAGGTTGCACATTAATGTGTTTTTGTTTGTGTCTGTGGTGCAGATTATTTGGGAATCGGTCTTTCTGCTATGAAAAGATGCTGCAGTATGAGAAAGCTTTAAATGATGCTGATATTGCTCTTTCTATGAACCCCAAGTGGATTAAGGGTCTTTACAGAAAAGGCAAAGCACTTGTTGGCCTGAAGGTATTACTCTAGTGTTTAGTACAGGCTCATCCATAAATTCTATTTTATTCTCACACAATCTTGTCGTTTCCGCTTTTGTTAGAGATACTATGAAGCCAAAATGACTTATAATGAAGTGTTAAAACTGGACAGCACATGTAAGGACGCAGCTGAGGAGATGATGAGGGTGCAGCTCATGCAGCTTATGGTGAGTGGTGAGAGTAGCTAATGCATCACACTTTGTTTGGTTAGTGCTAATGCTGCTTGAATGTTCTCAACAGCTGCATATTGGTTTTATGTTGTTCATTTGTTATAAAAAAACAGAATGGTAATGTTGAGAGATGCTTGTTTCATCAACAGGAAATGGGATTTACGAAAGAGCAGAGTTCAAACGCCCTTATTCTTCATGGAACTGTAGAAAAAGCCATAGAAAGACTCTCTGGGCTGTCTGGTATGCTAATACACGATAAAACAAAGATATGTTTGTTTAAAAATATAATTTAAGGGGCAATATTTGCCCCTAGAAGGGATTTTTTTTGTGGTAGATTCTTTTCCTTTTTTTACATTCTTATTCTTTTTTTTTTTTCCCCATATGGTCAATTCATGTATTTTAAAGGGCTAGGTCACCAAAAATAGATATTCTATCACTAATTATTCACCCTCAGTTTGTTCCAAACCTCATAAGACTTTTGCTCATCTTCAAAACACATATTAGGAAATTGTTGACTAAATCTGAGCGCTTTCTGATCTTGCATAAACATTATAAATAAAGTCGTCATTTGTTCAAACATTAAAATTGTAATTTCTGTTCTGAAGATGAACGTAGGCCTTGCTGATTCAGTCAACAGACATGTATGTGGTTGGTTATGATGCTCAACATTACAAAAAACAATGTGTACAAAGTCTTTTTTTGATGCAGCGTGAGCAGATCAACACTTCTTATTCTTTTTCACCTTTCAGTTTAATCATGATCATAATAAAAATAAAAATAAAAAAAAGTAAATGTTTTGTGAATGCATCTTTTGCTGATTTCCATGAATATGCATGTTTCTATAAATAGTGATGGGCCTAATAGAAGTAAAACATTGAGATTGCATTTAACTAACTCTTGTTCTATCCAGATTTAAGACCTGTTTTATTGCCCGGAGAATCTGAGTTTATGACCGTAAAGCACAACCCACAACCTCCAGTACAGTTCCCCCTCAGACCTCTTCCTCAGAATCCGCCTCATCCCAGTATGCCAACAGCTTCATCATCTCCAGTTCATCATCATCATCATCCTCCGTAAGACACGCACATACAGGCATTTGTGATGCATCCTTTCACCTTAAAATTGCTTAAATCTGGACGTGTTTCATCCCTAAACAGAGAGCTATTCCCCATCTGGGTTGGAGATCTGGTGCCTTCCATAACAGAGGCCAAACTTTATGACTTATTCAGATCGTAAGTGAGCTTTTTTTATTTTATT
This sequence comes from Enteromius unitaeniatus, assembly GCA_032359435.1. NCBI lineage: Eukaryota > Metazoa > Chordata > Actinopteri > Cypriniformes > Cyprinidae > Enteromius > Enteromius unitaeniatus. Next base: position 7,230,862 of record JAUMHI010000054.1, read on the forward strand.
TGCATACATCTAAACAGTAAATGCTTTATTCAACATTGATGTGATGGTGCACATATAAAGTTGTATATGTTTATCTTTATGAAACAGTGTTGGACATGTCCATAGTATAAAAGTGTTACAAATGAGACACTGTGCGTTTGTTAACTACACCAAGAAGGAGGACTGTGAGAAAGCCATAGAAGTTTTCAATGTGAGTATGTTTGTTCCGTTTTGTTCAGTGGAGTGTAAGAGATAGAGATGCTTATAATGTCTAACCCTTCTCTGGTGATATCAGTGGTTAGGGTTTGTTTCTTGTTTCCACCGAAATAAATATCTTGCATCAATTTTGTCCCTCCAATGAGGGGAGAAAAAAAGTCTGTTTGTTTTCGTTATTTGCAGGGTTATGCCATTAATGGAAGAACTCTAGTGGTGCGTTATCCAGATAGGATTCACACACGTCTTGGAGTGTCCAGAGAAGCATCTACAGAGCCCCCAGGAAAGAGTGGGTGAGTGAATATTTATTTTTGCGTGTGTCACTTGCTCGCCTCTGCAGTGAATGGGTCCCATCGGAATGAGGGTCTAAACAGCTGATTAAAAAACATCACAATCTACACTTTACGCCACTGTGGATTATTGTGATGTTTTCATCAGCCGAGTGGACTTTCATTCTGACGGCACCCATTGGTGAGCAATGTTCTGTTGCTGATGATAATGCAAAATTCTTTTAAATCTGTAAAATATCTGGTAAAATACATATTTTCTCTTTTTTTTTCCCTCAGCAAACAGCCTGATGAATGTTATTTTTGGAGGACTAATGGCTGCATTAAGAATGGCTGCACTTACAAGCATATTCCAGAAAACAAAGGCATTGACCGATATAAATCACACCCCTGATTCCTAGCACACAGACAGGGATTTAACCATCTCAATCACTGTAATTAGTTGGAAACAGTAAAACTTCACATGCATGAAACATCAGCGTGGGGCTTTGGTATTTATTTGGTAGTTCTTCTGAATATTTTATTTCCATTTTTAAAAAGCTGAAAGGTAGAGTTTTAATTTTGGACAATGATAGCTGCTTTAAATCAGTTTTATCAGTGGGTTTTTTTATGTCCCACAGAAAAATACCTTTCTACTTACCAAGTCAGTTATCGGTTTTAATGTTTTTCAAGGCATAAGGCTGTAAAAAGTTTAATGAATGGTCACAGCAGTTTTTTTTACACTGCTGTTGGGGGGAGAAAAATATTTGCCTTTTGACCCTAGCTTTAAACCAGAAGTATTGTTACATTGAGAGGTTTTATTTGGACTTCTTATCTGCAGGTTTTAACCTGCTTCTGTAAAAGCTGAAATGTCTAAAGTTAAATTAATTACATTTGTCAATACTCCTGATGTACTGTGCCACTTCTGATGTACAAATTATCTGCAGTAGACGAGGAAAAAAAAGGTCCATGTAGTTTTAATTGATCTATCTGTAAAGCAGTGCAAAATGACTAATGTAATAAAATGTGCCCTAAGAAATGGGGGTAAATCTTTGCATTTTATTTTGTTAATTTTCGACCCCTGACTTTATGTAATCATTATATTCTCACTTCATAATCCAAAAAAGAAATTCCCATTTCTTAATTAAATGGTTGCAAATAGAATTATGTACCTTTGTTATTAAGGGGAAATATTACCAATGACATTTAGCTCTCAAATAATAAGTTGGGACAATCAAAACAGTAATAGATGTTAAACACTGGTGTATAACTAGTGTTAATGAGTCAACTGGCCGTGCAATAAATGGATATTGTTGCTTGTCATTTCTGTTCATGGGTCTCTATATTATTACAACTTAAATTGTATCTAAGTTATATTAAAACCATTCACATTAGCACAGATAGTCACACGCACACACACACTGGACCCAACTAAGCCTGGTTCTCTCAAGGTTTTTTCCTCCATTCTCTCATGGCTGGGGTTTTGGTTCCTTGCCGCTGTCACCTCTGGTTTGCTGAGTTGGGGACACCTGATTTCTAGTGATTATCGTCGTCTTGACTACAGAGACCGTCTCTGCATTTGATAAATAAACAGTTTAATCTCGTCATTATACATTACCTTTACTCTATTCTCCTACTTGATAATGAATTAGATAAACAAACATACAATCTGATTTAATTGAAATATGAAAGACATTTTAGGAAATTAAATGCATTTCATATTTCAGTTTAGTACAATTAATACAATACATAACTATCTAATACAATTTACTTTTAAGTTTGCTCCACACTTTTAAGTCTTATGTAATGTTTAGTGAAGAAATTATAATAAATATGTGGTATTGCTGAAACAGGATGTAAATACCGCTCTACAGGAGTGAGCAGGTGTGGGACGCTTCAGTGAAAAGTCAGCTTTACTGAGGCCCCGGCTGGGAATCACTGTTCCAGAGGAGGACCTGCTTAAAGAGATATGTCTCAGAAAAGTGGAAGTTCTCTCATCACAAGCCAACAGAGATTAGTGCAAATAAACAGCCACCCACAAACCAATTACAACTTTAATCCATACTTCAGAGAATGAGTCCGTTTGACTTTGAATCAAGATAAATCTTTGTCTACTGACGTGAAACTAATACATAAACTAAACCTTATATATAAATATATATATATATATATATATTGTGTGGGTGAGAGCTAAACTTAAATAACAAACCATCACGTTTGGCCAGCTGGCTTTATGAGTTTGAGCTAGATGTAAAACATTCTTAGGTAATCCATCTTAAAAAACAAGACGTGGTCAAAGGCCATGTTGCACAACTACACTCGAATAAAATGAAAGTAGGAAGAACTTGCATTCACACCCAACTGTTCTGTAGTTGTAGCTATAATGTGTGGTGGGTTTACACTAGAGCTGTTTTTATTTTTATCTAGCCTATTAAATTCATAAATGTTCATAGCTCTGTAGATATGTGCACCTGGGACATTATAGTCTTGATATCTGCAACAGCTCTTCTTGCATCTGAAGGTGAGGATCACATGCTTTTTTATTGGCATTATGAGTTTTGTGTACGTGCTTTAACAATCCCATCTGAATGGCTACAGTTTCTTTTCTTTTTGAAGGGCTCTTGGTTCAAGGACCTGCTCAGCCTCTGGTGGCACAGCTGGGGGGTTCCATCACACTGCCCTGCTCTGTGGAAAACCCCTTACCTGTGGACGAGCTGGAGGTCCAGTGGAGGAGGACAGATGAACAGGCATTAGTGCACTTGTTTCAGGATGGACAGGACAGACCTGAGGCTCAGCATCAGTCTTACAGTGATAGAGTACATTTTTATTTTGAGCAGATCTTTAAAGGAAACTTTTCAATCCTGTTGGAAAATATAACAGTGGCAGACACTGGTATCTACAGATGTACAGTTTACTCTTACCAGGATGTTGGAGAGATCTCTGTTACGATTCAACATGTGGGTAAGTGTCTATCTCATTACAAATAATCTTTAAACACTTTTTTACTGTACTTTGTTTCCCCGCTTGATTATTTCTCTTTTCTTTAACAGAGCGTGTAGTTGTGACAGGAGAAGATCAAGTTGTACTCGCACATGTTGGTGAGGATGTTGTTCTAAACTGCATGGTGGACTCACATATCCCTCCTCAGCGCTTCGACGAGGTCTCATGGAAGAAGGTGGACAAAAGTCCAGACATCGTCCCTGTGTTGCTTTTCCAAAATGGAACGATATTTCCAGAATCATCTCACAAGCGTTACAGAGACAGAGCAGAGTTCTTCAGGCAAGAAATTCCCAAAGGCAACTTCTCAATGAGACTAAAAAATGTCCAGACTGCCGACAAGGGGGAGTACATGTGTGAAGTCCATGCAGAGAAATCAATTAGCTCTGCAACCGTGGAAATTGGGCGGTTGGGTAAGTCATCTGAGACAAACACCACTTTTTGAAACTAATCTTGAAGCGTTTAAGCCATATAACTTACTAACGATGCTTCATAGTACTCACATGAGCCTGTGTTATTAGTTTCACTGGTTGTCACTGAGGAATAACAAACCTTGGATTGTGGGCGTGTCCAGCGACACAACATAGTTCAGAATCTCTCAACTTTATGCAAATGAAGTGTGACTTTCAGTAGCGACAGCCAATAGGAAATAAGACGATAGTGCTCATGTGATCACTCTCCTTTCAGCTCCAGCAGGAATGGAGAAATTCATTCTTGCCATTAGCAATTGTATGTTTATATTATATTTAGTATTTTGCCTCCAAAATGTTTGTATTTAGCTGCAAGAAACCTGATTCCCTGTCAACAATGACATTACTATGGGAATGCCAGTAATAGTCTGGAATTGACTGAAATAAGTTTGTGTGTATATTTATTTATTTATATACACACACAAACTTATTTCGGTCAATTCCAGATTATTTCCAGATAACAAAATTACCAAAAATGAAAAATATAAAAATGGACATATATAAAGAAATGAAGACTAGAATGATGCTGAAAACACAGCTTTGATCACAGTAATAAAATAGGTATTAATTCATTTATAATAATTAAAATTGTAAATTTGATTTTGATCAAATTCATGAGGCTTTAGTAAGCCAAATAGACATTTCTTTAAAAACATTTAAATATCTTTTTATGACTTCAGTTGTTTGAATATCATTTTGTGTATTCATGTATAGACTTTTGTGCATTTTAGTAAAAATATGGATTGTTAACTTTATCAGTCTGTCTTTTTCATACAGGGATGTCTGCTCTGCACATCATGACACTGATACTCTGCTTTGTTTCCCTCTTGTTGACTTGTGTATTAAGTATTCCAATCATAGTCTATATAAGCAAAAAAGGTAGGGCAAGAATAGTTTTTGATAGTTATATTTATCTTATTATACTTTTATTAGGACTGATTCATAGTTTTTTAATAGCTGAATAACTGACTACTAAATGATTGTGCATGGTGTTTATGTTTCTCTGCAGATATTAGCCCAAAACCAATGTACATAAACTATTTGCAAGTAGTCTGTCCTAACATCTGCATGTGTATTGCATTTGTTCTGTGGGGACTTTTTGAAGGTATGATGGTTTTATTATCAAAATTTTCTCTCACTGTGGATGACTTTGGTGTTATTTATTTATGTTTATTACTGCTTTGTTCAGGGTCTGTAGGTGAGGCAACAATGTGTGCGACAATTAATCTGACAAGGATCATTTTATTATTTCTTATGGCTCCATATTTTAATTGGAATACTACTGTTTCTGGTATGCATCTCAATGAAAGACATTTGTTTCATAAATTGCATTTTTACAAATTCATGTATGGAAAATATAACCATAATTGATTATAATGGATTTCTAATTATTGTCTTGTTGCTCTATTTTGTTTTAGTTAATTTTCCAGGTTTTATCCATAATATAATTGAATTTGTAGCGATTCCCATTGCATATCTTTTGATTTCCACAGCACTTTGCTCAGGTAAGGAAACTTGAATATTTTTCAAGTTGAAAATGTATTATAATTGAATACTTTAGTTGATAGTTCCCTTAAATCATATCCATCTGGGCCTGACTTTTAAATAGATATGCTTATGAATAACTGTACATCTGTTGTGTCTTGTAGCTCTTCTTCATGATCTCTGGAACACATCTCAGTGGACATCTAAAGTTGTTCTTGTCAGTTTTGGGATTATTCTATCGTCGTCCATGCCTGTAATTTTACAATCCTTGAACAAAGTTTGCTTCTCACGATTTTTTGATATACATTTGTCAATACGATTTATTATAGGTATATCATATTTACTTCTACTGTGATTTTATGCTTTAGAAAATCCTGCCTGTGGTAGCCAGTCAGATGTTACAAGTTTAAATGTGCATTTGTTAAAAATGTGTGACATATATACATTGGTCCACTAGTATTTTCACCAACAAGAAATGGTTTTAAGTTGGTTATTTCTGTCTTTTGCAGTAGCGTGTCAGTTGGAAATATCAGTTTACATTTCCAAACATTATATTTGTCATTAATTGTAATAATGCATTGAGATTATTATTACAGATTCAATCTAGAAGAACGTCTCTAAGATCAAGAAAAAAACCTACCTGGAAAGCTACAGTACTGTTCAAAGTTTTAGACACTCGTGTAAAAATGCTGTAAAATGTTTTTAAAATAATAATAATATTGCCATAAATAGATTTAATTTATTAATTAACTTCTATTAATTAAATCAAATAAATATTTGGTATCACAGCTTTTTGTAAAACAGCTTCTGTTCCGAGGTACACTTTCCCAGAGTTTTCCAGGTAGGTTTTTTTCTTCATCTTGGAGACGTTGGCACAGTTCTTCTGGATTGAGTCTGTCTCAGTTTGTTCTGTTTCTTCATGTGATTCCAGACAGACTGATGATCAGATCAGATCTCTGTGTGGAGCACTGGCTGTTGTCTCACTGCATTATTACAATTAATGACAAAAATAATGTTTGGAAATGTAAACTGACACACTACCGCTAAAGATAGAAATAACCCACTTAAAACCATTTTTTGTTGGTAACAATACAAGTGGCCCAAGAATTTTGCACAGTACTGTATATATAAAATATCCTCCCAGCTATGGAGTTTTGTTCTCTCTGTAGTGGACACTATATTTTTGTGGAAATTGTTAAAGGGATTTCAATCCAAATATGACTTCCTGTTATAAAACAGGACATAATTTCACACATATAGTCTGTAGAGGACACCAGGACTAAAAGCATATTTATTGCGCATTTTGGCAGATATACAAATTGAGTAGGAAAAAAATTATATCAATATCTGTATGGAAATATTAGATATTATTATGAAAATATTGCCAATTGTTACTCCTACTATGACAAATCTTTTTTTCAATATGCTGTCCTAACAGCAACACATTAATATGTAAATTGATTACATTTAATGTAATTGTTAAAATGGGAAAACCAGTTTAGGGAAATTTTTACACACATATTGCCTAAAACAAAATTGTATATTAAATACTTTTGTATGTATTTATAACTTAGTTGAGAATCATCTTTAAACAAAGCTTGGCATAAAAAAATCCTGAAACCTAAAAACTGATTGGTGGTCAAACATTGATTCATACCATTTTAATGTTTAGAAAAAAACTAGTCCTATAGTATCCTCTACAGATAATAAATATGAATATAAATATGATGAAATCAGATGTTACATATGAATAGAATATAATTTTAAAAAAATGTTATTTAATGTTTTATTTATGTAATGTTTGTATCCTATGTTCACATCAGCATGTGTTTATTGTCATGCAGGGTCAGTAGGACATGTTCTCATGCAGTTAAGCAACTTTTTTCAAATGCATCTTTTCTTCTGTACATCAACAAGCGTTGATGAATGTAAGTAAGAATTGTGTATATAAGGAAATGTCACTTGTTTTAGACATTTACTTACTGATGATCATTAAAAATGATTTGTTTACACTTTCAGCTATGACTATAATGGCATATGCCTTTGGGGGAATTTCTTTTGCCATATCATTAATAGTTCTTCCGGTTCCAGCAATTCGACGTTATCTTTGTTATAAAGTTGGTAAAAATCGACTTTATGAACTTATTTGGAGATGTTGTAAGTACACTAACAAATTAAGTAATTATTGTTTCATTTTACAAGTCAAAATGTTTATTTGTCATGTGTTAGTTGTTAAGGCCATTTAAATATTTCAACATTGATTTTAGGACTAAAGTAATTAGCTTACAGACAGTGTACCAATATTCAGTGTTGCAATATTGATTTTATTTTTTCTATATGTGTAAATGATGATCCGTCTTTCTCTCTCTTGTTCTCATCTGTCTTTGTCCCAGATTTAGTTTGGGTAAACGTCATGGTTGTTACACTCATTGGGCATACTGCATTTATTTTATATTATCTCGATAAGATTCTGGAGTATAATAAGGGTAAGCTGGTATCAAATATAATATAATATTTATTTATTTTTATTTTGGTATTATTTTTATTTAGTTTTTATTTACTTTTCATTATCTTGATAATACAAGATAAACAATATTACATAAACATAACCCAGAATATACAAGCATAATTTAAAACATTTCCCAAGATATACATACAGTACATGGTTCAAAACGAATGTAAAAAAAATGCAAACTCTGCTGCCCTATTTATTCTTCAAAAACAAATTGCTTGCATTGTTTTTTTTGTGATTTGTATGCTATTTATGTCATTAGCTTTATGGTATAGCATGGATTTCCAGCCATTGTAACCTGATTACAATAATGTTTCCTTCATTACAGAGCGTTTTGGCTGGATCTTTGTCACAGTTCTGCTCCATGTCTTGACTGCAATTGCACCCACACGATTCCCCAGAGCAGTTCCTGGTAACAAAATACATTTCAAGTTAAAAAAACAAGGAAAGAAATCAAGACTTAAGATTTTTGCATTACAGGGCTTAAATATTCATCCTGTTCATTTGTAAGCCTACCATATCTTAAAACCCCATCTTTTAAATTTTGCAGATGTAATTTACACTACTTTGTACATGTATGGGGTGGCGTGTCTACCAGTGGTCAACTCTGTTTCTCTTGCCACAGAACTAATGCTACAAGTTTGTAAGTGTCAAGGCTTTATAGTTCTATAAGGTTCTTTTGGGTTCTATATGGTTCTTTTCTGTTTGCAAGACAAGGGGGAGAGGACAGTGGATGATCTACGTGTAATAGTGCTGGTGTTTGAAAGCATTATGTCTGGTGTGTGGCTGGTTTTACAGATCCATGCATACTGTGAGTTTCATTGGTACATTTTAACACTCATGCATAAGAGCTCATGCAATGATATTGGTGTATCTCACTGTCATTGTAATTACTCTTGAATTACAGGGGCAGTTAGCAGTAGAGAGTAAGTTTATATATATATATATATATATATACAGTATATTACATATATAATATTTTTAACTGCAAGTCAGCATTATTGCATTATATTCACAGTTGGGTTGATTTTGCATTGCTTAATTGCTTCAATATGTGTTAACTGATTATCTTTCAGTGTACGGAAGGAGCTGTATGCGTTGAGAGACTTTGCGGCTCAGTGCACACCACAGGTAACTTCATTTTAGAGGCTCAATATTCGATGGTAAAAAGTCACAAGTGTTTGTTTTTTGGTTTAAAGCAGTTGTAATTTTACAAAATGAAGGAAATAAATTTGCTAAACATTTTATTGCATTGCTGTGATATGGGTGAATCTCATACATTTTGGATCTAAGAATTTAGTTAAAAAGTTACTGGGGAACTAACCATATACTCCTCTTAACACTTCTTCTGTAAATCCCAAAATAACAAGGTGTGTTTAACATTACAGCAAGGAGACATTGATGAATCAGATTTTTCACAAAATCACCTCTCTGAGATCCAAAGACGTCAGCCGGAGGCAGCACCCTTCTTGGAACAGCAAAAGCTAGAGGCTTAATATTAATAAATTCTAATAAAGAATAACTTAACGTCCTGTATGGTAGGCTAATGTTACCCTACCTATGTTATCTTTAATTAATTAAATTGACACAAATTAATTAAAATAACACATTATTGTAAAGTTTGTTGTTTTAATCATTTTCATATTATGTACTGTATATAGTGAACACAGCTTATTCTTGTTTTATCCGTTTCCACCTTCAAAATTGTTTATTCCCACAGTAATAAACTGTCTGCAAAAATGTATTTAAAATAAAATAATTGTAAAAAATTATCTGGTAACATGTCAAATATCTCTGTAATAAAGATGTATCAATCTGCCCTACCTCCTATTATACCCCTCTAGTTAAAAAAGAAACACAAAACCAATCGGCAGCATCATGACACTGCTGAGCTGTTGATTGGCTGAGGATCTGTGTGTGTGTGGAGAGAGTGTGTATGTGTGTCCTGTATATAGCACAGCGCTCTGCAGCATTTCTGAACTGGTGCAGTGCCGGTTCATCTCCACTAATGGTGTGCAGAACAAGGGGGACTTAAAAAGAAAAACTTCTCCAACCAACAAAACATCAACATCATTTGAAAACCAAACAAAAAAAGCAACAAAAAAATAAATCCTGCATCATGAGCTTTGACCCTTTCATCTCCTCCTCCCTCACCCGGCGATGGGAAGATTTCCCCTCCAGCAGAACCACTTACCGGCTCTCCCGGGGGCCCGTTTCGTCCTCCAGGTGGCCAGTGCGTTTGGAGCCGCTGCAGCGCTGGGAGCAGAGCGACCTGAGTCAAGCGAGCATAGTAAATGCAGAGCTGCTGGACCTGCGGGCCCAAGAGCGAGAGCAGCTGGTGGGTCTGAACAACCGCTTTGCATCCTACATCGAGAAGGTGCGACACCTTGAGCAACAAAACCAGGTGCTGCTCCTACAGCTGGAGGGCCTGCGGCGCAAGCAGAGTCAGCCGTCCCGTGTGCAGCAGCTCTACCTGCAGGAGGTACGGGGCCTCAGGGAGCAGCTGCACCAAGAGGCCCAGAATAAAGCACGCATGGAGGCGCAGAGGGAGACATTGCGGGAGGCGCACGCACAGCTGCACGAGCGTTGGGAGGAAGAAGCGCAGCGGCGTGGCCGGGCAGAAGCAGAGGTGCAGAGGTTACGGGAAGAGGCGGGTCAGATCGCTCTGTGCAGCTGTGATGCCAAGGCCAGCGTTGTCTCCCTGGCGCAGGAGTTGGCTTTTCTGAAGCAAGTGTTTGCGGAGGAGCAGGAGGCACTGAGAGTCCAGCTACAGGTCGCCAGCCTCAGCGTGGAGCTGGACACAAGTAGACCGGACCTGTCGGCCGCTCTGAGAGAGATCCGAGCACAGTATGAGAGCCTGGCTGGACGCAACATGCTGACCGCCGAAGCCTGGTTCAGGGGGAAGGTGGAGAGCGTAGTGGAGCTGACAGATAAGCAGGAGGAGGCTGTGCGCTTGGTACGTGAGGAGACCGCTGAGTATCGACGGCTGCTGCAGTCCCGTTCAGCTGAGGTCGAGGCACTGAGGAATGTCATCGATTCTCTGAATGCTCAACTAGGAGAGACAGAGGAGACGCAGAACACCGAGGTCACCAAATACCAGGTACTAGATCACCAGCAGCAATCAATCCAAGTATAGATACAGAAATACTACCACTAGAATGTCTCTGTGCAGACACACTTAGAAGTGAGGCCATTATGCTATTGACTCTAGAAACATGTGTGAAAGAGAAGATTAATGAAATGGAAAGTAACCAGAACCATCTTTATTTGTGTTGATGGGCATAATACACTCTCACAAAATGTCAAAAACAGCTTATCACTGGATGCTGAGTCGTATAACCCTGTACCTTATCTACCCCTAAATTGTGCAAAATTGTACCTAAGAGTACCAATATATAAGGTACAACTGATGACCTTTTAGGGGTACATGAGGTACAAAAATAGGAAGTGCCACAGTGACAAGCCCTCAAGCTACTGTTCTTGGACTTTTCTCTGATTTAAGTCTTGTGCTTCCTTATTTGTTGAGGACAAAGCCTTGACATGTAGACTGTAAATCAGCTTTTACCATGACAAGTCAGTTTGCTGACCTTTACTTTCTCAGCATTGATGGAAAACTATTCCTGCTGTGCTTTTGGTCCAAGCCATACCAAAGTTGCAAAAATGTTACTGGTGCTGACTCATTTCTTCTGTGCTGAGTCATGACTGACAAACTGAGTAGGACAGATGAAACTGACTCTAGAGGGAAAGGTAGTGCTGACTGAAATCTTTAGAATCTAAGAAGTTCTGCTCTACTACTTTGTATCTCTGGAACAAAAACTGTGTAGGAATGCTGAAGCATGTAGCAGCGTTTATTCATACTTTGAAATTCTCTTTGAATAACTTCTAGGAGAAGATAAGTGACCTAGAGAGGGACATTGCAGATGCGAAAGAGGAAATGTCGCGCTATTTGCGGGAGTATCAAGATCTTCTTAACGTGAAGATGGCTTTGGATGTTGAGATTGCAGCTTACAGGTAATTATTTATTAGTGTGATGCTTGTTTCTTTAATCAATCTAACTTAGTTTCAAACTTAATTTTGTTTTTGTCATTACAGGAAACTCCTGGAGGGAGAAGAAATCCGATTTACGTATTCTGCCCTACCAGCCCTAGCCTAAACCCCTAAAACCCTAGTAACTCATATTTATCATATTCATATTTTTAATACTGTTGTATCAGACCCACATTAAGATCCTAAAATGCTAACAAATACATCACCTTCCCAAAAAAAAACCTACTAACCTGGACTCACCATTTAAGTCCCTCGTTGCCAAATCCATATTCATACATTTACGTTTACTTCCCATCCTAGTTTTTTTGGTTAATTACACCCATTTTCCCTAACCATGAAACTAAACCGCAGCATATCATCGCTTTAAAGTCAGACGAGCCCTTGTGTCACACAAGAGGTACACATAATGAGGTCCCCCTTCTTCTTTACACTTTAAAATGGATAAATGACCACCTTGGAGACAACGCTAAGGGTAGCACTCAGTCAGCCAGAGCTCATGTGTCATGTTGGCAGATTCTAACGGAGGACCTTTAAGGTTTAATTTAAAGAATACTATATTGTTCTGCAAATAATAGTTTTCACTAAATTTGTCTCTTTCACTCCCAGCACCCGATAAACTCAGATTAGCCAAAGATCCCCTATATGCAAACTTTTAACCAATTGTTTGTTGAGGTGAATCATTGCTTAGTCTCAACTCAGTTTGGGTGCTAGAAATGGAGTAAAGCCAATTTGTTAATTCAACATTAGACCAAGAATCAGTCAACAGGACACAGTGCACCATCCCTGGCTCTCTAGATTATATGTAGTTAGTGCAACAGTTAAGTTTTTAACTCTGTTAGTTAAGTTAGAATGTGTTCATTTTAGTAAATGTCGTAGTAATATGTAATTTGCTATTTGTCTGTGTTTCGCTTCTCATGTGTTTGTTGGGTTGAGAATATTTTATTATTTTGCTTTAGCATTTAGTTTTTGACTTGATAAAAGCATGACTGAAAAGCAAGATTAGAAATAAAAGCTCTAGAACTGGAGTTTTTAGACTTATGGTTAAATTACAACTACCATGTTTTCATTTGCTTTTGTTGTGTCACCTAAGTTACAATGTATGTCAATCATCAGTAATTTGGAAATGAACAAGAAACCGAGTCTGTTGATCTTGACAGTCTCTGAACTGAATGGTGCTGTATGTTTGCACCTAAAATACATGCTGAATAAAGCAACAGTACCTCTTCTGGAGGATGACTCTGGTGTGTGTTTGTGTGCAAGACATGCAGTAAGGTCCAGACATCCAAAACTTACCCATTAAAACTTCTTTGGAACAGTTTCATGTTAAGCTGGAAAGAAATGGAAAAGCTGGTTTATAATGAATGACTCCTGATTGAATGAACCTATGATAAATGAACCTGATTCATTTAATTATCAAGAACATGCAGTGTGATCAGTTTAGCACAATTTCTGAATTGACTCTTTTGAGCGAACAAAAGCTTCATGAATCAATCAGACACATTAATGATTCAGTCTAAGTTACTTAATGAAATTAGGTTGTGTCATGAGCAATTCTTAAAAAATAAACACATTAATCAATAAATAAACATAATATAACTATGAACTGTCGTCCCTCCATGAAGTCCATTTCAGTCACATATATTCAATTTATATATATATATATATATATAAAACTGTAAATTGTGACAAAAAAGTCATAAATAGTGTATTTCCTTGTCTTAATTATCAGTTTGTTGTAGTTTTAACTCTTTGTCATAATTCGCTATATGTTTAAATATGGTGTAAAAAAAGAATACATTCCCATATTGTTGCTGCTTATGCCGCCAATAACACGCTTCTTAGATATTTTTCTACAGTGGCTGAGAGAGCTCAACACACTACAACTTAAGAAAACACATGCAAACAAAGAAAAACATGCAAATTCTCACAACAACCAAAAACAGAAAACTCAATGCAAACACACAAACATGCTGCAAACACAGAAAGGCTCTGCAAATATTATGGACCACAGCGGAAATGTTTCATGGGGACCTCAAAAAGTGACAAATCCATCTGGGACAATGATTATGTGTTCAGTGGCTTTTGGTCAGAGCAGAGATGTTGTCGCTGAACTAAAAGGTGAGTTTTTTGTGTTTATTTTAACAATCTGATCATACAGTCTTTTGGATATTATTAGAC
>JAUMHI010000054.1:7247983-7259630 GCA_032359435.1 Enteromius unitaeniatus
TTTTTTTCTGTTTGCATGTGTTTTCTTCTGTTTGCATGTGTTTTTTTCTGTTTGCATGTGTTTTCTTCTGTTTGCATGTGTTTGTTTTTCTGTTTGCATGCGTTTTCTTAAGTTGCAGTGCGTTGAGCTCTTTCAGCCACCGTATTTCCCCCCAAATGTTTGTTCTGACGCATGCTAGAACAGTTAATGGAACCGAAATCTTTAAAAGAAATGATTTCCTCAGGAAATTAACCTCGCACTTCTGCTTCCTTCCAGCGCGCAGCAGCAGAGAGCGCTTTATGTCTTGACCGTGGCTCGAGTAAAAGAAACAACTTCCGTGGCTAAAGTTCAAGAACATGGCGGCCTAGTAATAGATGCTCAATGTTATGTAGCCATGCTGGAATCTGTTACGATATAATACTATACTACATCGATCAGTTCCTTTGGAAGCTGTATGTTCTGCATAGACGCTTAAAGTTAATCATACTTGGGTTTAATCTTCAACATGCTGCGGGTTTTATCGAGGTTTCATGCTCCTGCAGTCCGTCTTCTGTCCCCTAGTTCTGCTGTCATGGTCGAAACTGTCAGGGGAAGAAAATCTCGTACAGACCCCAAAGCAAAGTCAAAACTGGATCGGATCAAGACCCCCCCTCCCGTGGATCCAGTAGAGATGGTTGTCCTAAAGGAGCGTTACACTGAATACAATCTCATCGTAAGAGCTCTGAGGTAAGACTGCAAGACGATAAACCATTCCCTGAATAACTATAATGTCCAGTCACCAGTGAAAATATCTGTTTTCCTGATTACCAAGCTCACACTCTTTACTATCACAGTTGAAACTTCAGCCATTTGAGTTTGACATGTCTGAACATTTTATGCATGTAGACTTGAGTTCAAAGAGCAGATGTTGAGGAGGAGATATGAAGAGGAGATTGGATCCGTGGCAGAGGAAAGAGCTGAAAAGGAGGCAGCAGAGCATCGGGAACTGATGGCCTTGAATGATGCTGAAAATCTCAGAATACGTAAAATGAGGTGAGAGATGTGAGGAGCATCCAAAATAGTGAGCTGTGAAATCCTTGGCTGGTGAGGCTCCCAAAGTTTTTCTGCCTGGCGGTTAAAGGGATAATGAACATTTTCAGTTCATTAACTCCCCCTTTAGGTCCTCTGATGACATTAGCTTATTGGTTTTCTTGTTTTAGGGGGTGTAAACTTGTGATTTAGGATGGTGAGGGATGCAGTCTTGAGTTTTGTTGCTGTTAAAATGCATGTGTATCATCTGCTCTTCAAGGGAGCAACGCATACAGAAAGAGGCTGAGGCCGCTGAGCTGAAGAAGAGAGAAGCAGTCATCTTACGCCAGCAAGAGCTGGAGAACTACATTAAAGAGAAAGAAAGACAAATTCTTCAACTACAGGTGAGTGCTGTTATACAGGAGTTTATTTAAATGATTTACAAGCTTCAAATGTTTCGTACTTTTCTTAAAAAGGGTGACATGCTTTATTCACGTCGTAATATTTTATCAGGGTTAACACCTCTCTTGTTCTGCATTCATCTATATTTCAGGAAGAGGCGAAGGACTTCATCACAGAGGACAATCTAGAGCAGCGGATTGAAGAAGCTCTGGACAACCCGAAAAACTACAACTTTGCCATTGATAAAGAAGGACGAGTTGTCAAACGGACTGCGTTTAAGCAATAAGGATTTCAAAAAAAGAAAATACCAAAATATGTTCTGTCAGTGTCATTGTTTAAACTGTTTGGACTTAAGAATTTCTCAAAAGTGATCTGTATAAGCGCTTTCTGACCCTCTCGAGTATTGTGAGAGACTCGTTGGAAGTAGTGAGTGATATCTTTTGGGTGCGTGTATGTATTGTGAGGAACTCAAAATGTCTCAAATATACTGATGTCTCAACTGTCTTCCTGGTCAAAATGGTTAAAGCAGTATTTCCACTAACTAATGTCTTGGCGTTGAAAAATAAGTCTAGTAAGGGTGCGCTGAATTAATTCTAATTACCTTAAGTTTAGAACAATGGAAGTGCCAAAAATGTAGCTATAACAGGTCAATGTTATAAATGTTATCAATGAGGGTAAATATTAAACATTTGTGTGATTTTCTGTTCTTTTTTTGTAGACATGTCATGTTAATTGACATTCAGAATTAATAGTAGGTTATTAATATGGATATTGAAGATATTTTTTGATCCATAACATGATTTAATAATTAAGCCATGATTAGTGTTTAAATTGACATTCTTGCCTCAGCATCTTACACTAATTATGAAATATAGGCTCAATTCAGATATGCATATCATACTACTCTAAAAATATAATAATGATATGGTGAGGGAAAAAAAAGTAGCATGCCATTCTAAATTAATCAAAGACACGTGATAATTAAATTATTATTAATTATTTTTTATCAAATTTACATAACGTTTTTGATAAGTAAGGTTTTACTTGTCACGCCAGACAAAAATACGAATTTCGTGGCTCCTCAGGTTTATACTGTACTTGACAGATAGGAGTCTCGCACAGGGTTGCCAGGTGTTTGCAATAATCCCAATGACTCTAAATTCAAACCAAAACAAACCTTAATATACATGCTAGTCTCATAGGTAAAATACGTATTTTACAATAACTATCATGTGCAATACACAATTTCAACTTAAAATCGCTAGGCATAAGGATCATAAATAATTATTTTCAAATAGAAGGCCAGTCCCTTCATCACTTTTGTTGCTGCTAGAATGTAATATATTTCAAAATATCTATTATCAGTCGATTACAATTTACGCAGTATGCGAACCTCTTTTTTTCACTTTTTCAGCAACTCAATTCACAGGATAACCGCGAACCTGGCAACCCTGACGCTCTCGCTCTGATCAGACACGCGCAGATGCGTTAGGCAACTACTACTTCCGGTACAGTCCCCGACTTTACTCCAGAAAAGCCGGACAGCAGAGCCACGACAAGCATATCAGAAGGGGATTTTAATCACGTGTTCATGGTTTGATATATGTATTCACAGAAACTCTACCACGTGTCTGACACAGCGATGTTCCGCTTCCATCGGGACTGAGTGTTTTCTGCGATAGAGCTGATCTGATGCAACATGGCAACATCAAGCGTTAACAGATGTCTAATAAGGACAATCACGAGATGTCTCAGGGACAGCACTCGGCAACCAAATGTGACGACAGTAAGGGTTTTGGGACACTTTTCTAACTGCTCTTCGGGTAAAGAGGAGCGTGAAGCAGGAGCTGTAACGTTGGTTTCTCCCCGGGGTTCAGGAGGAGGCAGCGGGCGCCTGGCAGCCGCGTTTGGACTCGGACTCGGAGCAGCCTTGTATTTATTAAGAGACGAGGACAATAAAGAGGCTCTACAGAGGACAGTCGCGGTCAGGAATTTGCTGATTGACAGTTTGCTGCCCACGGTCCAGTGTGCTTCTCCGTTTAAACCCGACAGCCCCCGGTACAAGTACAACTTCATCGCGGATGTGGTTGAGAAGTCCACTCCTGCTGTAGTCTACATCGAGATCCTTGGGCGGTGAGGCTCTCAAAAATACTAGTTCTGCTTAAAACCTCTTAAACTAGCTTAAAATGTCTGCTGTCCAACCATTTTCTTAAAATAGCCACCCTGACTACAGTAGTCAACATTTGAAGTGGATCAAAAAAGTTGTAAAAGATAAAGTTTTTTTGGGGGGGAACTTTGATGAAAGGTTTTGATCCAAATGTTCTCAACAGGGATTTTTGTGAGCTGGTTATGTGTGACACATAGGTGTGTAGTTTCAGTTCTGCTGGTCATTGGGACAAATACCATGTGATGTGTTTTTCAGACACCCGTTTTCTGGCCGTGAGGTGCCCATCTCCAATGGCTCTGGCTTCATCATAAGTAGTGATGGCCTGATAGTGACCAATGCCCATGTGGTCGCCAACAAGCGTGGTGTCCGTGTTAAACTGACCAACGGAGAGACTTACAATGCCACGGTCCAGGATGTCGACCAGGCCGCAGACATCGCTACCATCAAAATCAGTGCTAAGGTAGCGTGGGGCTTCAGGGTAGTACTGTTGAGAAGTTTGGGGTAATGTATATGTAGAATTTAACAAGGGTGCATTAAAGGGAATGGTGATGTTACAAAAGATTGCTCTCTCAAGTAAGAGATCTTTCAGATGAATCCAATCAGAAAAATTGTCTAAAAAGTTCTATCATTGCAGGTGGTTCCCTGTGAGAGAAACATGCTTATTACGTTTATAATATAGATATTATCTTGCACGGATTTGATACAGGTGGCCTTAATTCATGTGAGGGATGTTTTATGTTTTCACACACTTTATTTAACATGTTGTAGATTGTTAAAATGAACCATACGCCCCATGAACCACGATGTAGCTTAATATAACTGATTATATTCGTCTGAAGGTAGAAAGTCACATACACCTAAGATGCTCTAAAGGTACAACACCCTTTAAAAGGGATAAATAACATTTGAACATTTATTCAAATAGAAAACAATTCTTTAAAATTGTAATATTTGACACTATTTAGATTTGAACTGTGCACTTAAGAGGTCTCAAACGTTTTTCTTAAAAGTTCACTTATCATTTTTAACAACACATCTCTTACATTTTTGATCCTCTAACTCTAGCACTCTCAAAACTTTTACACTTTTGCGCTCTATTAAATTTATTATTATAATTTTTTTTCCCCCGGAAGACAAAAACTATTTATTGTGCATAAAATAGTTTTGGATTTACAACTTCATTTACATTTACCTACAGCTTTATTACACACTGCACGAAAGGCAATATTGCAAATGAATTTTACAAATTCATATACAAATATACAAATTTAATAACCTTTTCTGTTCAATTGGTTTTATTACATTTTTTTATATAGTTTTGAAACAACCTTTCTATGTGTACTACGTTCGGCTAACATGTCGTATTTGCATATCATTGCTCTTTTGTTGTTTTGATTGCTTCCATTGTGCTCATTTGCATGTTACTTTGGTAAATGTAAATGGTAATGTGTGTGTACATATAATATGTCTCATTCTGTTCTTGTCCCTCTTTATCTCATCCTAGCATCCCCTCCCAACTCTGCGTCTCGGTCAGTCGACGGATGTGCGTCAGGGTGAGTTTGTGGTTGCCATGGGGAGCCCTTTCTCTCTTAAAAACACAATCACATCTGGAATCGTCAGTTCTGCCCAGAGAGGGAGTAAAGAACTGGGCCTGTCCAACTCCAACATCGACTACATCCAGACTGATGCCACTATAGACGTAAGAATCATTACAGAATCAGGGTGTAACTGCATGTTAATTTATTTCATCAAATAATTAATACATTGCATCACATTTCTATTTCACAGTTTGGAAATTCAGGAGGTCCCCTTATAAACCTGGTGAGTTACCGACTGACATACTGGTACATTTTGGTTTTAGAAACAAGGAAGTTGAGGTGTTTCATTTTACAGCTCAGATTTAATTAGTCATTTGGCTAATAACAGAAGAACACATTTGTCTGCCTGATCAATCTGAGAATCTGCTGATTGGGCATGTGATATTGAACTTTCAGGATGGTGAGGTCATCGGCATTAATACCATGAAAGTGACTGCAGGGATTTCCTTCGCCATTCCCTCAGACAGAGTACGAATCTTTCTTGAGCATGCAGCAGACAAACAGAGTAAGAGTGACCCTTGACCTTGTCATCTTGTTAGTGAAATCATTTATATTAAGGTCACTGACGGATGTCTATCGGCTGTTTTCAGAGTCCTGGTTTGGAGAATCAGGATCAAAACGGCGTTACATTGGAGTGATGATGCTCACTTTGACCCCCAGGTGCCTATCTTTTTTTGATAAGAGAGCCTAAATGTGTGTCACTTTTTTTTTACTTGAATTAAATGGTGCTTTGCCCTCTCAGTATAATCGAAGAGCTGAGGATGCGAGACATGTCCTTCCCTGATGTTTCTCATGGAGTTCTCATCCACCGTGTTATTATAGGATCTCCAGCCAATAGGTAAGCAGCACTGCCCTCGCCCCACGCTGCTGTGGTGTGTTGACAGAGGCCTCCTATTGTTGATGTCATTTCCTGTTTTCCTGTTTCACAGAGCTGGTGTGAAACCAGGGGATGTTATTGTGGAGATAAACGGGTCAAAGGTGAGCTCGTCAGAGGAGATCTATAATGCTGTGAGAACAAACGACAGCTTAAACATGGTGATCCGGCGGGGGGGCGACCTCCTCATGCTGCACATGACCCCTGAGTACACAGAGTGACTCGAACTGTCACTCTAATACCACAACGGTGTTGTGTGTAGACAAAATGTTACAATTATGCCGTTTATTTGGAAGTGTGTGAATTAGTTTGGATTAGTCTGAGCCTTAGACTGGATAAATATCAACGTGTCCTTTTAAACTGCACTATCAGTATTGTTTTTGAAAGAATACTACACATTTGTGTGAAACACGGTTTATCATGAGATGAATCAACATTTAAAATAAAAGTGGGTGCTCTCCTTCAAACATTGCAAATTTTTTGTATTCAATGTATTTTAATTCTTTTTACAAACCGCTTTGACTTGACAATAAAACATTGGAATATCCATGTTTTTGAATCATTATATATTCACAGTGCTTTCAGAAAATGTACTTTCATCTTAAAAATGAATATTATTAAAGCCTTCCACATTGTTGTTTTCTATACTATAGAAGTCAATGGCTACCAGCTAGTTTTCATCATGTCTGTTCATCCAATGGCTCATGAAACCTAAAATACTTGAAATGATTTGATTACAACTTTAAATAACACTTTATTTTTCATCTTCAACAGAGTTGCATGTGACATGAAATACTTGACTGTATTTGAACACATGAATGTATAACCAGTAAAAAGACAAATCTAGGACAGTGTAAAAAACAAAAAAACAAAACCGTCAGGACCGAAGATTTAACAAGTCATACATGAAAGAGTGTTTAAAAGTAAAATAGGAGTTGAGTCAGAGCTTTGAAGCATAACGTACATTCACACTTTACGACAGCTTTGAAACAAATGCTCATCTGGAGTACAAAACATTCAAGAATTTTTAACTTGCTGTGTGATGCACCGACAAGGCTTTTTAAACC
Organism: Enteromius unitaeniatus; assembly: GCA_032359435.1. Lineage (NCBI taxonomy): Eukaryota > Metazoa > Chordata > Actinopteri > Cypriniformes > Cyprinidae > Enteromius > Enteromius unitaeniatus. The sequence goes on from JAUMHI010000054.1 coordinate 7,255,079, forward strand.
ATATTAGCACCTGATTGCACTGTAAACACGTACGGCAGGATGTACCGCTGCGCGGCCTGAGCAAATGTTCATTTACATCGAATCTTCACACTACCTCAAGCCAGACTCAGTAGCCCAGAGTGTTTTCATTAAAAAAAAAAAATTAAAGGTAATGTCAATACAGTTACACTGTTGGTGTGATAACTTTGGATACTGTAGATTTTTGAAATTTGTAATTGCAATGTGAGATGTTAATTAGTTTATGGCTGGTTTGAAAGAATAAATATTTTATTCTGGATTAACCTATGTATAAAGATTGTCTCGGTATGCTAATAAGATCAATCTGGTGACAGAATTATGAGATCTGATTGTTAAGTTGTCCAGGGTATTTCTCAAACTTCTTCTCAGCCTCTTCACTGAAAGCATCACCTGAAATAAAGAGAAGAAATAAACCTTGAAGTATTTGACTTTGAATGGAAGCACTATCCTAATGTAGTCTCTCTTACTATATGTATGTATATATGTATATATATATATATATATATAGATGCATGCATCCCTACCTCTGCTGAATGGACCCTTTTCACAAGCATCGTAAATCCTTTTAAAAGTTTTTTTTTTTTAAAGTAAAGTTTTTCTTATTTGTATTTTTAAAACAATTATGCACATTTATAACACCATTTTTTGTATTATATTAGCTTTGCATCAAATTACAAAAAGATGCGAGGGTGTTTCTAATGCAGCGTCTATGATAGGACAATAAATTTCACATCATTCACTCTTGACTGCCGTTATCAGTCTCTCTCTATTTTTTCTTTTCATTGGAAGTCATAAAAACACTATCGTGGAGTTTTTCTTTTGCTATTTGAGTAAATGGGAATGCAATGCATCTGCACTGATTGTGTATTGATAAGTACGCTGACTACCTTTTACAATCGCATTTTATTCTGGGGAGTGATGAAGAGTGAAGTATTTAGGGTTAAAATAGAGTAAAATTCCAGCGCAAAGAGGCAAATTAGAGGTGTTTGGTGGCCAGAAAAATAATATTCCTACGCAATGCCATGATTTAACTATTAAATGCCGGTGTTGTGCCGAATTTTGACCCCTGCCATATAGTATTGGTAGGTTTAGTGTTAGGTGTGGGGGAAGGGGTTAGGATTACTATTGATTTCAACGAGGGGAGTCAAAATTTGACATCTCTAGGCCTAAATATAACCTACATAATAGTGGTCATAATAGATGTAAAATCCATCTTTTTAGCCAAGTTAGTGTCATGTCTTGAAATTTAATACGACGGAAAATGTATCAACAAAGCTTTTTGAAACTCAGAGTCAGTTAAACCATTGCAACGCGCGGTTCGTGAATTTATCATATACATTATGTTTTCTTATAGTACATTCCATTCCGAACATAAACATTCTCTAACAAATCACCCTCAGACCATCCAAGATGTAGATTAATTTATCTGTAAATCACAACAGACTTTAATTTAGCATTTTATCATTTGCTTACCAATGGATCCTTGGAGGAATACATTTTCTGCATAGAGGTATTTTAGCTGGAACAATGGTTTGAAGCAATAAATTATTTGAAATTGTTTATGACTAAAATGTGGCTCTTCAGTTCACAAAACATTAAATGGTGCACTAGAGTGGTGTTGATTATTAGCTGTTTGGATTCTGATGGCACCCATTTACTGCAGTAGATCCATTGGTGAATAATTGATGTAATGTTACATTTATCCAACTTTGGGTGGCCTGAGGGTAAGTGAATTCTCATTTTGGGTAAAACATTTCTTTGTATCTGTGTCTCACCAATATGGCAGTTATGGACCCAGATCCTGTGCCCATCATATTTGCAGTTACATTTCATGGCGTTGTTTGTGAAGTCACTCTCAGCAACCTCATAGTTAGGATTTATCACAACCTGGAAAGAAGCAAAAACAAGTCTAAATACAATAAAATCAACACAACACATGTGTTTGTTGACAATAATCTGCACCTATTCTCTGACCTGAAGGATATAATTTCCTGGTTTGACATCAGTAATATCGATCCACTGGCAATCAATGTCATGGCGATATAAATCCCAGCATCCCACTGTGATGCCCTGCTCACCAAAGTTAGCACACTCGTATCTCTTAGAAATACCTATATGAAAACAGATATTTACACAATGTGCCTAACTAAACAGAGCTGACTGTAAATGTGTATTTGGTTCGATTTACCCTCGTCACAATCTGTGTCCTCCAGGCAGAAGCTGGCTTTGTGTCCTTCTGCCACTTTAGTGCCATTGGCAGACATCAGGTCATAGTGTGTGAAGATGTCCATACTATGATAATGCCTGTGGAGTCACACACGCATAACACAAGCCCATCATAACTGAGTGAAAAGAAATCAGCTAGAAAAGCAGTATAGACTAAGGATCTTGGTTGTGAAACTATGGACAATAGATCCAAGAATGCCACAAAACATTAGAGAGAAAAACAGATCTGCTTGTCAAAAGATACAATTAATAAGATTATGTTGTGGGTCCCTACACTTGATATTTAAACCTCTCAAAACACTGGTTCAGAATTGCTTCCCATTGGTCTATGGAGGGACAGATGGTCCAAAAATATCTTAATTTGTGTTCCAAAAATGAATGATGGTCTTACGGGTTTGAAATGACATGATGCTTAGTAATTAACGACAGAATTAAAATTTGCATGTTTTTTGACCAGAGTTCAAATAGCGATATGTCAATAAAAACTTTTTTTATTTTGTGTCTGTGCAGCTAATTTGAAGTTAAGCCTTATACAAATGAATTGTGATTTAAGAAGTAGTAAAAGTATAGTTATCATGTATTTTTTGGCGTATTAAGGAAACTTACATATGAAACAAAGGTAGGAACTATTTTTGTAACACAATAGGAGCTCATTTTATCTTATATATGTATATTAGTCTCAGACTTTTCTGTTTTTTGCATTAGTGTTGATTTTTGGTGAACTGTAGGAAACAAGTGTAACCAGATTTTCAACACAACAGGAATGACAATTCATGAAATTTTTTTGTCACGGTATAGTTACCCGTGACATGCATGCCAGACCCATGAGTGACGGCCTGCTTTGGGCCTGAAGTCAGCCCGTCCGATGTTGTGTATCTGTGAAGAGAAGCGCAGCAGGCGGCGGTGACCGTAAGGCCAGTTAGCTTTAGCGGCGCTCTTGGACAGACAGTCCTCCTCTGCTGCGCAGTACAGCATGTGTAACGGCCGGTCCTCTATATACGTTGTCTGCTGCACTAGCGGTGCATTCAGCACTAGATCAGACGCAGCTGGGGAAAACAACGTTGCACATTTTAAGTTCAAGCTACAATATGCAAAAACACTGAAAATGTAAAATGAAAGTTCACAGAAAAATACAGCCTTGGTTCAAGAATTTGATTTTTGTTTCTATTTTGGTCACCTAACCTTCAGGTCTGAGGTTTTAATGTCTGAAACAAACAGTTTTGCTCAGTGTACAACAGTCGAGAAAATGATATGTTGTCTCATTTGTATACATAATCTAGACAGGTGTAAGTCATTTGAAGTCAAGTCTTTGCCATGTGAGGTTCACTAATTACAGACCGGTGCTCAGAGAAAGAAAAACAGCAGACTGACCACAGCTCTAGATCTACCATCAGCAGCAGACTGACCGTCTGAGAGGTGAGAATTCCAGCCATCTACAAACATATTATGAATAACTCTTGCAAAACAGACTCGTATAGTGTTTGACTGAATTAGCCTCTGAACTAGATTCTGAGTAGGATATTGCTTTTATACAGCAGTTCTATAAACAATACTGAGCGACCTTCATTTCAAACACAATATTGACTATTAGCTGTGTCCCAATCCCAACTTATGCACTATTGTATGCCATTTTAGTACAAACAGCATGAGAGGGCAGAGTACATATTGTATAGTTTAAGCAAAATTAATGTGCATGTCTGAGCAATACACATAGAATGAGGGTTTCAAAACAAAACAGTTAAGTGAAGTCAGATGTGACAGTCTGTCCGACTGATATAATATGAGCTTAATGTCAAACAATCAATTTCGAGGTATTCTTTGTATCTGTGTGTGCATACACGTATGTTATAAGGTTACTCACTTTCAGAGCAGATAACTCCTGCTGAGAACCTCGCTGCTGCTTTCTGGCAGTTGAGCGTTCTGTGGTGTTGGCACTGGCTGAGAGACATCTCATCTCCTGTACATTTCACTCCACTCATTACCATCTCTGTCACATTACTGCTGTCCCAGTACCATGTTTCCTTAGCAAACACGCAACACAAACAAACACAGACAGATGCTGATTTACAGCTTACTATGAAGAGACTGTCAGCCACATGCTATTTTGAAATGATATTTTAAATTTACGACTTGTTTGTAAAGCATTAAGCCTCTAACACTCGAAGACCAGGGGCCTATTTCAGAAAAGAGGTTCAAACAACTCGGAGTTTAAACTTGAACTCTGAGTTGACCAACCCAGAGATTAAAAACTCAAGAGTTTTGGGTTTCAGAACAGCTGATCTGAGTAAGATCAATCAACTCTGAGTAG
>JAUMHI010000054.1:7259730-7279566 GCA_032359435.1 Enteromius unitaeniatus
AAGCTTCCATTAGCAAAGAAATGTAAGAGCACGGCCACGATTGGCGATGTTAGTGATGTAAGAACGGATTAGATTATTGATATACGTTACTTAATTGATAGCAACGAAAAACTGTAACGCTCAAACAAGAATGTAACGTTATGGGGTGTAATGGTGGTTGCCCAAAATAATTATTTTACTTGTTATTTAAGCAAAAAATATATATAATAATCCGATTGACATGGGAAGCAAACCCAGGTCGCCCATGTGCTGTTCGGGCGCTAGACAAGTATCTACTTGTCACAAAGTTTTGACAATTATCCCGGATAGCTCAACCACACAATACCACCGTTACAAGGGAAAAGACAAAAAGATCCACTCCGGGTCTAAAATCCTTGCCTGACGTAAATGTAATTCTCTTCGAATTAATACAGCCTCTTCATCTATGGGATCCTCCTAATAGAAGGACAAGCCATTCTCGTAACTTTCTTCTCTGTTTTTGTCCGAAATGTGGGAATGACTAAGGCTAAGGCGAGAAATACCGCTTCGTCTTTAAAAAAGGGGAGGAGACGAGAATAAAAGAGTTTAGAGAATAAAACCTGCTCCCGACCAGGTTAGGTTCAGAGAGTAAGGTACCACGGTATATATAATTTACCTCTCTTTCAGAAACAGGCTTGAGTTACCCTGTTTTCTCGGGTTTGACAAACCTGCCTTTTTGAAACGGAAAACCCAGAGTTTCCCTTATCTCATGGTTAACAAACTCCGAGTTTTCACTTAACCTCCTTTCTGAAATAGGCTCCAGGTCACTCCCCTCCCCCATTTTTTGTTTTATTGATTAATACAAAAAAAAGGCCAGGCCACTCTTCACCCCAAAATAAAATAACCAAGAGAGATAAAAAAATTAATTATAGAAATGATATATGATTTTAAAAAAGTCTTTTAAAGGTATTTATTTTATTGTTTATTTATTTATTTTTTCACCATGGTAATGATAATTTGTCATTAAACCATAACTGTCATGAGAATAACGTCACAGCGCAAAAACAAAACTGTATAATATAAATTAATTCTATAATTGATTTTTTCTGGCGTAAAACATGACCAGGTCACTACAAAATAAAAAATTATTTATATATATATATATATATATATATACTGTATATATAATTTATTTACTTACATTTATTTCTTAACATATATATATATATATGGTCCTACAATAAATTTAATTCATTTCTTTTTTAGGGTAAAACATGACCAGATATGTGGACCAACTTAAACAAATAATTAATGGCTGTTCGATAGATTACAGGGCTACCACAAAAGTGCTCCACTTATATTCCTGAAAAGTAATTCAAAAAAATTTTGTTGCCTAAAAACCAGCATTCCTGGTGAAAGACAAGAGCTGCGTCTGCGAGCATGTGTGTATGTCATGTACTCACTGTAAAAGCATGCATGCTGAACCCCAGCCCTAGCTGCCTGCATGCCACCATGGCCTCTTTGGTGGTCCAGCCCTCACTGCATACACTGCCCCACTGCTGCCCCACCCGCACCTCCACTCGCCCTTCATACTGCGAGCGCCCACCCGACAGACGCACCTGCAATCACAACCTACGCCACGTCAAACACACTCACATCTTACCCCGCTCACCCATCTTTCTCCTGCCATACGCTGCTTACCCACATACACAGACAGACGACCCTGCTGAAAAGACTCGTTTATAAAACACACACACACATGATCCGATTTTATCCCAAATTCCATTTCATCCTACAGGATTATATATACATATATTAGTGCTGTCAAACGATTAATCGTGATTAATCACATTCAAAATAAAAGTATATATAATACAGACATTCAGTATATATTTAAAAAATATTACATGTATATATAATATATTTTATATTACATAGAAATATATTTAATATACACACATAACATTTCTCTAAAATATTTGTATTTATATATACCTAATAAATATACATAGTACTCATTCATATATTATGTAAACAAATTATTTTTTTTGGATACGATTAATCGCGAATATATATATATTCATCATTGCCTAATCAAAAAAGACTTAATATCTTATCAAAATATAGACATTTTATGTAGTACATTTATTTAAACAGTAAATTGATGGTAAATTTGTAACATATAAAACTGCCCTATCATTGTTGTGGGCAACAAATATGGTAATTAACATGATCAAATAATCGATTTAACTGTTCGTTAACATTTAGGATCATACTATGCATATCTTTATAAACAAGGACCCAGTATAGAACAGCATGACTGGTTAGTCCTAGTTTGATGCTGGTCTAGCTACTGTAGTATAACCAAGCTGTTCAATATCCAAACTTGAGCTGACTGATCTTTTCAGCAGGTTTATTTCTGTCCGTCCCTGTACTACATGCTCTGACTCTTACAGTGCCTTTTCAAAGTTAAAAGCTTTGAATATGTATGTGGGAGTGTGTAAGCCAGCACCATCTGATATTTTCGATGGTAGCAGAAAACTTTGTTAGCATGCAAGTGTGTGTTGCTGTTACTGTTAGCATCCTACTTGTAGGCCATGGTTGGCGTACCCGAGGCCCAGCTGCCTGCACACAACCATGGCCTCCTCAGTTCCCCAGCCTTCTCCACAGATCAGGCCCCAGCGCAGCGTCCCGTTAGTCTCAGTATATAACACCTCCACACGGCCCTCATAGCGAGATCGGCCCCCTAAGATGCGCACCTGAGCAGGGCACAACCAGGGAAGAGGGGTAAGAGAGGGTTCAACTAGAAATATACAGGAGACCGGGGCTAATTGTTACACTTCTTACAAGTTTATTTCAAAAGTCTTTTTTTTTGTGCTATTACTTGTGGATCTTTTTTTTTCAGGATTCTTGCATAAGAGTTTGTGACAACTAGCCCCGCTGTCTTCTACATGCATACAAGAGGTTTCTAGCATTAGATGCATAGTTAATAGTTAAGTCATGTCGCATCTGTTGAGATTCAATCATAACAAATCACAACAGATGATTAATTCCAGTAATTGTCTCTTGATACAGACAATGATACCCAATATTTCCAGTCATCCATTTTGAGAAAAAATGAATACTGAGCACAATATCATGATTAAATGCTATTTGAACATGCTATGTTCTTCTTGAATTGAGAAACAAGCAATATAGATTCAGTGGAAAGACATGCGACCTGTGTGTTAAGTAACAAAATCACCACATAAGAAGAAATGTTTTGAGTGTGAGTATGTGCGTGTTGCTCTGACCGTTTTCTCGTGGCCCATATATGGAACATTACAGCGGACCGAAGCGTCTTCAGAGTGTTTGCAGTCCTCTGCTGTGATGTTTTTATAGCGGCAGCTCCACAGAGAGCGCTCATGACCTGTGCACTGCACCTCATTCATATGGATAGGCCCCAAACCTGAGACAAAACACAAAGCAAAATTCATACAGGCAAAAATACATACAAATGTGTAACTAACAGCTTATTCGTGCAAAGACATTGGGCCTAAAAAGTAACACAAAAATTCTCATTTTTAGGGTTATCTATCCCTTAAAGTGAAGTCTTTAAGGGATAGATAGACTTTTGCACAATTAAAGGGCATTAAGTACAAATTAAGCAGACTTTAAGTATATCAGTTCAGTTTACTAAAAGTCAAATTGCATGGCATTTTTAAAAAAATAAATAAATATGTATTTGTAGTATAATAAATGTAATAAAAATCTGGGCAATAAAGGAGGCAATAAAAAAGGGGCAGTTATATTATCTCTGAAAACCTCAGAGATGAGAGTCCAGGTCACTGGTCGGGTAATAAAAACATTCCATGCATTCCTTCACTGCAGGAAAGACAGTGTCTATATCTGTTTAATTACATCCATCCGTCTCCTGATTAGTTTTTGTCTCTCTTTTACAATCTCACCTTGTCCCATGCGGGCACCTGTGAGGGCCTCTTTGGCAGAGCCGAAACCCAGGTCTCTGCATACAACGCTGGCAGAGAGCAAGTTCCAGCGATCATCACAAATTGTCCCCCATTCACTGCCCTTCAACACCTCGACACGGCCCTCACCGTACTTCGCTCCACCCTTCAGCCGTACAGTAGACTGATAGAAACAGAGATAAAAACAGTTAACAGAAGTATATAAACTAGTCTAAACTTATGTAGCACTAATGAAATACAGTTTACAGGCAACTTGAGTTTCTTCCTTATGGCAGCGCTCTGTGTGTACAGTGGACCGGGCACACAGCTGACCACAGCAGGCATTCCTCCAGGACACGACTCTGTGGCATTGCCATAGTTAAACTCCAGAGGACATGCAGCCAAGTGCACTTCTGTGCCTAAGCATGCCACTGAGTGAACCAGGAAGTGATTCTTCTGCCGTTCAGCATACAGCCTGAGAGAGGAGAAGTGAAAGAGACGCAGATCATGTTTGCATAAGTAAAATTAACTTAAACTGACAGTTCTAATATATATATATATATATAAAAGAACAGAATTTATTTGAAATAGAAACCTTTGTAAAATTTTGCATGTCATTTTTGTTCAATGTTTCCTTGCTGAATAGTTAAAAAAACAACAACAACATACATATAATAATAAAAATAAAAGACCCCAAACTTTTCAATGGTAGCATATTTCCACAAATACATTTTGTTTTAACCAATTTCTATAATCTATAGGTTTTGTCTAGGCCTTATATATATATATATATTTTATTATTATTTTTTTTTTATGAATAGCAAGTTCAAAAGACAGAATTTATTTAAAATAGAAACCTTTTTTAGTCATTTTTGTTCAATATTTGTCCTTGCTGAATATATGTTTTTTTTTTAACCCAACAACATACATTTAATAATAAAAATAAAAGACCTCAAACTTTTCCATGGTAGCATATTTCCACATATACATTTTGTTTTAACCAATTTCTATAATCTATCATTTTTGTCTAAGCCCAGAATCACCTGTGATGCAGCATTTCTGACTGACAACATTGAGAACAAAAGAGAAGGTTGGAAAGGTCTGAGCCAAAAAGGTAGTGCATGTTCCCCTTTTTTACCAAGGTTACCTTTTAGCTGCAGCTGATTTGCCCGGTTTAGTCTTAGTGCTAGTTTTAGTGATAGCCTTAGCTTTGGATTCCTGCCTGTAATGCAAACATCCATTAAGCACTCAGAAACACTTACATTTTCACTGCAACATCCGACATGCACACATATACATACCAGCTACATAGAAAAGAGGACAATATGATCCAAGTCTTTTTTTATAACTAATTAAGACTTAAAACTACCAAGATGCTGTAAGGCCAGCTGAATAAATAATTATTTGATATATAACAATAATTACCATAAGTGTCAGTAACAGAAACTACAAAATACCACATTCATTTTAAAGAAAAGATGTTAGTGCTGAATTTACTTCCCCATGCCTGTTATATCCATTTTATATAACTAGCACGTTAGAAGCACACACATCTGAGGTGAACATGCAGTAAGCACAAGGAGGGACTTGTGTTAGTATGAGGGTTTCTGTTTTAAGATATCTCACTCAGAAAGCTTCTACTCTTACACAAGCACAGCCTCATCTGAAAACTATGTGAGTAAAACTAACAGATGGTAATAGGTTCTTCATGGGGAAATGTTTCGTCCAGACACACTCTCTCACACATCACTGAGGGAGCATATCGACACAACCCCATCACAAAAAAGGATAACTACCTAAAGCTTGGAAACTGCAGTTAGTTGACTAACACTATTAGTTTTGTGTACTAAAGCCACACTATGTGCTTGAGTCCTCTAGGGAAAGAACACTGCTGGTTTCTTTCCCTCAGATAGTACCTGGCCGCTGTTACTTTAACTTTAGATTTTGGCTCAGCAGATCTCTTTCTGAGATGCCTGTTGAAAACAGGGAAATGGGGTCAAGCACACATAAACACATGTACACTGTGTACTGTAACACTCTTTTTTTCTTTCTGTCCACTTCTGGACAGTTTAGATGGTTTGAGATGGGAAAGCTTGTGTGGTGTTCATCCAAAAATGAACATTCTGTCATTAATTACTCACCCTTACGTTGTTCCAAACCTGTAAGACTTTTGTTCATCTTCAGAACACAAATTGAGATATTTTTGGTGAATTGTGCATTGACAGGAAGGGCACTAGCACAGTCAATGCATGGAAAAGTAGTAAGGACATCATTAAAATAGTCAGTGGTAATAAAGCTGTAAATGGCACGACACATGCATGTGCACATGCACTCTTGAAAAACCTTTGAACCCTTACCAAATAGAAAAAAAAATAGTATACTTAATTGTACTAAACGTGCACTTGTAGTATACTTCATAGCATATATTGATTTAAAAACTCTACCTGCAGATAGTATGAATGAAATAAAAGCCATGTTTTAATAACCTTTAGTGATGCTTTAAGGAAGGACATATTTTGATGTACTAAATAATATACTAAAGTACATGTAAAGTACTTAATTCTAATGATTTACTGCAGAATGTTATTTAATATTACATTGAAGTTATTATTTACAGTTATTGCTGATATAATTTAACAGATGTATTGTAAGGATTTTAATTGTATTTAATTACTTCATCATATTTGGCCATATTTACACTAATGTTTTGTTATTTGATTGTTTTTTGTGGGTTATTTTGACCTGACCAACTATTACAAAGTCTTACAAAGCTTTGCATAAAGAAACCATCTAGTCAGTAATAAAACAAGCTTCTTTTACTATCCTGGAATCCTAGATTCCATTAAAATATCCCAAAAACTACAAAAACAACTGAAGTGGGGTTATGGAAACATCATCAGTAACAGTGTGCCACTGTTTCAAGAATGTGGAGTAGGTCGTGGTGCATACGTGCCTTATTAGGGACACGGGCTGAGAAATGGAACCGTTATAGTGTATAAAACCACACAGACAGATATTTAGTAGAGACTTCCTGTCAGCTTTTTCTTATTGTTCAGTGGTTGGTTTGTTTGTTTAAGTGTATGTGTGTAAAGCCATCTGTATTCTGCAAAGGGCTTATTCATGTAAGTGGAACATTCTTGGAACATTCCACTGGATTTTGGGATGAGACCCCTACAGTGTATATTCTACCAGTTGGTGTGCATGAATGTCCTACGTCTATGCAATAGTATCCTTGTCCAGATGTTTGTCTGTGGTTTAAACTGTGTGTATGTTGCTGCATTTCACAGATGACTGAGAAAGTAAACATAATTTCCTCTCACATTGGGTAAACTGCCACAGTAAAGTGAGACGCCACACACAAAGTTTAAATATAGTAATGCTCAAAAGTGTTTCCATGGCCAACCACAATGCAATCAATTTCTGGAGATGGATAAAATCGAATTCTACATCTTTTCTACATCCAGGCCTCAAGATGTCAAGAACACTCACTTGTAGAAGTTCTTGTTGACCTTCTTCTCGTGGGGGAATCCCATCATGCCGCAAACCACACGAGAGTTTTTGGGTGTCCAGCCATTATCGCAAATCTGAGCCCATCCATCCTTTTTCTTGACTTCCACCACCCCCTCAGTGACCGGCAACCGCTTAGTGGCTATAGTGAACACAGGCCGCAAACGCACCTCCTCCACTTTATTCTCATCAACCTGCACCTGAGAGACACATGATGCAAAAAATACAAAGCATATGGACAACCAAACACAGAGTGTGAACAGGCTTGTTGTATTTAACCCCTTTAGACAGTGCAGGACAAAAGAAAGGTCAAAGATGCAGAGCTTAGTCATTGAGTGTTTCCTCCTGCATGTCAGATCAGATTTGCTGTCCTTAACTAAAACTATATAAAAAATTTTTGTTATTGAAAATTAACCTGAAATAAAACATACAAATACAAATATAAAAACTTTAACTAAACTAAGAAAATAGTAATGCAAACTAACTTAAGTTTAAGTTGAAGCCCTAAAATTACTGGAAAACTAGAAGCAAATAAAAATAAAATGGACTAAATTACACTTAAAATTACTATTAAAAAAAGATAATAAAAATCACAAAAAACGAAACAAAATTCCATAAGAAATAACACAATGGCTAAAAAATGTAACTAAAAATGAAAACTGAAAATTAATAATTACAAATATTAAGAACAAATACAATAATATTAGAATTACCCTAAAATAAAACTATTTAACTCAAGCAAGTATTCTGTTATAAAGACAACATGTTGCATTTTATTTAATTTTTGTATTTACTACTGTAGGTTAAAATAGCAACATTCCTTTTTTAGGGCCATGAATTGATTAACAACGTTAGGCACACAGGTTATTTATTTATTTACACTAAACAATACTTACTGTACGATATAAGAGAAGATTATTGGACTTATTAAACTTAGAAATTTAGGAATAGACAAAAACACTTAGTAAAATATTTTCTGTTGATTTATTTATTTATTTTTATTGTGTCTGTGTAGTGTCCTTTACCTCTATAACATTGGAGTCCATGTATCCCGGCAGTCTCTCATCTTTACAGATCACTCCAGCATCCTCATCATGAGTGCAGTCACTGTTACCCCAGCCACGAGATTTACACACTGACACGCTCCTCTCACTGCCACTGCACTGCACATTGTCAAGCCAAATCTTACCTGGAACAAACACAAACTCCCTGAGCACATAGTAACTGCTTTATATGCGTTCTGAACGAGCATGCAGGAACGTTACCTGTGCCCTTGCCATACTTGGCGCTGTGAGTCCAGCCCGTGGCAGACACGAAGCCCAGCTGGCGACAGAGGACATGGGCATTGGCCAGTGAGAAGTCATCATCACAGATGGTTCCCCATTCCCCTTTATAAAACACTTCAATTCGGCCCTCATTGTGTTTCCTGGGGAAACCAGACAGACGGAATTTCATAGTCTCCGGGCCTTCTGCTGTCTGCGGGGTCGGTGTGGGGCCCGAGCGCATTGGTGGTGTGGTTTGGGCAAAGCATGATGGAGTACAAGCATGAAGTAGGAAGACAAGAATGTGTGGCCACCATTGACACAGCTCCATGTGCAGCTCTGCGGCAGAGAAAGAAACACAGAGGGGAAGGTTTGAAAAATACTGAAAAACACATGCTTACTGTTGTGTAAATGTCAGTATCTTTTGATTTGGGCACTGTCATGTGTTCACACATTTTAAGCACAGTTCTCATAACCGTAATGCAAAAATGTAATTTGTCATTACTGTATTGGAAATAATTACTATACACCAGGGGTAGGCAACGTCGGTCCTGGAGTGCCAATGTCCTGCAGAGTTTAGCTCCAACCCGGAAAAAAAACTCACCTGCCTGTAGCCTTGAAGACCTTGATTAGCTTGTTCAGGTGTGTTTGATTAGGGTTGGAGTGATGCTCCATACTGCAGTTATACTCTAAAAAAACCTAATGGTTAGAAGCCTTATGGTAGTGATCATTATACTGAGCAGATACTGAGCATGTATCCTGAATTTCCAACAATTGACAGATTGATTGGAAACGAAATACAACTAAAACTACAGTAGTCAACATTTAATGTGGATCAACGTTGTCCTAAGACAAGAACAGGTGTTGTTTTGGTTTTAGGACAACTTTTACTAAAGGTTTTGATCCACTTCAAATGTTGACTACTATATTCTGTTCACAGGAGACATTTACAGTCATTATACTTTTGGGTGACGTTTCACCCCAAACCTGTATACAAGGGTTTTTTAAATCTGGAGGTCCAATGCACTGCAGAGTTCAGCTCTAACCCTAATCGAACCTGGGAATGCTAATGATTATAAATGAAAAAAATTATATATATATATATATACATTTTTAAACAACTGGAAAAGTTCTTCAAAATCTTGGTTTCTTGAATTATACTGTATATTGATTAACCTACTTAAATTGAACTTATAACTAAATATCAGATAAAATAATGCAATCACTAAATCTTTAATCAGTGTTTTTGGTGGTTCAGGTCAGTGGATGGCGCTGTCACAACTCAGGGTCCTGAAACTGCTGCTCCTCCAGTTGTGCAGGAACACCCTTCTAAATCAAAGACACCTGGGAACGCTAATCAGTGTTGTGATGACCCTTTCGGGTTGTCCTTGTTGGGTTGTGGATGTGTGTCTGTGTGTTTGCAGGTGTACGGCTGATTGGCGAATGATTGGGAGAATGTACGTGGTTCCTCCTTTATAAAACCTTTCCTTGCTTGAGGGATGAGTAGGCTCATGTTGGATCCAGTGACGAGTTTTCGGCCTTCTTTATGTACCCTTCTCCTCGGTCCAAGGAGGGATCCATAATGATTAATTTGTAGTGATGACTTTTAAATAAATCTAAATGTTGTTTCAATTCCAGATGCACTCGTTTCTCCAGATTTGTAGCGCAACAGTGTCAAAAGGATCATTAGAAAATCACAGGTAGGTGAATTTTATCAGGGTTGGAGCTAAACTCATGCATTGGACCTGCAGGGTAAGACTTGAGGAACCCTGCTGTATGCTGTTGAAGGAAAAATAACTTCAACTTCAACAACTGTCATGTAAAAAAACTGCACTAAAAGGAATTTACTCTTTTGCTATTAAATTTCACAAATAGTTAATTAAAACAGAATTTCTTGTATGTGCTCCAGTAAAATGAACAAATTTTAAATAAGCATGTTTTACAGTAATAAGAGTTTAATAATTGTAATCACCATTACTAATTGTCATTTAACCCCCCCCCAAAAAAAGAAACATTACAATAATGACTATCATGTTATAAGCCTAATATAATCCAAAATATCTGAATGGTCCTATAAATAAGATTTCTTCTACCTTTTTATTTGATTTCAGAGAAAAATCTTGGACATGTTTTCTTGAGATTCCCCCACAGATCAAATGTCTGTGCATGTATCCAACACACCCTGGGGCTCCCACTGTTAGAATGAGTGAGTAGGAAAAACTAACAATGACTGCATTTCACACAGACATGTCATGCATCACTCAAACATAATCTAAACTCCGTTTCATGTGCATGCATCTTGATATTTTGAACAGCACGAGCTGTAGCCATCCTAACACTTTTTTGACATATTGACTTTAGGGGAAGCAGTAAAACATTTTCCAGTGCCACCCACTGACTTTATATTTTTTGAATGACATGAGGTTCATCTCATAATGTTAGTAGACAGAAGTGTTTAGACCCTTTGTATATGTATGACAATAGTGTGGATGATATAACAGCCCCTCAGTGGTGCGACGACGGGATTTCACTATTGTAACAACAGCTTAACAGACAGGTCACTCTGGTGCCTGTGGGTCACAGAGGAATGTAAATCTTGAGCACCCTCTCCACTGGCTATAAGCGAGTACAGAGCCGTTTCCCAAAGACATGGCCTTATAATGTTAATATTCCCTTTAAATGTGGCCCCTTTTGGTCAAGTAGACTTTATGAAAATAAACTTTTTCTTGTTTGTTAGTGTACATTATTTTTCTAATAACAGTGTCCCACACTGGGAGTTCATGCATCCCTTTCATTTCTGTATTTAACATTTACACCACATCTCTAAATATGTATTGTATTGTGAAAATTAGGTGATAGAGTTTTTATATTGGGGGGGAAAAAATGGCTCCTTTGTCACCCTACCCTGTTGGAAAAAAAACAGCATATGTTGGTTAGGTAGGTTTGGAAGCATAGATGCTGGTTTAAGCTGGTCATGTGCTGCTCAAACCACCATTCATGCTTCAAAACCTAACCTAACCTTTTTTTTTTCTTCAACACAGCAGCCTATAGAAATTAGTAGCTAGAATATTAATACTAGTGCTGTCAAACAATTAATCACATTTAAAATAAATGTTTTTGTTTACATTATATATGTATGTATACTTATATGTATACTTTATATTTATATATTCTTATATTTTATAATATATATAGCCTATAAATATATTTATTATATAAGCATGAAATTTTTTCTTAAATATATTCATGCATGTTTGTATTTATATACATAATAAATATACACAGTATACATATTATGTATGTGATTAATCGTGATTAATCGTTTGACCGCTCTTTCACATACACATTTTTCTAGAATCTCAAATATGCATAATTCGCCAAAAAAAAGCTTGATTGCAAATGACAAATTATATGTACAAGAGATAGCCTATTTACCTTCATTTTACTTGGTTTTCTTTACAACCAATCTTCTTTCTCATAGACATACACTAATGCATTATATATGAAATACCTAAAGCAGAATAATTGTACAAGACAAATAGTTTAAGGGAATTTCAAAAACGTCACGTGTGTAAAACTAAAATATGTCAAACCCAATAGATCAGTAACTTTTCTTGCATGGATCCCATTATAAAAGGTAGTAAAGAGACTGGTGCACAATTGAAAACAGATCTCCAGTAGCTCAGGGGCACATATGATTAACCAGAACATATTTCCATGGTAAATATATCTAAATCACACTAACGATGTAAAATACATGACCAAATCTAGAAATCACATCATCTGTGAACTATATCATGCCTATATAAACAGGCAAAAGAGGTAAAGGCATGACGCAGCCAGATCTGGACCCCACAAGATAAATCCACTAACAAACTTAAGCTTAATAAACAAGTGAGGTCAAAAGGCCAACAGATGTTTATTTACTTATTTAAAGAGACTTCAAACTTCTCTGGACAGTTAAACAATGCTGTTTATTCTTAAGAAATACGAAAAAAGAACTTAACAAAATAATAGTGTTCTAATAGAGCGTTCTTTAGAACATAAAACTGTTGCAAATGCAGTGACATCATAACTTCACTGCAAAACTGAGGAATAAAAGGAAGTTATAGAAGAAGTGTAGGCTATTTGGCGTCCAGCTGTTTTTATCTCAGATCATCTCTGTGCAAGGAAATAGTAATATTTATGACAATTTTGCGTAAAACCCCCCCAGTAATATATTTCGACGAATTACTATCATGATTTTTGCCCCCACTTACCTCAAGTTAAGCGGTCCCTCCACAGTCTTGGCACACAGTTTATATGTATGCACAGAACCTGAAAAGGCTGAAGTAGCTGCTGCACAACCCAGGCTTTGTACGAAGCAAAGAAAAGCGTCTAATGAGCGGAGATAACGGGCTGCAACGGCAGTGAATTGCCAGCTGGACAGTCGCGCGGGTGGAGAAAGCGGTGGGAAAGACGGGGCACAAGGAGGAGAGGTGGAGCTGACTCGTGGACGACTTCACACGATTGAAAAGGGGCAGGATTTATTTGAGGAAAAACACATAGCCCTTTCACAGTTAAGGAAAAGATTTTCTTGCATAACGGAACGTTCTTCTGCTCAGGCACGTTTTACGTTTGTAAAAAAAATTATGGTGGATTCTGATCTCCGTGAAATTTGCTGAACTATTACAAAAATACAATAACGAGCTGCTGAAATAAATCCGATTTTAATGAATCAGGTCATTGTTTCTGCATGTCAAAAGCAGGAAGAAGCCTTGGTATATTGATTTATATCTTTTATTACAAAAATGTACAATCATTTTTTTTTTTTTTTTACAAAGGTGTTTTTGTTGAAGGTCAATACCTGTTTTCCATGTTTTATACACAAAATCCAAGGCACTGGTAAAGGAAAAACCTCTATTATTTCTACAGACTTCTGAAATAAGCAAGTAACAGGCTATAAAGAGAAGGCAATAGAAAACAGTTCTCAGATTTGAAGAGGAGACTTATCCAAAGTGTCAAAGTTTTCGTTCCCCTCGTTTTGACTGGTCCCTTTCTCTCTCACACAGTTATACAAAAATGATCAAAACAACACTGTTTCTCTACAAACATAATATGAGCTACATAACAATCATGTGATTCAGATTCTGACTTCACTGTGACTACAATAAAAATTATATGTAATATTTAGCATTTATGTTGCACCTGTTACATATACAACATAGCAAAGTGCTTGACGTATCAGCTTCCTTTTGAGTAAATGACTGCGCCCCAAAAATAGTGCAATATACCATAATTAATACTGCCACGATCAAACAAAAATAAAAAAGTGATTTCAGTCACTGATCTTCTGCTTGATGCAACATCACTTCATAACCAGTAATCATAGTAGTGTATGACAGCTGACATATTTATCAGATTTTATTCTCATATCAAAAAGACTGCTCAGGCTCTAAATAGTTCCAATATATGCAGTAATGCCTTGAACTAGTATAGACGTGGTTAATTCTGATTGTTT
The DNA here is from genome assembly GCA_032359435.1 of Enteromius unitaeniatus. Classification (NCBI taxonomy): domain Eukaryota; kingdom Metazoa; phylum Chordata; class Actinopteri; order Cypriniformes; family Cyprinidae; genus Enteromius; species Enteromius unitaeniatus. The sequence goes on from JAUMHI010000054.1 coordinate 7,273,902, forward strand.
AACCTAACTGTATAGCATATCATTAAGAGATGTTATCATAGTAATATTTTTGTTATTAAGATGTCAGAGCTTGGTCTGGATAGTTGAGGGCATTGTCTGATATTTGAAGGCAATTTTGGTATGTTTGCATAAATAATTTTTGCCTTTTGGTAAACGCTGTGAACTAAGATTGAGTAGCAGATCAGGATGGGTTTGGTAATTCCAAAAGGGCACCAACCGCGCCAAAATAACCCTGAAAAACACAAATAAAACAACTTTCATTGATTTGTTTAGACATTGGTTAGCTTTGAAAAAATAACAAAGACTCACACACACCTCATGTTGCAGGAATAGGGCTTTGAGTTGTCCTTTGCTCCAGTAATCCAAAGCATAAGCGAGGAGTTTCATGGATAATGTGTTTACTCGCAGAAAGTTCCCAACAAATACCACTCTTTGAATGTTCTAAATGGAAGAAACTCATAATGAGCATTGATTCCGAAAAGGTCATTCTTTTAAGAAGAGTTTCCAAGGAGCTGATTGGCGCCTGGTCTCTCATAGCCCTGTACAATGCTGCTTGATCCAGATTCCACAAGGCAGCACTGTAAAGAGGCTGACAGACGAGGGCAAGGACAACATACTGGTGATTTATAGCGTGGATGTGCACGTATACCTCATTAAGTGCACACATGCGTGTGATTGAGCCAATGTTGTTGGTGATGGTGACAAGAGTTGCTCTAGCCAGATCCTCCTTGGAGACGGAGTCTCTCTTCTCCTTGCACATCATGTTCCCAAAACTATACAAGAAAATACATATTATATTGATTAAACTGGTTCACGTCTATTATGATTTTCTCATGTGATTTAAATATATCATCATGTATTTTATGTCTATGATGATACGCAAGTTATCTATTCTATTCATCAACAAATTCTGAATACATTTGGATCTTAAGAAAATTGAAAACATTATAAAAGACTCCAAACTTATAATACCTGGAGGCAACAGCCCATCCTGGCAAACCAAATCTTTCATAGTCACCACCGTAGATTTCTCTGACTAGTTTATCTACATTTGTACTCTCCCCTTCTGTGGCCATTGCCAACGCCTCCTCAAAGGTGGAGCATCCAGTCAAAAGGCAACACAGCCCAAGGAATGTACCACCACCAAGACTAAAGGGGAGACATAACATATAATAGCTTTAGAGTATAATGCCAATTTATTTTGTTAAACTGTTGAAATATTATTAAGTCGTGGCCAACCTGGTACCAGTGACACGCTTGTAGTTGTCTTTGGAATATACAGCCAATATGCTGACACCAGAGCCGATGTTGACAAGCAGCAGAGGATAGGGGTTCTCCAGGTTGTATGCCTTTTGCTCACAGCGCTCAGGGTCTGTTGGATGCTCAAAATAGTAACATTCAGGTGAACCACTTGAGACCACTGAGTCAATGTACAGAACACCCTTTATCAGGCATTCAAGCTCATCCAGCTTCAATAGCTGCAGATTGGCCATCTAAGAGAGGAAAGACAGCAGAAAACCAATTACTTAAAGGAATAGTTCACCAAAAATCACCTTCAGACCATTCAAAATGTAGATGAGTTTCTTCAATATGTACAGATATGGGGAAATGTACCATTTACATCACTTGTTCACAGTTCTGGGTGGAATAAGAGTCCAAATAATGGCTGATAGAAACATCACAATTCTGGATTATGGAATCCGATTTTATTTTGCATTGAAGTGTTATAAAGGTCGAAAGCTGGATGTTTTTATAAGCTGTTTGGACTCTCATTCACTTTCAAACAAATAACATAAAATTGTACTGCAGCAATGTGAGTTGGGACACACCGTACGGAAGTCCTCTTCATATTTAAATGCACCACCTCCAGTGGCACAGAGGGTGGTGTGCAGACTGGAGAAATGCTTGTTTCTGCCCATCTGCAGGAAGGCAGGCAGTTCATGCGTGGGAAAGCGGATGAAGTGCAGGTTGCCCTTGCGGCCCCAAAGGGTGAGGTCAGAGAGCTCCAGGTGAACATCTCTTATACCCGTTTTGCCATAGGCGGTGTGTGAAGTGAGGTAGCGGCGGATGCTTTTCAGACTCTCCACCTCTTCCTGTTCTTCTTCTGCTGTTATGTCTTTGGGCTCAAAGTAGACCAGCTTCACCAACGTGCCACCAATGTCCATGCCAAACCATGGGAAAGCTGGAGACCAAGAACAGCAAAGTGACTTGTGCATTCCATTTCCATGTGCATTTTCTCGAGTAAATATGAATTGAGCTCATTATCATTAAAGGTTGGCACATTTGCAGCCCAGTAAGTAAAATCAGATTTTTAAACAGTTTAAAATGATTATTCTTCCTAGTAGCAATTATTGTGACTTTGCATTTATTTTTTAAATAAACACCAAACGTTAACTAATATGTATAATGCATTTTAACAGAGTTATGAATTCAAATACACAATAGGGTTTTAATCAAAAAAATATTATTTGTCCCTTAATAACTGCATTTGCATGATTGCGCTCGTCAAACAATTCAACACGAAAAAAATGAGAAAAACACGCTTAATGTTAATTTTTTTGCTTATTTAATATTACTACTCTGCAGCGCTGGTTCCTAAATAAATAGATCCTAAATAAAATCTTAAGTGCTTACTATTAAATCCATCAACTGTAAAATAGACAGTGTATATAAATACTATACCATTTGTAAACATATGAACTGTATTACGTTTAATGTTTTCTATCGTCTAAACATTTAAATGCATAATGTATATTCTGTTTTATTAGTCAGAAACGTAAATATGATGCCAGCCGCAAGGGCAAAAACTGACAAACATGGCTATAAAACGTATGACTATTGGTTTGCTTTATTTATATATATATATCTGGCATTTTATCACTGTAATTTAGCTCCGTTAACCCTGTTACCTAGCGCCATAACAAGATGGTTCACCTACGCGGCCTGTTCTTTTTCAGCGAATCGAGCCTCAGCATCGCCGGCGTCGATTTTGACATCGGCTGCTCTCGGAGTGCTCTGGCGCCGGCCGCTGCGCTGTCTGCACCCGGTGTAGCAATTATGCTACGTGAAGTTTCCGTCTTTGATCGAGGCAGCCCGAGCGCTGTCGGTTCTTCCTCTTGCTCCTCCGCACATCCCTCGCCGTCACAGTGGAAGCCGTTCAGCTCCATTATGTCTTTAGCTAAAAATCTCTAAGGTTACATGGATTATTAAGAAGAAAAATCAAAAAAACATATAAAAGCATAGTCATATTGTCATTCACATCTTCATACAAAATGTTAACGTCCCTGTGTTTACAACACAAGCACAGTTACTCGAACTGCCAATGAGTGCTCTTCTCTTGTCAACTGAAATCACAACGAGCCAATCAGGTTCTCAGTTTGGTTGTTTTCTTCAACAGTAGATGGCGTGCTTCACATTACAGCACTACAAGTATTATTTGTTCACAACCTTTACTGCCTTTTATGCTTAGACCAACAAGAAAAGCTCAAGGTAGGACATTTTATTTCAGAAACATTTCTGGAAATCATTATAGACTGTGCATGATCAAGACTGAGCAGTACGTTAGAGCAAAACAGTTTAGCACAAGTCTAAATATTCCCCTGAAATACAGTATCTAGCAAACATACAGGCCCGGATAAAATACCTAAAAGATCACACAAAGTGCATTTAAAATCAGGTTCAATCATTTCACATCTAAAAGATAAAGTGCAGAGGCTAATTAAAAATGACAAAATAAATGACATTTAAAGTGGACACGTAATTCATTTACAATGTTCATGTAGCGGTTTACCCTTACATCGATAACCTGATGCTAACAGCATTAAACTTATGTTGTTTCTGCAGCTCAAATGATACCCTGAAGGACATTAGAGAAGTTTAAATCTAATGCGTGAACTTAAAAATATACCTATAACACAATATACAACTACATCTCAGTGTATTACTGTTGTTCACTGGACTTGGAGACTTCTGCAGCAACAACACTTACATATAAACAATATTAACAATATAATCTTGGGCCATGGGGCACTTGGTTTTGTTTGCATTAAGCTTAATCTATCTTAACAGTTACTTCACTATGGGTACATCTTAAAGCAGGCATTAGGAGAACACATTTGATTTTTGGCAAAAGTGGACAGCGTCCAACAGCCCATAAAATATGGGACAGTGATTGAGAAGAGTTCCATAAGGAGAGGGTTGGAGCAATTGTCCAGTCCATGAAATATGTTCCAAAAAAATTTTTTTTATAAATGTCCGATAGGTCATGCAACAGCTCCTTATATTCATGGTCTGAAGCACACAGGATGTATTCTTGCAACCTTTTCACAACTGACATATACAGTACATATAGTTGTTGTATAATGTAATACCAATCAAACTGGGTAATCCATGTTTTAGTAAAACAGATGCAAAGGCAGTCAAATTCATTATTGGCCCTGGCCAATATATGTAAGGCACATGGCAAAACATGATTACTTATAGGTCTATATGTGCACACATGAAATAATACATGAGGATAATACCACTAGAGAATTTGGTGAAAGAGATCATGTTGGACAACTGAAATCTCAGACTGTTCCTCATAGCAAGCTATCAAATGGTTATAGAAGACTCTGTATATAGCACAAACCTCACAGGGACTACTTTTACTGTACATTATGTCCTTTTCTTCAGCACCAGTTAGTATCCACTCTTATTTATGGAAAAGTGCAACCTGGCCATTTGTGTTTCATTGAAAACGAAGAATTATTGGGGGTTTTCATTTGTGAGTGAACTTCCAGGCCAGGAATGCAGCACAAAGACCAATCCCTGCAGCAGAAAAAAGGTGGTAGCTGTTTATCCTGAATAACTCTGAATGCTCCTCTCGACTCTGCTGTGTCCTAGCAGCACTGGATTCTTCCTCTTGAACGTTGATAGCGGTTGACTTCTTACTGTTATGCCCAGATGGCTCAGAAAGATGAACTGGACTTTTTGTGCCAACATCGTTCGGGGTATGCTGGTCCTCAGAGATGACTCTGTGTTGCAGGATGCTTGGTGGCTGACCATTCATATTTTCAGCAGATGGCTCTTCAGCATACTGGATTACAACTGGATTACTCCCATCGAAAGATTCGTAGTGGTCCTCCTCAGGCTGGTTATGGATCAAAGGAGCGGCATTGTATGGAGGGTCTTGAAAGGACTGAGTAGCAGAATCAAGGGAAGCAAAGGGAGCGGAGTTCTGCTCTGCGTGTCTAGACTGTCTAGGTTCAGTGGAAGGTACAGTTGCTGCGCTGATCTCCAAATCACCTGTAACCACTGAGCAAGGCTCCTCTTGAAAGACAGGGAGAATCTCTGCTCTGTTCTGCTGTGGTTCTGGAAGCTGAAGGACACCAGGCTTGCTGAAATATTCCTGGTTGATGGATGAGGGAGAGTGCATACCCACCTCAGCATGTGCAGAAGATGTTGCCTGAGCTGTTCTGGTCAAATTTGTTGAAGCAGTTTGAACTGGCAATCTAAAAGTGTTGTTCCGCTGAACCACCTGCAGAGAAAACAGATTAAGTCACAAAAAACAACAGATTAACCATTGAAAAAACATGAAATAGAGTTGACCAGATTCTTTTAATAATGAACTTATGTCACAGATTTGCTTAAAGTGCTTTGGGTTGAGCATTACCTCATTTTCAGT
>JAUMHI010000054.1:7304496-7325721 GCA_032359435.1 Enteromius unitaeniatus
GAAGAGGCATAAGGTAAGCGTGAGGGTTGTTACCTTGATCACAGCCGTGGGTGGACTAGTGAGGTGAGTTTAAGAAGCCGCTTGATTAGCGTTCACAGGTGAGAGCGATTAGAAGTCAGGTGACTGTGAACGTGGATATGTGGCTGTGCTGGGATCAGTAGAGTTGGTTTGTGTGATCGGCTGTGTTTTGAATCACACAGCTCGATGGCCTGACAATACCATGTATGAACAGGTTCAGGTGTGATAATTACACAATAACAATATACCATTTCAAATAATTCAGCAAAGTAAAATAAATTTAAACTCAAATATTTAGTAATTATTGCTGTTTAATTCGTACTGACCCCAAACATTTGAAAATGTGGTAAAATATTGCACAATGGGAAGTGACATTGCAAAAAAATCAATCTTTCAACGGAAAAATTAACAAATAACAAATAATTTGTGTAATATAATGACTGACTCATTAAAACGGTCGCTTGTTTCATCCCTGAACAAAGTGTTTTTGAATAAATGTGTTAAGAATAATTTAAAAAGACAGGCACTTGTCACTGGTATAATGTTGTAACGCTAGAAGAGACAAATCTCCACCACAAATATAAATACTGACATTCATAAAAGAAAATACTGACATGAACATAATTTGAATGAATGTATGAATACTGTTTTTCATTCATAGTTAAAATTCATGATAATAACTATTTATATTCCACAGTGAAAAATTGTGGAATATAAAATTAAAAAATCCGCTGCTTGAATTTGTGAGGCTTTTGGTGTCATTCACTTTAGTCAGTTATTTTAACTGTATCAACTAATGTTGTAAGGAGGAATGGGTCAAAATGGGTCATAAAATTCATCTTCAAAATCAAATTAGCTGAGATATAAACAGATTTGGTTTGAGTTCACAAACTTTCTAACACCATATAGGCTGCCTCTATGCTACAATAACGTTAATATTCTGTATTCCTGAGAAGGGTTAAAAGGGGGGCAATGCCCACTTCAGGATCCCAAAATAGCCATTTTTATTTTGGACTACACTGACAAGACTGATGTAGAAGTTTTCACCGTGAATCTTATGGGCTGGCTTGCACTGGGGCTGTACCGAAAGAAAAAAAAAACTGATTTCACAGTAAATCATCTCATTTTCAGCAGCAGGGGAAAAAAAGGTTTAAAGCTTGTTGTTTTGTAGATCATCACAGTTATATTTGATATGAGAACAGTCTTTAGATTAGAGTATGTCACCTAATAAATATCATTAGAAATGTCGAAATAAGATAACCTGTGGGGTAAAACGCAAAAGTGGGCAATGAGCAATTACTGTAGTTATTCTGTACTGAACATCAAATCCTTAAAAATGTCCTCAGCTTACTTGCGGGGCATTCTAGCCCACCCATAAAACACTTCCTTGGCACAAATTGAATTAATGTCAAAAACCTATTAACATGTAAAGTCAACATTTTTCATGCTTGGTTTATAAACAACTCTACCCCATCACTGACATGCCATTACATTAGGCACATGCTTTATTTGTGAAGTTTAAATTTATAACTAAAGGACGATAAACTAATAAGTCAGTAATACTGCTAATAATCATGATGAAATCATTTGAATACTTGCATCATCTGTCAAACTAAAATGCTGTTACTGAAGTATAATAGCGTTAGGCTATAAGCAATGTAGTTTATGTTTCATACCTCTCACAAAAAAAAGAATACTAATATTAAATTATATAAGTCGATACTAAATTCTAAAATTATAAAGATACTAAAGTATAAGTTCAAATGTAACCCATGTTGTGCGCTGAACATATTTATATATAACATATTTATAACTGATCTCAGATAAGGAATAGATTAGACAAGGAAAATATTTTGACTGTCAGAAGCCCTATAGATGGCAGCCTCAGCAAAGTTGTCTATTGTTGCAATATCTTCTTTCAAACACCAGGGGTCACTGCTCCAATTCACCAACACTGACGTCAGTGCTTGTGTGTTTACTGCTGGGAAATCCATATATGAACATTTATTTACGTGTGATTTTGTAAAAACCTTTCAGAGTTTGGGCGTTAGGCTTTAAAAAAAATATATATATATAATATTTTAAATATTAAAAAAATAAATATTTTACGATTTTAACTTTATATTCAAATATATTAGATATGTTAATAATTGCTTAACATTGTCCTTTTAGTTTATAATCCCCTTCATGGTTTGTAATGGTGGTCGAAATGTTGTAAAACTGCAATAAATCATTACATAATAAAACAAACACCGGTAGATGACGCTGTTTCCACGTTATTTTCCACTGGATGCTTCGTTAGAGCAAGAATCTTATCCCATACAAATCTTTTAATCCTTCGTGACCAAAGAAATAAATAAATGCACATAGCATGGGAGGGATTGAAACATGTCCCACAATTGGTAGCCCACCTGTTTTATTTATTTATTTTTCAATAGCTATATTAATGAATCAGAGATAATCACTAGAACATTTACATGTATCGTTTTTATTTGATCAAAATGAGGAATGTTTCAGCACCAGAGGCTCAAATGAATGATTAGATGACACGGTTGTTATTACAGTCCTAAAAAGTGAAGCCAAAAAGTTTCAGTTGTCCTCAGATAGCACATGGCAGGACTGTAAACCTAACCCATGTTATCTAATGGCGCGTAAGAGCAACTAAACAAACTACACTCAAACTCGTTGTCAATACAGGTAGGCCTATAACCCAACTGACTTCTCCAAATCAGTCAGGAGAACAGTATACAGACAGCGGTGTGAAGATGCATCACTAAATTAATTTTGCATATGTTTTGATGCATGGACACATTTCTCCCCTGAGTGAGGTTACTCTATGTTCCCTGGTTTACAGATCAAAAGGTGGTGTAGTGATTTTTTTTTGACTCCCTGACAAATTGCTACCCCCCTTTGTTGAAGCAGTTACTTGATTGTCTAACCCTAACCCTTTCTCAACACCTAACCCTAAACCTTCAAAGACTAGAGGGTAATAAATGACAGGGGTCAGCATCGATTCTACATATACCCTGAACCCCTCCATTTCTGCTCATCCACAAGCTGTTTTTTTAAACGCTTTCTAAAAATGCTGCGATCACTTTCAGCTGTTAAAAACAAGTCTCTAGAGATCACAAGGATCTTTGAAAATTAATTATATTAAACTCAGGAGTAGTGTTTTATGGTCGTAGAAATAAACGTTTACAACTCATGCCAAACCATGAGAAAACCTTTAGACTTTAGTGTCCTCTAGTGGACCTTAGTATTACAGCCTTCCTCTGCCTCTGATAATATATACACATGATCATTTAGAAACAAAATTCCCACCCCCCGAGAAATAGGCCAATTAGTCATGGGCCCCACACCAAAATATATAGACAAATATCTGCAAAAATTAAAATTTAAATAACTTAAAGTAGTGAAATACTTTTCATTTGGAAATGAATAAGCATGCAAACATGACTTACTCATGTTACCTATCACAATTTATTAACAAAAACATAAATTAGCTGATTATAGACTCACCAAGCAGCCTTCATGGCCTTTGATTAATCAAAATTAATTGGCTAATATGAGATGATGTGTGCCAAGTTTCATACACTGGAGGAGTTGTTTAGAAAATTCTGGGGATTTTTTTTGGATTCTTTGATTCAAAAATAATTAACCAAAAAGCAAATGTATGTGTTACAGCGCCACCTAATGTCTGGTGGAAGTGTGTGAGGGTGCCAAGAGCAAATAAAGAATCAGCAAAACAGCACAAATCTAAAAACGAAGAATGTAAAGATAATAAAGAGAGAAAAAAAGTACAAATATACATTTCTAAAAATAAATAAATAAACAATTAAATAATTTGATATATGCCCTCACTAAACTTAGCTGTTCACCTGTGATCAGTTTAACATCCATTAATAATTTTATTCTAAATATATAAACAATGTGGTGTGAATAAGCTGTATCTGACACGTTGTTGTGGTGTTGACTGATGAATATCTGACAGTGAAAACAGATTTTTTTTATGTGAAAATGAAAGACAGGAGATGCTCTTATAGTGAAAACGCCTCTTAACTCAACCACCCACCTAACACACACACACACACACACACAGAGACCCACACTCACAGCACAGTTTTCAAGTTTTACATTTTTGTGGGGACATTTGGTTCCCACAATAGAGGATAAACCTGTACACTCTCAGAAATAAAGGTACAAAAGCTGTCACTGGGGCGATACCTTTTCAAAATGTACACTTCTGTACCTATTAGGTTCAAACATGTATGTATGTACTTTGAGAAGGTTCTTTTAAGGTACCAAAATGGTACAAACCGGATCTGCCCCAGTACCAGCTTTTGTTCCTTTATTTCTGAGAGTGACACAAACATGCATGCTAACACACTACAATCTAAACAAAGTTGTTTTGTCAGAGTCATTGCTGTATATATCATGTCAGGCATTTCTTCTCCACCTCCCTTATATCCTTCTGAAAGTAAACACTGATAGATAAGACCAGATGATCAGGATGACAAAAGCTTGTTGTGTGTGTGTGTGTGTGTGCATGTTCATTTCTCATCTTTCTGTTATCCCCCAAACATACCACACAACCTCACATTTAGATGAATTCAAGTCAGTATTCATCCTGCTGTCACCTATCTAAAACAAACAGTTCTGCCTTCTAGCAATTATATGTTTGTTTGACACGGCTCACTGATTCTTGAGTGCTGCTGGGACAGAACAGGCTGAAAGAACGGCATTGATTTTGGCAGAATCTATTCCAACACATTCAGAGGTTTTCTCTTGTCATGATTGTGTTATTATAATTTTTCTCCTGAGATGAGTGCCGTAGTTGAGATGTCGGAGATACGGTGCTTGCATATTCAAAGTGACTAAAAGTTCACTTCAGAAACAGCAGGCAGGGTGTTAAGGCAGATAGCTGTGAAAGGTTATATTGTTTTTATGCTGAAGCTATAACTGAAAGTTCATAGTAATTTTCTCTAAAGTTCAAGGATGTTTACCGAAACGATCTCACCACAAAACAGCCACTCCTTTTCTCTTCCTGGGTGGTTTAAAAACAGCTCTTACCTAAATATAAATGTCATTTCTGGACATTTATTTGGTTAAAAAGGTTATCAACATTTATAAAGGCACCTGAAGATTGTAGATCTTTAACTTTCAACTGCACTAATAATTGTCACTGTTAAATTAATATTAGTACTTTTATTTTAATATATTTGTTAGCTTTATTGAACTCATGTGAACTTGTTAAATATTCTTATACTATAAACCATATACAATACATACAATGAACAACATACTATATTTTAATATTACACTCACATTACTCAATTTATGAATAATTGAATAGCTCATTTAAATAGGGTACATTATGTCCAGTATGTACAGAGCAGTTAAAGTCCAGCATCAAATGACAAGCATAATGAAATATTGATCAGCAGGTGGGATATGGATTATTAATGACTGAATAAAAGCTGCTGAGCTCTGTATAACACACAGAAGCATTTGCAAATCGCTGCATTAAACATTCCTGTGCAAACACAGAGCTGTATTAACACCGCTGATGGTCCACTTCACACACAATTACAGGCTGTTTTCGAGCGGGCTGTGCCGTGCATTTGCAAACATCCCGTTTTACTGCACTATGGCTACCACTCCATGCATTTTAAATGAGGACAATCAGTGTTTATAGACCATCAATATGCGTCACAGGACCCCCGCAGAAGAGCTCTGTGTGTCTTTACAAAGTGGCTGAAAACAGCATAGCAGGCTGACTGGGGGTTTGATAAGGAAGTCTTCAATTAATAAAACTGCTTCTTATAATACCATTCACTAATTTAAAACTAAAAATTTATATTTTGTCATTATTTACTTTCCAAACCTGTATGAGCCTTTTCTTCTGTTGAGCATAAAGGAAGATATTTTGAAAAATGCTGGTTGATTTCTTTCCATTGAATTCTATAGTATTTTTATCTATGTAAGTCAGTGGGGACCAACTGTTTGGTTATTCAAAATATCTTCTTCTGTGTTCATAAGAAAAAAGTTTATACAGGTCTGGAATGACATGAGGGTGAATTTTGGGGTGAACTATTACTTTAATTTTGATAATGAGGAATGATCATCTTTTCTGTTTTTTTTTAAATGACAATGTTCAAAATTGATTTTGAAAACAATATTTTGATTATAAGTGATGATCACTGATAATCTGACCACGTTTGTCTCTGTTGAAAAATTGTGAAGATATGTTATCAGATTAATTTTAATATTGCCATAAACATTTCATCTTTTACATTGATCAGCCGTGTCACCTTTGACCCTCCTCACATTCTTCTGCTCCGTCCTGTGTGTTAATCTCCAGCTGTCACTGTCTTTGATCAGCTGCATAGGCCTGTCTCTTTCACCTCTCTCTCTTCCTCTTGTAGCCTTGTCGTCTCCTTTCCGTCTCAGGTCTGTTGGAACCCGTTGGCCTCTACGCCTCCCTCCCAAACAAACCTCCTACTCTCTTTTTTTCGACACTCTCCTCCCCCTTCTCTCTTTTGTCCCTGCTTTTTTTCGTATTCCCTCCAGAACGCCGGCCTAAGGCTGAGTTATTTTCTCCCCGCAGGCCCATCTGTTCCCAGGAGCCTCAGTGGGCAGATGTTCTTGCCTGTCTTATTCTCCCCCTCTCTCTGTCTCAGTGCCTCTCTTTCATGCTGACCTGAAACCAGTGGTCACTTGTGTGTTAGAGTGTTCATATGGATGGAAAAGAAAATGTATCAATTTATACCTCTTTGAAAAATTGTGCTTAATTGAATTCAACATGCACTTGTAACGTACTTAAACTCTTAAAAGCAGCCTAAATATATATATATATATATATATAATCTACTTGCAGATAATATATTAATTAAGTAAATGTCACTAATAGAGAGTAAACCTCAGTTATTGTGTTTTCTTAGGTAAAAAACACTTAAAAATAATATAATGTATTACTTAAAATGAGTACGTTTTTATAATTGTTTGTCATGCTTTACGGAGGAAACACATGAGAAAAGCACATTCAAAGCTATTTATTTTCACATAGGCTGTTGATCATGTTTTATTCAGTGTTACGTTTAGAGCTGATATATTTTAAATGCACTAAATTGCAACTTTACAATTAAAAATGTGCAATTATAAATACATTAAATACATGACATTCAGATTTAAATGACATTACATATTTTTTTTTAAATATTACATGTTTTGTTTAGATAGAAGTAAATATATTAACACACACACACAATATATATAAGTTTATGAAATAGATACATTTAAATGGAAGTATATCATTTAGTATTTTAAAACATGAAACACACACACATATTAACTTAAAACAACAACAACAACCAAACAAAATACTGCCTCTTTTCATTCATTTGCTAATCACATCTGAATAAATGTATTAAACGAGTGTTTGACTTTGAGATCTTTACCAAAGATCACTTAAGTGCTCACATTTCTTACATCTTCAGCAAACGAGATGTGTGTGTGAGTCAGGTGAGGGGTTTAGTGCATTCAGTTCTTCCTCAATGCATGTGTTAATGCCCGACCCTTTGCACCATTTGGGCTTTGGGCTTTTCCTGATGGCTCAGGGTGGTAATGAGACAGGTTTAACTGCAGAGGACATTAATGACAGAGCAATACACTCTCCACATTAGAGCTATGCAAATGCTCGTATTCACACTCAGTCATTCACAGAGGCAGCAGTCTCAAATGTGAAGCGTTTAGGCCAGACCACCTGTTCCAACACATGCATGTGAACATTCACTTACACAGAGACTAAGGCTGAAGTTTTATGGGCTCCACGGAGATCGTGTACATCTTCCTATATTTACCATTTCTAGATGTGACTGTAATTTAAGCACAAGGACAGAGTACTGTCTTCTTGTCGGAATGAGTCCCCTTTACTCCTTATCCAGGAAGTTCATTAAAGCAACAGACATTTTTAATGGGTCAACGCACTTGCACAATGCATTCATAAGCTATTGTGTCGGGACCACCAGTTTAGCACTTCATTCACAGATTAGTGTAGGTCCTTAAATATGATGAGAAATATATCATCAGGATTTATTTATCTGGCATTAAAGATAAGGTAAGTGATTATTTAGTACAATTTTGCACATTTGTTCTTTATTGTACTAACACTAAATATGTGTTGCGTGTGAACTATTTCACAGAGCCATAAAAAATCGAAATTGACAGATTATATCAGTGCTGGTACAATTGTGTCTTAACTGAGGCTGATCTCTCCCGCCCTGAGGAACCCCACGTGTCCTTTTGTGAATCCTCACAGCAGGTGTTTACCTGTTAGCAAACATCGGTTTATAGTAAAACTGTCTGGGCAAGTTTTCTAAGATCCTCAAGCTTGTTCATCCTGTTTGACATGAGACTTTTCCTGCTTATGTTTAATACGAATTCATTGTTTAGAGATTTCAGTTATTGTTACCCTGGCTGGCTCAGACTTGCAGACGTTTTATAGTAATGTTATACATGTGATTAGACCAGCATAGTTGAAAACCACCGTTTGTTTATTTGTTAAACAAAAGATGATCTCTTTGTAAGATATTATGAAATGCGTTTTAGGTCTTGTTAAGTCTTCTTTGGATTATGCATTTTATAGGGAGCTGTATAGTGCTTGTTGGTTTTAATTTTAAAAGTTAAGGTTAAATTCAAACGTTTTGGGTTAGTAGAAGTCCCTTATGCTCACCAATGCTGATAAAATGCAGTTAAAACAGTCAAATAATGAAACACCGTCAAAATATATTTTCATCAAAAATATATTTGCATTTGCATTGCATTTCAAAATATATTTGCATCATTACTCCAGTCTTAATCTGAGATACTTTTAAAAAAAGATAATTTAATTAACAAAACGTTTAAAAGAACAGCTTTTATTTCAAATGCAACTATTTCGAAGCATTATAAATGTCATTTTTTGGATCAGTTTGCTGAATAAAAACATCAATTTCATAAAAATGTAATTACTTCAACAGCAGTTTACATTAGAAATTAGTAAAACAAATGCACATTCACAAACACACAGCATTAATATTAGAATGAATCTGTATATTTATTAAGAAATGTAAAAAAAATATTTTTTAATTACATCCGTTTATTTTTTTCTATATTTCTATTTCTTAATTTTTCTGTCTGTACATGTCTCTACTTAGCGTATAAAACAGAGGAATGTGTGTATATATACATGAAATAAACAATAAAATGACTAAATGACATGCAAGTAAATCAATGAGTGTTCCCATCACTGTTCACCAAATCCCATTGTGCTAGAATTGGAGGGATTCTGCAGAAGCAGAGGAGGGTGACTGGGAGGTTATCAAGTCTAACAGAAACAGTCAGGTTGTTTTGTCTTTCTAATAAGGCTGTCACAGTTCATCCTTACCAAATGTTCAAAGAAAGATCTCCAAAACAAAACATCCGACAGTACCACAGTTTGCATTACATTGGAAACTTGCTTATAGCTTTATTGTTAAGAGCCCTAGTCCTAGTCTTGAAATGTGTCTGTATATCCTCAAGCAATCATAAGGCTATCTACTGTCTGGAGGGCCATGGCGTAGTTTGTGATGCATGTGTGAAGCGAGATATTGGATATTTTTTGGGCGTGCACTGAATAGTAAGTGACTGTATGTTTTATCACTTACAGCCTCTGTGTTTGCCAACATCACCATATATCCTCACCACCAAGAGCTATAGGTCAGGGATGGAATTTATATATATTCCCACAGCCTCATTTAATTTACGTGAAACACTGACAAGACCACTTGTAGCATAATAAGTGTCACCACCCTTCCTCCAACATACACACAAACATATAGAATTGGCAGCAAAAACAGGTTTGCTTATATTTTGGTAAATGGCTACTATATTCACAATAATAAAGTTCTGTTTTCACAATCAGCCCTTGTTGTTTTGCCAAATCGGTGTCACGGTCTAACAGTACTATTTGTCATTAAATGGAAACTAGGTTAATGTGGCTATGCAAATGTAGCCAGTTCAGCAAAAAGCTGAGAATTTTAGCCATTAACATTTGTATTAGCTCTTATTTTCAGGCTAATTTAAACCCTCACGGCCTCTATTTGGCTAATTTAACACGAAAGTAGTCGAAAGGCGGGTTAGCCCAGGAACCATTTTGTTTCTCAGCTTTTTTCAGGTTACAATGTTACATGTTTAAAGGAAACTGTATATCCATTTTCCTTTTATTCTTTTGTTTAATCTTATTGACGTCACTAGATTTCCCTCTAAATTAATATGAGGTAAGGGAGACTGCATGGATGATAAGCTTGATACATATATTTAAATTATTTAAAAAATATTTTAAATGTATGATAACATCAAAAAATCTTAATTCAACTACCTATAAGTTAAATAAATAGAATACAGAGAACTACCTGTACAAACATTGACCAAAAACAACATTTGTTTTGTATTAAACAAGCATATATCTACTTCTTTGTCCATGAGATTTTGAGTGGTACGTTCCGCGCCATTTGATTGGTTTTTGTAACAGCTGAGGGCGTTACCAAGCCGCAGCTTGAACTGTTCCGCGGGAAAATCTTTCCTCTTTCCACAGCTATACATTTATATCCCGCCCAGTTTGTGTAAACATAAAAGCCATTGGGTGACTTTATTAAAGCGTTGTTGTTACCTTAATGTTCATTGGACATCAGATTTGTCTGTCATTCTTCGGACCGCCCACCTTCACTCGGAGAACAATGCGGAAAAAAGAGGAAGCGCATCTGATTGGTTGAATCAGATGTAACGACGCTGCTCATTGGCTACTCCGCTTGCCGCTTGTGGACTGCATGTTTTGAACATAAATAAGAGCTACATTCAGCACTTTCTTCCACAGCAGAGTTTGGAAAGGTCAGAGAGAGTGCACTTTAATCGGCAGCTCTCTGACAACAAATATCAAAGAAGATGGATTTTTAACCCCCCTTTTTATCGTATCTCATGTAATCTGGCGTAGTAAATTAGTTATGCAAGTTATTCTCGAACCTAAATAAGATCTGTTTAACCTCCTGATCCGGGTAGCTGTGCGCTTGCTAACTTGGCTTCACCCTTTGTCGTCTTAATCGCGCCTGACTGGATTTTATTTTCAACAATCATCCGAAGATCCCTTCAGAAATGGATTTTGATATTGCTCCAGGCGACATCAGCCCTGTAAGCGATCCGTTCAGCGCCGGGCCCGATGCAGTCCTCAGACCTCAGCGGCTCTCCTTGCCGGAGATCGGAGCCCGGGGCTCCCCCTGCATGAGCCTGGCCTCCCCCGGACCCATGGCGGTGCTGTCTCCCGTCACCAACCTGGCTCGAAACATGAATAATCTCGCTGTTCTCGGAGGGTAAGTGTAAAGTTAGCCAGGCTATTTTTGGTAGCAACTGCAAAGCTACTTCCTGGAATTGTTCTGAGGCTGATTGCATTGAAATTTCTACTACTTTGGTTATCAAAGCAGTCAAGCTGTTTATATTATGCTGTTATATAATGCAAAATCTTTGCTTAATGTAGTCAATGCGAGACACCAAAGCGGAAGAAAAACCTGCCCCTCCTGAAGATCCCTTCCTTCGCCTCTGATGCCTCCTCAGATGCAGGTTAGTCTGGGAAACATGCTTTCGTTTTCCTGTAGAGTTTGTGCCTGGCAAGCCTTTTTAGCGTTTATCTGTCTGTTATGTTACTACCACTTATTTTTGCTGAGAATTTAAATCATAAAAGTCTTATTAAATGACTGAAATCTTATTGGTTAATGATACCTGTTCTTTTCTGATGAAGTTACTAGGATCAATTCCAGTTATCATAGTGTTAAATAGATACTAGTCACAATGGCCATTAGAATCCTCATTAGAAAATGTGGTAATTACTAGATCTTTGTTCAGTGTGATTTGTGCAATTAAGATAATCAAATAGTTCAATTAAGCATTAACTAATAAGATGTGAAGTATTACTAGTAATATCAGATTTTTGTTAATAACTGTTAAAGCATGCCATGCAGTGTGTGGGTGTGTGACCAGTCATACTAATTGGAAAGTGAGGAGTGATCTTTAGACTGTAGTGTGGCTCTGGTGTATTATTAACAGTTTGAGCAGAATTTCTTAAATCTGTTGTCTCTCCACAGGTCTTGGACTAGAGTCTCCCAGCCCTTTGGATGCTCTGGATGCTGAGCAGAAGTGAGTATGATTCTTCTGGCTGTTGGTCATGATATCTGACATGTGAGATGCAGCTTGGCTTGAGGATTATGTGTGTAATCTAGTCCCTGCCGTTAGATGAAGCGTACATATGCTCAGTTTTTCGTGGATTAGCTGAGCATATGCTGCCATCCATCACAGATCACACACACACTCACTGGATATCCTGTTATTAAAGCAATGATTCAGCTCAAAATGAAATGTCATTTAGTCTCACAGGGTTTCTTTTGTGAGGCACACGGTGAGATTTTAGGTAGAATGACATTGAGGTTAATTGAATAAACCAGAATTATTAATGTGTTTTTGCAAAAGCTCAGATATGGTATTATTCACCCAGCATGCATTAAATATGTGCTCTCTGGTAATCTACGGTCTGTGAGACGGTTCTCCTTTCCAAGCCATTTGGTGTCAGTGGGAATCCATTTATCTGCAGCCAGGCCTACAGCTGTTTGGGTTCCTCGTGCATCTGTGTGTGTGCGTTGTGCGGCTCGTTTCTGAAGGGGGCTGGGTGAATAGTGGCACGCTTTTCATGCCCTGTGAGAGCAGGCGTATAGAGCGGTAATATATGTGTGTGTGTGGTAGCCAGGGTTACTACAGAACCCCCTTCTTAACTCTAATTCCTCCTTTTTCCTATGCTATGAAAGAGCCACACTCCTTACCTCCTCCCCCTCTAAACCACCATTCACTCTTTCCCCCTGCTCCCCTCTTCCAACAAAAGAGGCTTGCATAGGGGGTTTGCGTCGTGTGGGCATATGGTAAATTAGACGGACCCCCCTTTTCCTAGGTTCTGCCGTGGGCTGTTTTGCATACAGGTGGGCATCGGTGTATTTGTTAAATATAGAGTTGTGAGGGGCCTAGTAGTCTGATAGATAAATGACATGAATTGTCGTCTGGGCTTGTTTGGTTGGAGTGGGAGGAGACTTTGAATACACTAGGAACTGTTCAATAGTGTTTTCTTTTTCCTCACAGGTTTGAGAAGGCCATGCAGGATGCCACACGAGCCGTTAATGAGTAAGTGGTCATGCACTACAAAGTGGAGGATGGATTTGTCTGTGTAATCCATTGTATCGGCTTGAGTTTAATCAAATGTCCTTTCTTTTTGTACAGAAAAGTGCCCATTCGCAGGATACACTCTCTGCCAGTAAGTTTATTCTTTATACACACACTCATTTGAGTTTAAGAAGTCTTATGTTCGCCAAGACTGCAATTGGTAGAAAAATGAATAGTGAGATTTTAAAATATATTAGTGTAAGTTTTTACCAGCTGTAAATCTAATCTCAGTTTCGCATGACCAGAAAGATTTATGTAACTGTACTTTTTACTAAATAAGTGTTGCTTTAACTGACCCCAAATTTTTCAACTGTGTTGGAAGTATAAACTTTTTTTTTTTTTGTCCTTGTTTTTTTGCTTTGTAGCTGCAATTTTTGGGTCACAGTCCCAATTTGAGAAGTAAAGAACCAGATCCCACACGCTATGGAGTGTGGACTCGTACGAATAGCAGTGACAACAAGGAGAACCTGGCTGAGGTGTGTAGTGTCTCTGGTTTGTTTGGGTCTGTAAGCTTTATTCATGCTCAAAATGGTCTAGGAATTTTCTTTAAAGAGTGCGTGCCATGATAAAAAAGTCCATTCATGGGGCAGGTGTTGAAATGTCTTTGTATTTGCTCTTACGACTTAATTGAATTGATTCTTTTTGTCCCTAGGAGAGTTTTGAGTTCAAGAAGCCTTCTATGCCAGCATCACGCTGTCGTGCGAGGTCCACTGGAGGCACAAAGGATGCTTTTGCCGGCCGACCCAACTCTGCTCCTGCTTTAATGGTACAACATGCATCCTTGGCAGAACCTGTAGAAAATTTGTTCTTAAAGGTTTGATTTTGATGTTGATGTAATAGCATGGATTTTCCTCTCTTCTCCAGCTTTCCCCACCTTCATCACATCAGCACGACTCTTCAGACGAGAGCAGTCCCTTCATATTACACCGCCCCTCTCTCTCCTGTCTCCACGATGACGATGATGATGGCTTCTTAGAGGGGCTAGATGACATAGAGGTGACTCTTTCAGTTTGCTGTTTTGTTTTTACATTTTATTTTGATTTGTGAGTAACCATAATGCATTTGTTTGTTTAGAATGACTCCGATGTTCCTTTTGGAATGGACAGTCTACTCACAGCTCCTCTGGTGGCTAAACAAAGTACTGACAGTAATTATTCGGTATGCCCTTACACTCTTTATCTCTTTTTGATTAGTTTTTTTTTATGGTTATTGACATGATAGTTAACAACCAAACCCACTTTATTGCCCTAAGCCTGTTGTCCGCTGCCGTCCACGTGGGTTGTTCCGCTCTCCCTCCATGCCAAACCCCGGAGGGCGTATCCCACTAAAGAGACACGAGAGGCCACAAGACGAAAACACACCTGTCAGAGTGAAGAGGAGGCGGAGCCTGGCAGGGACGCAAGTTGCACCCACAGAACAAGAGGATGTTATGCCTCATCAGGTCAGACCTCCCTAGAAAAACAACAGCAACCATAAACCATGCGTTTTTAACTTGGGTTTAACTTTGATTTCTTCATCTTACAGGTTCAAAGGTCAAAATCATTTAATCACACACAGATCGAAAGAATGTTGGATACAGATCCCACTAATGTGACTGGAGATTTCACCAAGGTGATTATTGCATGTAGTAGTAATTACATATGACTCGCTCGCACACAAAATCGATCATAACAAAACATTTATTTTGCATTTATGCGTTTGTTTTATGTTTTATTTTAAGGCTCCTGCGCTACCCACGGTTGAAGGAAAACACCAAGAGTTAAAATACATCACTCCAGAAATTGTAAGTTTGCACACATTAACTTTGAGCATACACATTTCAAATGCAAGGGCATGCAAAACAAGTGTTTTCTGCAATCCCATTCTCTAACATCCTTTCCTATATTTTCAGATGGTTAAAGCAATGAACGGCCAGTATGGTGATCTGGTGGAGAGGATGTTTGTCATCGACTGCCGTTATCCTTATGAGTACGAGGGCGGCCATATTAAGGTTAGGACTTAATTAACCTTGACACAGTTGCATGCTGTCGTATTTGTTTGGGGGGAAATTTTGCTGACTCGTGTTTGTCCTCCTTTTAGGGTGCGCTTAACCTCCATCTTGAGGATCAAATTGAAGACTACTTTTTAAAGAGTCCTATTCTCCCTGAATGTCCAGAGAAGCGTGTCCTGTTGGTTTTCCACTGTGAATTTTCATCCGAGCGTGGCCCACGGATGTGCCGCTTCGTTCGTCAAAGAGATAGATTTTTGAACGAGTACCCCAACCTCCATTACCCTGAACTCTATATCCTGAAGGGAGGCTACAAAGACTTTTTCCCGCTTCACAAGGTATGTGTGCTTTCGCAGTTTAAATGTCCTAGTTTTTCCGCTCTTTCCAACTTTATAATGCATGTGTTTTTCTTCATAGTCGGTGTGTGAACCAGAGGCTTACAGGCCGATGCATCATGAAGACTTTAAAGAAGACCTGAGGAAGTTTCGCCTTAAGAGCCGCACGTGGGCTGGAGAACGCAGCAAGAGAGACATGTACAGCCGTCTCAAAAATCTTTGAGCCTTACCATTGTACTGCCTTTACTCGCTCAGATGCTGCCTTCACACATGAGACTTGGCAGAGACTTGAAGACGTGTGTTTGGTGGGAACAGTTGTGTTTCAGGGTTTGGTATTTCTGTAGTACCACAGTCAAACGAGGTCGAGAGGCTATTGTGTATCTCTGATCGTTTGGTTTGATAACCTTTTTTTTTTAAACTGCCATTATTCACCACCCTGATCTCTCTTGAGAAACACACCGCTACATGTCACTGTCATGTATTAAGCATACATGTTTTAACTAACCTGTTTTTTGTTTTTTTTTGGCTCTCATTTTTGGCCACTGGCCACTTGTCCTAACTTGTATGTTTGATTAATTAATGACACTTTTAACTTGCTCCCCCCCTCCCCTTGAGCACTTCCCCTCTTTCTTGCATCTGGTCAGTAGCCCAATAGTAAAGCTGTTATTACAGCCGGAGGACTAATTAAACTTATTACATAAATTGGTTTATATATTTTGAATATCACAATTATGCAAAATCTCATTACAAAATAATGATTGAAATTTTTACCTGTATGTTTTCTGAAAATTCTTCTCAGGAATTACTACATTGCTTTGAGTGTCCTGGTTAGAGTTTTTGGAAATTTTAGGGGGAGCTAGCCATTTAAATTTTATTTTATTCAATTTTTTTTCCTCATTCCTGAATTTTTCTGCTGCTGGTCAGCAAGTGATGACCACATCAATGTTCACCAAAATGTTCTGAAACCAGATTTAGTTCTCAATGTCTGTAAACCAGTGACCGTTGAGAGTTGCAATTCTCACTCCCATGCAAACATTTTGTGTATTTTATCTTCCTGCGTGTACGTTTTATTGGTCATGTGTGACTGAGAGGCTGGTTTATGTATTCATGAATAAACTTGCAGTTTGGGGTAACAACTCTTTGCTTAATCATGTCTTGATCTCTTGGATCCATGTGCTGTTATTCACTGGCATAGGGTGGTTGAGTCATTTTGTTTTTTCAAATATACCGGTCTAGCAGAGCCCAGTGGTTAGTCAAGCACCAGCACGTGTTCCTGCACACATTTGCATTCCAAAGCTCCTCCACAGAGGAGCCAACAGTTTCCCAGCCGTTCCCTAACATCCTGGCACAGTGTCAGACCAGTTCCTGCACTCACGTTTCTTTTCAGTTAATGAAAACTGTTTTTGGGTGCTCATATCAGTACGCTCAAACAAGAAATGAAAGTTTTTTTTTTAAAGTGTTTAAAATGAATGCTAAGGGGTGCTGTTTCCCGAACAGGGTTTAAGACTAGTCCTAGATTTAAATAAATGTTAAGAGCTGTCTAAAGTGGAGAAAGCTTGCACTGAGATATCTTAAAATGCATCACTGCCATTGTTTAGTCTTAAAATGCTCACAGATAATGCATTTTTGTAAGACATTTTTCTAAAAATTCTTAAATGTCCTAAATTAGCAAAGGTCTAGTCCTTTGCTTAATCTAACTCCTAACCAGGAAACCGGCCCTAAATGTTTTAACAAATGTGTTTTTACCACCGCTTATATGTGGATGGTAGAAGAGGTTTCAAACTGTTGGTCTAATACCAACGATTCAGATATTCTGCATGCAGTTTGATTCCCACCAGACTAAATCGAGTATGTCTTCATGAAATAAACGGTGTTTTATAAGGCAAAGCAGTAATTTGAAATGCAGGCCATGCACAATCTGTTGAAATGTACTGCAAATCTTTATAACAGATGTGACTTCAGACTTTCAAAAGCTTATTGCTTAACATTTCAAGGCAAGACACTACAGGCAAAACTGTCTTTATGTGCTGGTCAATAAGCCAGATGATCCTGAACTTACATTACAATATTCTGAAGGTTTTCACTGAAGGGGTGTTTATATATTATACATTTCTAAAATGCAGATTTGTTGACAGTGTTTTCTGATTTATGGAGTGATAAAACCAGATATGCAAAATCCCCTCAGTATTACCATGTCAACAAAATGAAGCAATGGTTGTAAACCTGGATAAACCTAATGCTCAGATTTCTTTTCTGGAAATGTATGCAAGATTGAGCATATTAAAGAAGCTCAACCACCTCATGCATGCATTTAATCATCACAAACTTGTAGTAGAAAATATTTGTCTCAAGGTACTGTGATTAATCAGCTGTGGAAAGTTATAATGATATTTATTAGTTAAAATGTTTACCCTATAAGCACCTGCAGTAGCCTTAAGTTGCAATAAGATTCTATACAGTTTGGTAAATACCACATACATTGTACACTTACAGTTTGCACATTGTGTAATTGAACTGCCATAAAATAAGGAATTCGGTATGTTTTGTGTGCCGCAATCAATGTCTAATATTTTCCTTTTAAGTTCGAAGGCTGAAACATCACGTATATATGTGGTTTTAGTTCTACCACAGAGAATCTGAATAAGAGGATCTTATGCATACTGAGTTTCCATTTTCATTGCCATTGTGTTTCTGCTTTTCTAGCCTGCCTCTGAATCTAAAAATTACCAGAATCGGCTGTAAAGGCTGGAGTATTGCCATCATTGTAACCACATCCTATCACTTTTGCAACAGCAAGTTCTTCTGAACGTGGCCTTGGTTTTTGTTTCTGCCCACTGTCTTCCTGTCTCTTCAGTAAAACCTTTTTTTTCATTAATCGGCAGGCTATCAGTTTTGTGCTCTATTTTCCTGCACAGGGACATTTTTTCTTCTTTTGTTCATGTCACAGTCTCTCGTGCAGAGATATCAGACTGATTGTATGTGTGTGTTTATACAAGCTGAATGTAGCAGGAAGTGGGGGAGATGTGTGTCCTTCTCTCTTATGGGTTAAGTGAGCATGACCAGCAGTTGTTAAGTAAAACAGCTGTCCTTTGTGTGTGTCAGAGCGCGCATGTTTGAATACGTCCTACTTAGTCTTCCGTCAGTGGCACTTTGTATGCATATAAACATGCTCCTTTGTTTAACATGCGCATGTTGGAGAATGTTGTTGGGCAGAGAACTGTACAGTTAAAGACTTCTTATGTATCTTTTTCTGTCAGTAGGGTGTACCAAAGTAAAGAATGTATCTTAATTAGTTACTATAAATGATATGGAATTCTTTCTGGAGAAGTTTTTTAAAACTTTGGTAGTGGCTTAACAATAGTGCATACAACACATTTAAAAATGAGCTTTAATATTCATGGATTTAACACATTTGTTTTCTACCACATCTTGCATGCAACCCCATCTTCCAAGTAAATAAATAAATAAAGTACTTTCTAAAGAGGTTTTAAAAAGCCTTTGTGGTGGCTTAAGAACAGGGTATGGGTAATTCACGTATGAATGTGTCAAAAAAACCCCCACTAAAGATAAAGCTCTCACATGCTATTTGGAAGAATGAAGATATATTTTTCTCATGTATGTTAAGTTTTTTTTTTTTTTACATTTTGAAACGCCATAGGACAATTTGTATTTTTCAAATATCCATATACAGCATATTTAAAACATTTAAATTGTATTTTATTTTTTTTTAAACATTAAGCATTTGTTTTGTACAACGTTTTGTATGTAACCACGAGGTACCCCCCAAAACAATTTTAAAAAATAAAGATGCATTAAAAAAAATAAATAAATAAAAATTGTGCCACCCAAAAAATAACATTATTAAGGCACTTCATTACGGACATTATTAAAAGTTAATCTTAATTTATTGAATGTTTATTGCTATAGTCATATAGTAATATTTCAAATCAACTTGATTTATTTTCCCAATATTAAAAAAACAATAAAATAAACAGAAATAAACTGGTTAACACGTTAGTGTTAAAAGTTTTACTGTTAAAGATTTAATAGAGTCATCCAAGAGCGCCATCTAGAGTAAAAAAACAGAACTGCGCAAACTTGATCAGCTGATTCACAGTCATGTGACCAAATACGGAAGAAATCATGTAGTTTGCCCACAATAGCATCATGAGTTTGTGACACCAGTTTATTTCAAAGTTTATGTTCTTGTGCGTGTTTTCTTCAGGTGTTTATGATATGCCAGATTAGCTATGGTGATTTGTTTCTTAATCCACACGGTGTGTCCGGTGAGCGCGTTGTCCGCCGGCGAGAGTCGGATACTGTATGCGCGTGTGTTCGGACCCGAGACCGGAGACGGTGACTTCACACCGAAGCAGAGAAAACTGATGCAGAAAGAGAAACTCCACGTGGTAGCGAGGTGAGATGAATTCCCCACTGTAAATACAACTGGTATTTATTACAGTTACTAATAGGAGATTTCATTCAAATATTGGTTTCATTATTTTGTTTAATGACATCATCTTGTCCTGATGACTGGGATAGTTCATCCCAAAATTGAATTTTATCATCATTTAATCACTCATGTCGTTCCGAACCGGTATGACTGACTTTCATATAAACTATACACATTTTTTGAAGAAGGATGGTTAGTACACTGACTTGTATATGTGCAAAAAACAAATAATAACATATATACACATTATTTATTGTTCCATAGAAAAGTAAATTCATACACGGTTGTTTGGAACAACATAAGGGTGAGTAAATTATTATAAAAAATACTTTTGGGGTAACTGTTCTGCTATTAAAATCTGTATTAGCAACAACTGCATGCTGGTACTTTGTATGTGAACCCAAGGGAAGCAATACTGTCTTTTTTCTGCTTCTTTTCTCTCTGTCAGGCAGGTGAGGAGTGCTGTGGCCCTGTGTCGGGAGGCCTCAGGCGGTTTGTGTGTGGAGTCAGTGCTGGGTGAGGAGGCTGCAGCTCTGGGTGAAGCTGACAGCGGAGTGTTTTCCCTGGGCGATGCAGAGCTCTTTCCAGAACGCAGTGTTGTTCTGTGGCTGGGGGTTCAGTCTCTAGCATTCACTCTGGTCTGCAGATCACACGAGAACCTGCTGCTCGCAGAGGGAGCGCTTCGCAACATTGCCCGTCACTGTCTGGAGGAGCTACGTCTGCTGGGACCTGGTGCTGAGGTGAGGTTTTCCTGGGACTAATGATTGTTATGTTAGGGGTGCTCTATTACTATTACTTATACATAGGGCTCAAGACATAATGAGAATAAACTTGAAATGAATGAAAATGTTCAAATCCAGCATGTTTTGTGCTACAGCTATGAGTAATAAGCTACAGTTTTTGAAGTATCTTGTCTGTGTGTGCATCCATCTACATGTTTGTATGTTACATGTACAGTGAGTACGGAAAGTATTTAGATCCCTTTACATATTTCACTCTTTGTTATATTGTAGCCATTTGCTAAAGTCATTTAACCTCTTTTTTTCCTCATTAATGTACACACAGCAGGCCGTATTGACAGAAAACCACAGAATTGTTGACATTTTTGCAGATTTATTAAAAAAGAAAAACTGAAATATCACATGGTCCTAAGTATTCAGACC
>JAUMHI010000054.1:7325821-7366643 GCA_032359435.1 Enteromius unitaeniatus
CAATTGAGCATCTCTGGAGAGACCTAAAAATGGCTGTCCACCAACGTTTACCATCCAACCTAACAGAACTGGAGAGGATCTGCTAGGAGGAATGGCAGAAGGCCCCCAAATCCAGGTATGAACAACTTGTTGTATCTTTCCCAAAAAGACTCATGGCTTTATTAGATCAAAAGGGTGCTTCTAGTAAAAACTGAGCAGAGGGTCTGAATACTTAGGACCATGTGATTATTTAAGGTTTTATTTTTAAGAAATCTGTAAAAATGTCAACAATTCTGTGTTTTTCTGTCAATTTTGGGTGATGTGTGTAATGAGGAAAAAATGAACTAATGATTTTAGCAAATGGCAGCAATATAACAAAGAGTGAAAATTTTTTGGGGTTTTAAAAATATTGATAAATGTCGATAGAACAGTATTGCGAAATTACTGCGTTTCTATTGTGACGAATGCAGGCGAGAGCCAATGAGCTTTGAAGCGGCAACGTTTGAATTTGTAATGTCGAACGTGTCAGTCCTGCGCGGGCTTTGCCGTTTATGGCCACGTCTTCTCTTGCTGCTACAGATAGCGATGGAGATCGTCGAATAAAGGCTTGGATTTGGGTGTGTTCCTTTGCATGGATGTGAAAGAATAGGATTACAGTGCACAAAATAAAATGGCTTCATTTTGTAATTGTTTTTTTTTGTGTATTCACAGCATGTAAGACAAAACCGCTTTTGTGTATGTTTTAAAGAACAAAATTTTACATAAAATGCATACGAATTGTCATGGGATAATGTTGCAGCACTCTACGATCAAATTTGTGCTTACTCACGCTTTATAAATGAGGCCCCTCATGAGGATGACGATAAATGAGGATCCTTCAGAAATCATTGTAATATAGTGATTTGCAGCTGAAGAAATATTTCTTATTACTATCAATGCAGTTGTGCTGCTCAGTACTTTTGTTGAAACCATGATGCGTCTTTTGGGGGTTCTTCGATGAAAAGAAAGTTTTATGTTTTTCCTCTGAAGGAAAGGCATTTATTTGCAATAATAACAATGAAAACTCTTACTGACCTCAAACACTACATGGTAGTGTAAAACAAATATTATTGTGTCTGAAAACTGTTGCAAAAATGTGCTTTTATTGTTAAAGCTGAATTTGTCTAAGTGCAAAGATGCAGTCTGAGCCTAGTTTTCAAAAGCAGCAGTGGGCACAATTAAAATAAAGATATACATCTCACTCTGTGAGAAACATAATGAGCATTTAATTACATTGTGATCAATATGTTCACTGAAAAGCTATCCAATAAGCTCAGGGGTATTTTCAGACAAAATTTACTAAAGAATGATATTTTTTTCAATTACTGTATGAATAGGGCTGCAGTTGTTGTCATACAGTGAACAAGGACACACATTCACAGTAAATAGGCAGATTGCCAAGCTATTGATTTATTTGATGCTACCCTTTTCTCTCTGGCTGACATAGCTGTTATTTTCAGGTGTTGCTGAAAAGTGATCGCGTGGATGCATTGTTGCACAGACTGCTTCCCCACGGTCAGCTACTCTTCCTCAACCACCGTTTTGCCTCAACCCTGGATAAAGAGATAACAAACTACGTGAGCAAATAAAACCATGTGTGTATCGGTATAAACATGAGTATTTGACGTATATTTAGAGACTAACATATAAACTGCCCAAGGATGTTCCTCTGAAGGTGTAACAGCATTTGAAAAGTAGAAGATTGCACCAATAAAGTGTATTGTGACCTGTTTTTTCCCTTTGAGGAAACCATAAGGCACATGTTCTAAACCTTTAATTGCATTTTGAGATCAGATTACATAAAACGAGGCCCAACCTTCATTAAAAAACAGCACAGCTTTTGGTATATCAGAGATTCTTTAGAGCTTATTCGAGCATAGATCGTTTCATATTTGATCTCTCAGGCAGAATAACTTTGGATTACCTAAATAAATGGCCATAAATTGTCAATTGTTGTCATTGTTAATTGAGTTTCCTGTTAATTTATATTATTATTACTGCTTGGCTGGGTCAAAATATTGCAGTACATGTATATCTGGCTCTCCTCTAGAGGGCAGTGTTGCATTTTATTAATTGCTTTATGTTTTGCTTTAGTCAAGTGCATGGCATTTTGAATAATCCTCTAACACTTTCATCTAAATTAATTCAGTAGTTCACAGCAGTGTGTCTGCCAACAGATCTGAGATGCCTGATTGACAAGGTCGTGTGACGCCTTGATATCTAGGCCAACAGAGCACAATTACTGAAAATCCATTTTTAGCCTCTCTTTTCCCTGATTTAATAATGACGACTTACCTCTGTCATCATGCTGTGCCGGGAATGAAGGGAGGGCAAGGATGTCCACTTATAGTAAGTGTGAGGCCAGTCATAACTCACAAGTACTGCGGTTCTGTATGTTGACTGGTGAGTATGAGGCTTTTCTGGCTTCCTTGTGTCAGCTGCCTTCTAGAGTAGTGATGGTTGGCATTCCCCTCGCATCGAGTATGACCAGAGCCTGTTATGGCCAAATGCTCTGTAGCTGTGAAGTGTTGTTTAGACACTTGCATTGAAAGGGCCTACAGCACATTACATGGCATCACAGAAGCGTCTGAATTGTGTAACTTGTGGTTTAGTGATACCTCAAATCTCTAACTGCATTTTTGTGGATGTTAAAAAATGTCACATTTTCAGGTGACAGATTTTAAGGGGACTATATTTGTATTGTTTAATCATTTTAAGTCAGTTTTCACCTCAATCTCCTCTTCTTAGAATAAAAAATATTTTTTGCTGTTGTGCTTTTAAGATATCCATGTAAAAGCTTGTCGTATCACTTTCAATCAAATACAGATTGTAGCAAAGCACTGAACATTATCAAATAGGAGAATAGAGTGATGGTAATGTATAATGACAAGATGAAACTGTTTATTTATCAAATGCAGAGATGTTCTCTGTAATCAAAACGATGATAATCACCAGAAATTAGGTGCAAGCCAGAGGCGACAGCGGCAAGGAACCAAAACCCCATCCATGAGAGAATGGGGAAAAACAGACTTAGTTGGGCCAGTTTTCCTCTGGCACAGTCATATGTGAAAACAGACTTTTTGCTGTGACTGTGCTGTTGCAAAATGTGCTGCACAATATGTTAACTTTACCCCTTTTTCCTTATGCTGAGATGCATTTGCAGAGCAGTAGGTGCTACACAGCAATTATCAGCATAACATTTTCTGATGTTAGGAATGACAATTTAACATTGATATATGAATGTGGGTAGTCATATGTTGAGTTTTCTCTCTAAACTGTGGAACAAGCCAGCTTAGTTTTAATATATAGCCTTTTTCAATTTTTAAGTTATTGTATGTTATTTTAAAGTGTTCAAGGAGAAGGAACGAATCGCCACAAATTAATGTCTATCGTTGTAATAATATCCTAACAGCAGTGGTAATAAATAAAAGACACATAATTATTCCTGATAGACAGTTTAACATTTTTTGAAGCAATGTTAATATAAAATGCGTTGATCAGGCCTTGGTCTTTTTATTTTAAGTAGAATAAATATACAGAATATCATAGTACTCAACGTGTCACAACGGCAAGGGTACTGTAATGGGAAATTACTTTGGGACTAAAAAAAACCCAGAGAGGGATGTTTGACTCATGATTTCATAAGTCTTCCACAATCCATTTAGACACAGATTCTTTTATTTGAGAGACATTTGAGTCACTCGGGAGATTAAGATATTTATAATACAGATTTTCTTTATAACTCTTTTTATTCCTCTTACAAACACATTAGTGTTATCTTTTTAGTATGGTAAATTCAAGTAGGAGACAGTTTGTCCTTAATGGATACTCCCCTGTTGTTTCAACTGCTTCAAACACCACCAAAATATTTAGTGTGTTATTAATTCCAACATATTCATCATTCATCACAGGAGGTTCAAAAAGCCTTAGTTTTAAATGTACGCTTGCACAACACAAACGCAATTATTACAGAAATCATAGAGCGTTTCTTGGCACATTTGGATCCACTTCAGCTGTGAAATCTGTTATTCAGCTGTCTGATGATTCGGTCCTAAATTGGGGAATATTTTTTCTCTCCCAGGTCTTGATGAAAGCCTCAAGTAATCACATTTAAATTGTGCTTCAGTGTGTGCCGAGTCTCAGCTCTAACCGTAGTAGTGTTATTACTACTGTCACTCTCCTTTACCCCTTCATAATAAAATGTCTGTCATTTAACAGGTGTACGTTTCCCTCTAGAAGAGCTTTTTAAAATTGTACCTTCATTATGTTAAATCTTGCATTATGGATCTAATCTTAAACGTAAGTAAATTAAGGATAGATAAAACTACCGTAATCACAAACTCAGGAATACTCCACCTAAACCTCAGGCCATCAAAGATGTAAATGAGTTTGTTTCTTCATCTAAACTGAGAAATTGCTCATCAATAGATCCTCTGCAGTGAATGGGTGCCATCAGAATGAGAGTCCAAACCGCTAAGAAAAACCCAAACAACTCCAGTCAATTAATGACTTAAGAGCAAAGAGCTGTGTATTTGTAAGAAGCAAAGACATAATCAACACGGTCGATTAAAATGCAAATCCTCTATCCATAATATTGCTTTCTCCATTTTAAGTGTCTCAGGACAGAAATTTCACATGATGTGAGTGGACAATGAGGAATAGATTTCTAGAACATTGTTATGGTTTATGTATTGCATTTTAGTCAGATAATGGACTTAGTAATGATGGATTTGTTTATAACAAATATGCAGCTGATATGTGATGGATAACTAGTAATCCTGTTCCGTTCACACAGCGCATGTGTTCCGGTTGTGACTATTGAAAATTTAGTGGTGTGAGTTCGGGTACAGAATGGGGATGTTGTCACACCTGTAAATAACCAAACTGTGTGTGAACATAACCGTAAAGACTCAAATACAGAATTGACAACTGTATTCTTTTCCTGTGTGAACGTAGCTATATGAGCTGTTTGGGCTCTCATTCTAACGGCACCCATTCACTTCAGAGGATCTATTGGTGAACATGTAACACAAAATTTCTCCAGATTCTTTTCTCCAGAAGCAAACTCCTCTACATCCTGAGGTTAAGATAATTAAGAATATTTGGGTTTCATATTTGAGCATTATTAATCAGTGTTTGCTTGTCTAATATATTTTCACTTATATATATTGTTTATATTGTTATATTTAACAACCTAACATTATTATTATTAGTTATATCTGGACAGAACCTATATCCTGGGTTGTATTTGCACCCATAGTTATTCCAGCTGAAATTCTGTAGACACAACCTGTGCCCAAGATACAGTTTTCACATGAAAGCCACAAGAAAAAAAACAATTTTGTCAGTAGCTTCAGAGTTCTTAAGGAGCACAGTGGTTCCAGGTTTTTTCTTTTCTTGTATCAGTAAATGACTGATATAAACCTCCTTTGCCATTTTCTACATCACAACTCCTACACACTTCCTCTGAAAGGTAGGATGTTTTTCTCCCTCTTGTTGTTTTTGAATAATGGAAAACAATATTCAGCATTCAAAAACAAAGTAATGCAGTCTGTGTGTTTTTAGGTTCAGACTGTCAGTTTGGGTGCACAGCTGAACTTCAAACAAAATTAATTTAAATTATGTCTCATTTAGGCACAAACTCCTAAAGACAGTAAGTGTCTTTAAATGTTTCCACTGACCATTTTTATCAATGAAAGCCAATGAGGGCTTTAGTGAGACATTAGTGGAACATTTGTAGAGAAGTTAAAAAAGGGGATTGAAAAAAAAAGAAGAAGAATGAAATAAGTCTGAGCTGTCAGATCTTCCCACCTCCATTTCTGGTTTACTAGGAGTGGGATTCTGCTTTTTTTTTTTTTTAACGGAACAGCAGGCTTTTCCTTTTAAGGAGAAAGAAACTGAATCATTTATTCAACACTTTGAAAAAGGATCTCTATTCAGAAAGAGAATTTTATGTAAACAACCAGGAAGGGTCAGAGCCGTGGCTTAGCATCTGTGGTGCTCGTTTGGGAAACTTAAATTTGAGTGTGGCTCCTCGCCATCATTTCCTGTACTTTCAACACTATTTCAACATTACTGTTAATAAAATATGACAAAAATAAAATGTATACACCAGAACAGCAACAAATCAACAACCGGAGAGTGAGCTGTTATGTTAATGTTTTATTGTAACAGTGAGAGGTGGTTTATTAAACTCCTCTGTGCATTGAAATGTCTCAGCTGTAAATTGGTGTGATTATTCTGTTTGTCACAGTTGTGAAGGAATAATTGAAGAGCCTATCCAAATTTCTCATTTCATATCTATCAATGTGACTCTCAAGTAGGCAAGTGCATGTTCTGAATTGTGGCCTTTGAGAGTCTCTTTAGGATATTATTGATGTTTTCTTCTTTTCTCTCTCTGCATCAACCTCATTTGAATTCCTGGTGTAAGCAGAGGATTAAAAACAGTATTACTGTTTGATGCATCTTGCTTGACTATTTACTCACATTGGTGATTATAAAACACATGACCTTTTATTTTTCTTTAGATAATACCTAATTGCTAATTACATGCAGTGTAAAAAAGGTTGCTGTACATTTTACAGTAACTTATTGGCAGCTGGATGCCAGTAAATTACTGTAAAAATGTTTACAGTATACTTACTGTAATTTATTTTACAGTTTAATAATGTCTTTACTGTATTTTTATTTACAGTATTATTATAGTACTTTATTTTACAGTATCAGTACTATAGAGTTTATTTTCACTTAATTGAAACATTATTACCTGTAAAAAACAGTAAATATGAGTTTGTGGTGTGGTTACATTTCAGTAATTTTGACAGTTGAAGTTGATGAGCTCTCCGATGAAACAGCAGGATGGGATTCAGGCTGCAACATTCTTCCAGAATTCCAGCTAATCGCCACAAAGGTTGACTGTCTGAATGAACCTGCAAGCACAAGAAAAAAAACATTAAACACAAGAAGTGTGTGCTAAAAAACAGCTTCATTTGACTGAGCAGATAGACAGATTCAAATCAGTGAAGAGTTTTTTTCCCCATCACTGAGCATATAGAAATCAAAGTTTCTAACCACCAATACAAAAACAGAAATCAAATCAAAAACATAAGACCATCTTGCTAGTCGCATGCTCTGATTTGACTGACAATGTTGCTTGTTGTTTCAGAGTTATTTGGGGAAAACTTGTGCAAAAATCATCCACAGCACAATGCAAGTAGATTGAGAAAGTGATTGAGTGAGTCTGAAATATCTGCTTTGCTGCACTTTTGGCTTTCTGAGCAAGCCTGTAGGGGTTTTATGAGACTCTTTACCGGTCCAAAAGTGAAGTATTTTTCCAAACCCTCTTGATATATGCCATAAACCTTGGCCAGAGAAATGCCACTCCATAATTCTCTCTCAAAACATTTTAATCATTATTTTGCCATTCCCTGAGATGTGTGTTTCTGCAGTTAGGACTAAAAGGCTTCGTACTTGTCTATAATTGAAATACTGTTATGGCATTACCGTAAAGTATTTAACAATTACCTATTATGAGACTGTAAGGTAATTTTATATTTTTTGAAAGCGAATATGTGTGTTAGTCAAATGCAGATAGGTACATTTTGAGTAGTATTCCATGTTTGGTGTTAAATACCTCTGTCAGACATTACAGATGCTGATTAGGAAGCACAAGAAGAAATGCCTCTTGGTCTAAAAACACAAAGTATGTTTAAATACATCTTAAAGATTCTGTGAACTGATGTTGAAGAATCCATGAATTTCCGAAATGAAATGAAATAAAATATAAAATTGAAGCTTATTTCGTCTTGGTGCCAGGGCAACTCTGGATTTTGTATAGTTTTAGTTGAAATACTAAAACAACTAAGCTAAATCAATTACAACTTAATAAAATGAAAAATATCAACTATATAAACAGAAACTAATAAAAACTGACAAAAGATTAAAAAAATATGAAACATTCCATTAAAATAAAAATGAAAACTGACAGACTGAACAGCAAGTACTGTTAATGATGTGTTGAGGAAGTTATTTAATAAAGTAGCCTGATGGAGATGAGACATTGTGTAGTAAGTCAGCATTTTAATCATATGTCTTCAAATCTTGCAAGTTCTAACACCCTCTTCGCAAACTCTGACATCTCCATAGGGTGGGCATGGAATCACTAATCAGGTTTGTTTCTTTTGTTACGTCAAAAACACAGTGTCCAAAAAGCAGACAATGTGCGCACCAAGCTGAACATCACAGAAAATCCATTGCATTTATTCATGTTCCTGAGACCCACAACTTGCATAATGAAACATCAAGCACGTTTAAAGTATGTCATCAAGTTGAAGTTTGATTTTAGTTCTCACAAGACTAGGGACAAAATCATGAACTTTAAACATAATACTTCATCAAGGGCTTTAGTGTCTCTGAGACCTCAAACAGAAGATTGGTTGTGAATTCAGATGAGTGCAGAACACTGCTAGTTAAGAGGGCGTTTGAATATGTGAGTGTGTGTGTGTGTTAGAAATGAGTCCTTATCTGTGTAAGTGCAGTATTTCTGTAAACCGTAAAAGACGGTGTTGATTGCTGTCACTTCTTCAGTAGCTGTTTCTTATAACAGTGACGGGCTCATACCAAACTCTTTTCTCTGTTGGATAAAGGAGGACAAGCATTTGGGTTTAGCTTAAACTAAACTTCAGTGATGTTTCTGATTTAAGCCGGGATCTTTTTGTACAGTTGCTGGAGCAGCTTTCCTCGGGGCTCTGTGTGCTGTTTACTACTCTAGAGAGCATGTCCTCGCAACTCAGGATGACATCGGTAGGGGACACAGACATACTGATTATTCATCCCTTTGTACATCAACACTCCTTCGTCATTTTTCCTATCCATCAAGCGCGAGGGGGAGAAACAGAGATGTTGCGCAGTAGACTGAAACAGAACGCTCTTTTTAGATGAAGACGGAGGGGCCAGGTCTTCCTCCCAGCTCGTTTGCTGCTCACCAAGGTACATAGACACGCACATACACAATGAGGAGAAAAAAGATGGTGTGCCCATGTGCCTGTCTTTTGCGTGAGCAGCACAGAGAGCGAGAGAATGAGAGCATGTGTGATGTTTATCTCTGAATAAATAAATCATTTTGTGATTCACAGATGGCTCACCGCAGCAGTGGATGAGGATGGTCTGTCTGGATGTGTTGGTGTGTGTGTTTGTCCAACCGATGTGGCATTATTCCTGATGGATTTTGTTCCTGTTAGGTGACATGAAGCCATCTGGGGGATCCTGCAGTGAGTGTGTGTATATCTGAAAGGTGAAAGTGAGAAAAGGAGGAAACTAAGGAGAAACATATCAATGCTGAGGTAAAGTGGCTCCGAAAAGTCAGGAATTAAAAGGCCACAATTAAAAATCCATATGCATAACAAAACACAGCAATTGGCAATAAAAAAACAATTGTAACATCCTTCAGTTAGTAAGTTTCAGTTATCAAAGTAAGTGTAAGTGTAGGTCTTAAAGCGCAACAAAAGATTCCTAAAGGCTTACATCACTAATTAAAATAAGAAAACATTTATTTTGAAATTA
The DNA here is from genome assembly GCA_032359435.1 of Enteromius unitaeniatus. Lineage (NCBI taxonomy): Eukaryota > Metazoa > Chordata > Actinopteri > Cypriniformes > Cyprinidae > Enteromius > Enteromius unitaeniatus. The sequence goes on from JAUMHI010000054.1 coordinate 7,335,401, forward strand.
TTACCAAGTTTACTTATGCATGTTAGATACATTAAAAAGAGTCTCTAAGTGCATTTATATAGCCTTTTGTTCCATTAATAGTACAGTTTTTAAAATATGCTTTTGAGTACTCTGAAGTACTCACATTTGTTCACATTTAGTACAATTAAACATACTTCTTTCTTTTCCAGAAGGTATCTGTAAGGTGATGTAAGTGCCCCAATATTTTTTGGGGCCACTGTAAATGTATTATAGATGGCTGAGAGCTTGAGTGTGTGTGTGTTTGTGTAAAATATCCTTGCCTGCTCACACGCACACAGCGTGGAATATGCCCTGGTTAGCATGATTCTGTCATTGGTGTCAGCACCCAGTCTGTCTGCAATGTCACATTACTATCAATAGAGGACATGATGGCAGAGAGGGAAAGAAAGACTACAAATATCCTAGTCATGGAGCACAGCACACACACAAGACATGGCTTCTCTGTCTCTCTGTGTAAGTGTCTCTTTGGGACACACTACAGGTGGAGTGATAAGAACTTTTCTGAAGAAGCTCTCACTTGCTCAGTTTTGCAAGAACAGATGTGTTGAACAGCTCACAATGAGTTCTCATTTCTATCTTGAAAATGGGCTTAACCTCACAAGGAGAGCTGCACTGCTCCTCTGCATTTCAAAGAGAAGATAGCTGCAGCGTTGGCTATGATAGGCCTTTACGTTGGATAGACTGACTATTCAGCTGATATTTGGACATTGTGAGATACATAAAACCTGTGCCACTTGGCCGTAGAATAGAGGTCATTCTGCATGGTGCTAGTTCTGACATTTACTAGCAGTGTTATCAATGAATAGAACACTTTTTTCCCCCAGATTAGGGATTTTATGTACATCTGCTCATTAGTTTTTGTTCTATTTGTCATCTCTGATCTTTAGATACAGTTATCAGTCAATTTAAACAAAATTACCACTAGTTTTTAGAGTGTATGTGTGGTGTGAGTTTCATTCCTGTGGTGAGTGAAATGGGTGTTCTTTAGATGTGAATAAGCAATGAAGGTGTGAATCATCTGTGTGGAGGATAAGTGGTTGTATCTTCTTCTCTTGAGTGGAGGAGGTGTGGTTGAGTTTCCAATCTAGTGCTCAGTTTTGTTTTGGATCTCTACCTTACTGGAAAATTGAGTTCTAACTGTCAACAGACCAGAATCAAGGTACCAAAGATGCTCAGAATTTCTGAGAAAATGTTTAAATTCCTTTATAAAATTCCTTTATATTTAAAGGAAGTCTTTGATAGGGAAAAGTGGGATTGTAAAAGTTCAAGGCACACTTGCAATTTAGAAATGTCAAAATACCATTGTAAATGGCTATTTAATCATAGAAGCATTTAGAAAGAGCAAATAATAGCTGCAAACCTATGCATTTCATATTTTTGAAATTGAAGTGTGCTTTGGATGAACTAATCAAGCTCTTCAGGGTCATGTCTGAAAACATAAAATTCCAATTCTATGCTACATTGCAGCATGAATATTGTAAATTATGCAACAAAATATCTCCTGAGAACGTTTTGCTAACATTGTGTAATCCCTAATGTTTTGTTGGTTATATAACCGTTAAGAGAGCATTCCATTTAATCACTTTGAAAACATGACTTTTGAATATTTTCGGAACATTCTGAAACATGTAACACCACTAGAAAAACGAATGACTAACTATAGCTTTTCACAAATAAAACATTCCATTAAAGGCAGGATAGGTGATTTGGTTGAACAATATTTTTTTTGTTATGCTGGTTGAAAGTCTCTTCACATCTCGACAGCAAGTTAAGTGGTCTAATTGTATTTATATGTTTTTTTTTTATCATCTGTGGAAGCCGAGAGGACCAAAAAAACACCAAAAAAGAAAAACTTTGTCCAATCAAATGTTCTGTTTGAACATTACAATATATACATCAAAATATACATTTGCATAACTCCTGTGCATGCTGTTTGCACAAGTAATCAGTGCGTTTCTGCAAGAATGAAAGGTGCTGTTATTGTATGTGCTTTATAATGTTCTCTCGCCACTGAGACATTCATATGTGTCTATGCAAAGCAATTATGCTTTCAAAGCTAACTTGTTATCACTAGCTTTTCTCAGATTGCTTACCATACCTTGAACACTGCATAAATAATATTACTTGAGAGCAAAACTGAAGATCAGCCATCTTTGAAATATACTTTTTAACTGGATAAAACTTTCAGAAAACCTTACCAGAATATTATCCAAAATTCTGAAAACGTTTCCTGTTCCCATTTTTATGTTGTGTCCACACACTGTAAGTACCATAAAGAAAAACGTATTTCATATACCTGGATGATGCACTTAATTAACCAAAGAAATGAAGTGTGAAATGTTATATTCTTTATGCACTCAGCTGTCGCTTTTCCTGTGTATCTGACTCTGAAGCTGAATGACAAAATAACCATAGAAATTCTTACACTAGACTGTAGATTACATAGTAGCCTACAAGTGGATAATGTATAGTATGTCATTTGGGACACAATCATAGATGCCACTTTAACAGCTGTTTCAAATTAACATGACAAATCAGGACATCTGGGCATTAGCCCTGCTTTATATGTAATACAGCAAAGTCTCAATAGAAAGCTAGTGTCATGAACTGGATTGAGCGCCCCCTAGTTTTGTGGATGTATTAGTATTGCTTAAATTGTGTACTCAAGTTGTGGGTCTTTGTGCATATCAATATTTTTCAGATAATCTATTTTTTATTATATTAACAGATGGCACAACCATTTGTAATTGGTTGAAGCCATGTGTGAAGCTTTAAGTTTTATCTGCTTCCAATTTTTATCTGTATGTTACATTCTGTGCTTAATATTGCAAACTGTTATCATACTGGGTGGGCCATTTATATGGATACACCTTAATAAATGAATAATAAAATGGCCACCGTGGTCACCACCCATCTTGAAAAGTGTCCCCCCTCACATAATGTGGAAGCAGGAAGTTAATATCACCAACCATTTCCATGTCCTTATAGTACTGGACATACAGTAGTTAATGTATCATAAATCTTGCACAGTCACAGAAAAATAAGGTGTGTACCCTCCCATCAAAACTTCTCGTTAATTCAAAAAGTGTTTTGTTGTTTCTTTTTACTTCAGTACAGAAAAGGCTCATGTGCACACGCACACACACACACACACACACACACACACGCACACACAAGTGCCAGTACAGTAATGGAGTGTAATGGTGTGTGTCTGCAGGATATCGGCCCTTCAGATTCCATTAAGCGGGAATGTGCTGATATCAGATAGCAGGGGCTGATGGGATATGTGGGCGTGGCAATGCTAGCATTCATCAAAGTACACTCATGTTGTTGAGCTTGAAATATAATTAATGTTAAAGGTTGGTAATTGATTTATGGCTGTGTAATGGCTACTTTGAGGATGCATTTCCATAGTGCGAGCGCTCCTGTGCAGTGCAGGGATGCATTAAAACACAGCTGTTGTCTGGAGAGCTCTTCATTAGCCTCAAGCACATTTTAATTTCAGACTTGACCACACTCTACCGTACAGCATATAATGCTCATGCCTTCACAACTGAAACTTGGTTAATGTGTGTTTGGAGAGTAATTAAAAGAGCCAAGAGTGCGATGACTAATGAGTTGATGATCGCAAGCATCACTTCAGGTTTCGTACTGAGCATGACATTGCGTTACTGTCTTTAAAATCGCTTTTTTCATTTAAATTCAGGCCAGCTACACTTCAGCACTCTCCCTATAGCAAACAGACATGCATGGCTGTTGGGTTTTACAGCTGTGAGTGTTGTTAATGAGATCAGTCTGGAGTGTTTTGTGCAGAATATCATCTTATGAGACGTCCGAGGTAAAGCCGTGAAGAAGATGATGATGATGTCACTATATCTAGAACTTGTTTGTGAAGAATGAACACAGCCAGTAATTACTCTGGAGTGAACGGGCTGTAGGCACGCCAGATGGTGGACTATACAGACCAAATATACTGTTCAGTCTAAAAGCAGGTGTTAATATTCATGCCTCTGCATATTTCACCCAGACATGTTAGTTTAATTATGAGCCATTGTTGTAGTTAAAGGGTCTTCTAAACCACGTTCCTCTCCTCGCCGCCTTGCCACGGCACATGCTCACAATCACAGTGCGCTCCGTAATTACGGCAAGATTACTCTCATTAACATCCAACAGCGCTTATGCCGTGCCCTGTTACGGTATCCAGCCTCATGTGACACTCCTTGCGTCTTTCCAGCCAATGCACATTTCATCCATAGGTAATAATTGCTAACGCAGTGTGACGGAAAAAACAAAAGGCCTGTTTTGTCCAAAACGATTGCTTTGTGAGTTAAAATCAGAAAGATGGAACGATGGATCAGCTCTGTTCTGCAGTGCCAGGAGACTTTGTGACTCACCGCTAAAAAGCGTGCTGGTCACTACAGAATAATCGATCATCTGTAGCAGTCTGCTGCACACATTACCTGTACCTTTCTTGTTTGGCACAGCAGTGTTTTTTATTTCTGATCTGGCTGGGCTCTCAGGTACATCCAGGACAGGTCCCCTGTTCCTCAGTGCTCACTGTCATCTGGCCTGGAGCCTCAATTGCTGGCTATCAGTAAAAAAGTGGACTGTAAACTAGAGCTACATCCAAACTTCTGTACTTTCAAAGTACACTATGTACTCAATTCAATTAAGCACTTCTTTGATGTCCATTGATGAAGTACACTACACTCTCCGAAATAAAGGTACAAAAGATGTCACTGGGGTGGTACCTTTTCAATAGGTCCACTTTTGTACCTATTAGGTTAAAATATTCAATATAATACATTTTTAAGTACATTTTAGGGTACCAAAATGGACCATACACGCATGTACCAGTGACAGATTTTAAACCTTTATTTCTGAGAGTGTACCCTCTAAAGTTTTGGAATATCGATTATATTCTGTTATATCAGCATAAAACATTTGACACTAAAGACAGCAATTGTTATTTTTTTATTATAATTATTTTATGCATATACAATATGCGACACAAGATATTTACTGAATTACCCATAGCCCAGGTTTCTTATTTTCACAATCATGTGGTCAGTCCTCCTTTATGGATTTAGTGATTGATTGCCAGTCAGGGTTAGTAGACATACAACCAATCAGAACAATTTTTTGAGAAAAAGGCTAAATTATTTATGCGAATATTGCATGGGATGCATTAAACTGGTGAAAAGTAACAGTAAATGGATTTACTGGATTTCAAATAAAAGAATTCTGAAAAAAGAAGAAAAAAGGTTATCAAGTACAAGTGATAACCTTGTTTTTAAGAAATGTTTCTTGAGCACCGATTTAGAATAGAATGATTTCAGGTGGATCATGTGACACAAAAGACTGAAGTAATGATGCTGAAAATACAGTATTGCCACCACAGGAATTTTAGTTGATAACATTTAAAATTAATCCTGTTTTGAATGTTTGACACATTATAGGTGTAATAAATAACAGACATCTTCCAAATATATATATGTATATTTATAAAAAAAAACTAAATTTTGAATAGTAGTGGGTAAGCAATTTGAGGCATTATTTAACAAATAATTTAAATATAATTTTCTTTTGATGCCCATATGACTTAAATATGAAAAGAGCCATCCACCTTTTTCCAGCTAGTCAAGTAATGTTTATTTATATAGCACTTTATACTATACAGATTGTCAAAGCAGCTGTATTAAACAGGAACACAGTGTGTGCATAATGCAGGAGGGAAGTGATAAACACTCAATTTTCCAGTTAAAGATAGTTTATCAATGATTCAGTGATGTCATCTTCCAGCTCAGTTTAGTTCAATTAGTATCTGTGCAGTCAAGTAATATTGCCAGAAATTAAATGTCCCCAACTAAGCAAGTCAAAGCAAGCAGTAGCAAGCAACCGAAACACTGTGACAGAGTTGGGAAAAAAAATCCTTGGGATCTCTTTAAATGTGGAGGCTTCAATTGTATTTTTTGGTCTACTGTATCATCCTGCTCATTTGGCACACTAGTTTTTGCATATTGTTTCAGGAAAGTATGCACATTCTGACACAGGGCAGGAGTCTGTGCCGTCATTTACTTGTATTGCTCTGAGCTGCCTTGTCAAACAAAGCATTCTTGTACTAAAAGCACAAGAGAACTCAAGAAGATCCAAGATTATAGTGAAGTCAGTTATATCCAGGTGGGTATAGACCTGTAAAGCACAGATCAGAAAGTAATTCGCACTACATAGCAGTGCATCTAAGTCTGAGATCATGGCTCAGAGTTGCCTCACAAGGATCTTCATTATGTGTAGAAAGCAGCTGTTGTAGTTCCACTTTGGCACTGAAACATAGCAGGACATCTTTCAGAGTTTGAACATTGTTATCTAATTCAATGTGAGGTGCTAAAGAACCCACAGAGCTTGTTGGCTCATCTTCATCACCTCAGGCGTTATACGGTGAGAATAGCTGGAAGACGATGGAAGAGAGTGTAAGCTGAAGACTGTTGGTCAAAGACCACTGCTGGATTCCCAAATCTCCTGAAGAACAGATTCATCTCATTAACACTCTCATTAACAAGTTTGTTTGCACCACCAAGTTATAAATCTGTTTGTAGTCGGTAATGATCCTCATTTTACATTGTTCTGCTGGTGTTTACGCTCCATCTGATCCCAGTACTGTTTAATTTCTCTCCAGCTTCACCTGTAGTATCTGTTAATCCTCCATCTCCAGACCTGAAAGGCTTCTTCCTCCTGTTCAGCAGGTCTTTTAGACCCACAGCTTGCTGTTGGGGAAACAGCACACAGTCTGAATTTTCCAGACAGTAGATGACAAGTTGAAGTCTGTACTGTAGCTAGGTCTTATATGTGGGGTTGAAGTGCCTGGGGTTTAGAATGCCTCTTGTATATAGATTATATAACAGTCAGTGAATAAGTCATTTTTTCTCTGGACTGACAGTCTACAAAGTATATAATACAGTAAGTGAAACCACAGTGCAATATAATTAAAATCCCCCTGAGCTGAATAAGTTTGGGTGATCTGTGGTGAGTTTGCCAGTCACAGCATCTCATGTCTACATTGTAGCTCGCTGTGGATTGGTTGTAAAAACTCCTGAGCGGCTAATATGATCACAGTCAAACAGCAAGATGATTTATATTTGGGTTGCAGCCCAGTGCATTAATTATAATAGGTTTGAGTTACACAGTCGTTCACAAAAACTGAGAGAACATGCTCCATTTCTTAAAACTTGTGTTGTGCACTGTGTCTGCTTTGTGTTCAGTCTATAATGTTTCTATTCCCGAGTGCAGCTAGTCATTTGTGAGAGTTTTTCCAGTTTTAAGAGTCAAAGAGAAATACACAAACACATACACATATACACTCATGTTGGGTTTTGTGATTTATGGGGACTCTCCATAGGCGTAATGATTTGGAGAAACTATATGTGATATTGTTGTACACCTACCCTATAGCTAAACCTACCCATCAAAGAAAACATTTTTTTTTAGGAAAAAAACCCACAATTTAGTATGTTTTTTAAAGCATTTTGACATTACAATGACACTGAAAATGTCCTCATAAATTACCTTCATATTGTAATATCTATGTCATACCCATATCATTATGCAAATTTGTGTCCTTATGAACATAAACACAAAAAAACACTCTACTTCAAAAACCAAGACTACATTTATTTAATTAAAAATACAGCAAAAACATAAACTAACATAAAACATAATAATGTTGTGAATTACTTATTTTTTAAATTTATTTTATGATTAATTCCAAATGTATAATAATATATATATTTTAAAATAAAAAATATATTTTGATGCAACGCAGTATTTCCAGAATTTTCCATTATTCTAGTTTTCTGTCTGACATGAAATCATTCTAAAATACTTATTAGCTGCATTGTACTATGTCTTTTCTTTTTTTCCTTTCTTTTTTCCTTTATTTATTGTCAATATTACAAATTAGAAGTATTAGAAAGTTAGAAAGTAGAAAACAGCATTACTAACATTTCTAAACATCTTTACTGTCACGGTGGATTAACTGTAATTCTTTGTTAAATGAAAGATTTAATTTTATTTAAACGTTTTATTCTAATTACATTTTACTGATCCCAAAGCTTTTGAACAAGAGTGTATATAATTTTCAAACCTGTTTAAAGAGAATACCTCAATGCAAAAAATCTTTGAAGGACTTGAGGATACGGAATGTGTCTTTTTCTGACATTTGAGATATCTTGTTCCTTAACTTATTAGCATTAAAATTTAACTCCAATGGATGGTGAGGATGTGGCACAAGAACACAAGGGGCGCAAGGCTGCATAAAATGCATTCTAAGAAATGGCCTATATGAGAACATTGCAGAAAAGGAACAGGAAGTTTCAGGGAAATAAATAAATATAATGGAATGTGTGGAATATGTGGAGGAGGATTCATGGCTGAGCGAAAGTCAGAGAGAAAGAATAGTCAGACTAGAGTGTTTTGTGCATGTTTCTATAACAGCCATTCATAGCTGTGAAAGACTGTCCATGTCCTTAAGACATACACAATTATCATGCAGCTGAGACATAGCGCTTCAAAACAGCCCAAGAGACCTACTTGCAGCAGTCATATAGACACTTTGTACAAATTCTCTATCCAGAAAACTTTCATGCAGTTTCAACATGTTTGAAGAAGTTGAACAGCGATGATCAGAGGCCTACAATGTGAATCACAGTGCTTGGCAGTCTGACAGACAGCTGTAAAGCTTCAGCCATCAGCTGTGTTCAGCTCCAGCTTTATAGCATCTCATGGATATTCAAGCTCCCTCAGCCACCAGAGCCTTCTCTGCTTCCATCCAAGTCATTATTTCAGATAATTCGCATTGTCCACCAGTGCCTAAGATGCAATTGGGTCACGGTGAAACTTCACCACCACACAAGCAGAGACCCAGCTGCTTGAACACATCGATATCATAACGGCAAGATGAGGTAGGCTGATCTCTTGGGAACTGGAACCTTTTGCACAATCGATAAAGCAGTCTGACCTGAGCTATATGTTTACGTAAGGATTTATACTCTTGGCTCAACCTCTCATAAATCGTGAATATGAGCCTGCATGCCCCTGAAAGCACAACGACTGAGCAGCCCTACTATTTTTACTCCTCACACTTGCCTTACTCAGCTTGTGTGCCGACATCAAAGCCGACCTGTTCAGCAGGCATGCAGGCACTGTCTTTACTTGGTTAACATTCTCATTCGGCATGAACGCCCCACTACGTGCTATATAGGATCACATTTCACTAAAACTCACCTTCACACCTGCAGTCTATTAATGCTTTTGCAGTAAGGGCAGAAAAAGAGAACAAAAGACCTTTTGGTCCAATCTCCCCAACCATCTGCCCATCAGGAGCTGAAGGTGAGAGAGAGAAAGGGGAGAGACACAGGAGGGGCAGTGCCAATAGCAGACCATCTGAAGTTTCCTGATATTCTGGCAAATTGCGTAATTGAGGTGATGTAAAATCTGTCTAGGACCAGTCATTGTTTTCACGGTTTCATGATTGTGCTGTTGGCACAGAAATGACACACTTTACCTTTAACTAGAATTTTTCTAATGATAGAATAGTATCTTTTCTCCATACACATCACTTGACTAGAATCAAAGTGCATCATAACAGGTGTCAGATCCAAGTGTATTGGTCAATAAAACAGACAGAATTATATTTCTTGGAGTGGGTTGCGCAAACATAGTATACTAGTAGTGTATTAATACTGCCAAACATAATTTTAAAGGGTTGGTTGATTACGATTTTACTTTTTGTTTTAACGTTAGTTAGTGTGTAATGTTAGCCTGGGCCCACCCATACTTCCTGTGACGCTACATTCAATTTCGCAAGCAAAGTTAGTCTGGCAAAGCTGCCGTTTTAGAACATTTCCGTTCTCAAAAAAGTGGGAAACAATGAGAAACGAGCCCCCCCCCCCCGACATTTTCCTACTGCTTTAATAAAGCTAGCTACAATTGGTTACGGAGGCTTCAGGTTCTGTCACTACGCATACGTCATTGGAATGAGTCTGATTGGTTGTAGATTCCTCAAGTAGTATACAGAGGTAGCTTGGCCAGACTAAACTCCTATGAGCTTTATAGCTGAGAAAGCCAGGCTAGTGTAATGTTTCTGTTTGAGCATAAATATTATCTGTAAAGTTATGATGCGGAAAGTTCAAATGCAAACAGAGATAAGCTTTTTACAATTATTGCAGTTTAATGCCTACAAGAAAATCCAACAAGTTACTTCCTGAGTTTGTGATGTCACAAACCCTGATAAACCCCGCCCCTAGGAACTCGCAACAAAGGCGGTTCAGCCAATCACAACACCCTGAACTAGCTGACCAATCTGAGTTCATCATGTATTTCTGGGAGAGGAGCTTCATTAAACCAGGAAATCAATAGTGTGTTTTAAGGAGAAGGGACAGAGCATGTCAAATAAAGATGATTAGAAGTATACACATTCTTCTTATAAATGTTAAAATATTTCTGTGGAAACTAATGCATTTAATTGTCTGTGTTATTTGATACATCGAAAGTTCAAAAACAACCAAACAAAAAAAGAACATTTATTTGAAATTTTGTGTGTGTGTGTATGTCGCTTTTAATCGACTTAATACCTTTCTTAACAAAAGTATTACTTTTTGGGGAAAAAAAACTTCAGTGGCGCCAAGCTTTTTCATGGCCACCTACAGATAATGACTTCTTTGGTCTTTTATTGATAGTGCAGTTATTTAGGAAGACAGCAGACTATTGGAGAGGAGAGAGGTGAAGAGAGTATCAGGAAATGACCTTGAGCTGGAACTGGACTTGGGTTTGCATGAAGTGCTGTTGCCCCACATGTGCTATTGCACATCTCACAAGACTATAGCTTAGATTTACATCTTTTTGTTGCAACTTTGTTAAAAAAAAGTCACGTTGCATTGATGTTTTAGATAAAAGATTATTTGCTGTAATGACAGTATTAGTCACTAAACACTCTTTATTCAGTCATTTAAATGTTTTTCAGTCAGTTTTACTGAATTGATCTAATCCTTTAATGTCTTTTCATGATTTTATTAGTATTTATTCTCCCACCATTTACTCACAAAAGATGTCCAAGAAGCTCCTTCCCCTACTGCAAATGCATGATACACAATAATAAACACCAAACAAGGGCAAATGCTCCCATAGCTACAGTAATTAGTAACATGTATAGAAATGCTTTTTTTGGCTGGAAATTGTCCCTAAATTCTATTTACTACCACACATTCAAATTGTCAACACGACTCACGCACAAAGTTGAGTAAACGATGAGAGTAACTCATTTTTGTGTGAACCATCCCTTTAATCCTGTCTATTAATGCCTGTAACCCATATTAAGCTTTGTAAACTTCTTTTGTCGAATTTGCTGCATAGTCACACTATGGGTTAAGCTGCGTGTTCACTGGATAGGATAGTCTTTGTAATCCCACTTGTGTGTATGTGTGTGGCAGTTTGCCGTGTTGGCCGGGCAGCCGTAACAGCCTTAGGGGAGGTGTGTCGTGGCCATCGGTGGAGTGAATAGAAGCCTTGAAAAACAAAATCTGGCAACGAGACATGCTGTTACTGTATGTATGCAATCGAGAGAAAGAGGATGACAAAAGACTAAAGAACAGAAGGGCATGTGCACCAGGATGCAAGGACATGACGGTGACAGAAGTGTGAGGTGAAACAAGTTCATTGTGTCTCGTAGTCTATCCAACGTGAATGCAGCCCTGTGCCTCGTGAATTTGTGCATATGTAGAGCTGTTGACTGGCTGCACATCTGTTGTAACAGGATGAAATTCAAACTGCACTGGAGGGTTGGACTGCATCAAGAGTCTCACATATAGAAGCATCATCATCATCAAGCATCAGCGCAGCTGAGAGGCATGACAGACTTGCGCTTCCGCTCTAGTCTCTGATATGAGAGTGAATCGCTTCTGACAGCCTTGCCTTCTGCTTCCCAGCACCTAGCAACACACACAGGACTGTCTGTATCTGTGTCTATACATCTCTATTCAGTTACAGACTCAGAACTTTATATTAGTCGCTCACACCCCACAGCTTGTGTATTATTAAAAGTCTTCAAAAAAGAAAATGAATGGAGCGGCGTGAATTAGATCACTATCGTTCCATGTTGTAATGCATTCCTTGGTGCGGTTTTGATGACAGGATGCATTAATTTTTTGTGTATAAAATTAATGAAACAATGAGAGTTAAATTGTTATTGTCGTTAGGCACTCCCGAGTCCAGTTTAGATGGCAGGATGAGCACCGGCAAGACACACACATAGTAATGAAGAGACAGGAGATAACAAATGTGTAAGAACCCACCTGAAAGATAATCACCTTGCACAACTGTTTTCTACTGTGCCTGACATGCAACCAGAGGACTGATACCTAAAGGGCCTGCACCACAACTGCATAAATATTACATTGACTCAGGAACCCTTTAATTGTCACTCAGTGCGGTTGGAAACAGACACCAGGACCTGCATGAAATTAATGTGCTCTCTCGATGCATTATTCATGTGCAACATTGTTCTCTTGACGTATGTGTCTTGCCCGTGCTCATGGCCAATGCCAGTGAATTAAAGATTAATGCGAGTTCCTCGTTTCCTCTTGCTCATGGACGATTAACTACAATACAGTCATAGTCGTGGTATTTTCATTTCCCTCTAGCTCGCTTTGCTTTGGCAGTCGCTTACCATATCGGCTGGAACTCTTTAACCAACTCAAGTGAAAGTTGCAGAAACACATAATCCTCTCAGAGGCTTCATGAGATTTGATGGTTTGCATGTAGTTTAATGCAGTATAACATCTTTTTCTGGCCAAGAGCTGCCTGCTTAAAGTGTCAGATGAACATGTAAACGGACCAGTCACAGGTAATTTTCTTTTTGTACTTTATCACCTTTGTAAATGTGCAGCAATACTGATTGTTTCAAAGCAGTTTCTCAGTTCTGGAAGAACAAAATCCATGATGCAAACCCATTTCAGCTCAATAGCAGTGTTGATTGTTGCAGAATTTGTCTTTTATAAATTAATACAATTTAGCTATGAAGCAGCACTGTAAAAGTTTAGGTTTTCATCCAGTTGTGTCAATGCTGTCAAATTATTATTACTAAATATTTAAGAGGTCATGAACTGAGAAATCAAGGATTGATTGATCTTTTGACATATAAAGGGTCATTGTACTATAAATACATTGTGTAAGTTGCAGAACTCAAAACGTTCTCGTTAGACTAAAAACAGCTTACATTAAAGTCTGTCTACCATAACAAAATATAGTAGTCTACACTGTTAAAAAGAAATATGTAAAATTGACGGTAAAAAAACGACAGTTGTTGTTGCCGGAATTCGGCTGTAAAAAATAGGGTAAAACATTTTAGAATTTATGGTTTTACATTATATCTACAGTTAAATACCGTAATTTCAGAAGTATAGACTGTATTCAACTGATATAATACCAAACTATTTAAGTATGGCAATCTGTTTTATACATTTGAAATACACTGATAAGCACCAAATGCAGGTGGTGATGAGAAGTCACACGATGAACCAAAGTCCATCAAAAGTAGCTTTTAAATATGGATATATATAAAAGGCGCTCAGTGTCATTCAAATAACCACTAAACACCATCATTTTCAGAAAGATGGTAACTAAAAGACCATGCTGTGCTGACTATATTGGAACCGACAGTAATGTCGCAACACACAAGTCTTTTTATTACACAGTCATTATTGCTTTGTGTGTTATTACAGATCACTTGATATGAACTAATTATTTATGAGTTTTTAACGTAAATCACAGCAGTCTCAGTATATAAAGGATATAGTCAAACAAACACAATTATTGGCCAATCATAGCAGTAGGCATTTGAGTCTACAATCCATCATGCCTTTTTAAACAGAGCATTTTGATGAAGGGGGTTAAAAACAGGACACAAAATTATGTTTAAAATATGATGTTTTTTTAAAACATTATAAGTAAACCTAAGAGAACAGCACAACATATTTAAAAAAGTTCATGACCCCTGTAAGTGTCTTTTAAACTAACTAAGCAAGCCAGAGGCAACAGTGGTAACAGAAAGGCTGGTTTTAGGTTGGGTCTTTCTAAAATATTTGATACTGCAGTAAAAGACCAGCATATGAAGCAAATGCACATGGGAAAAAACACTGAAGAAATTGACATGAATGTATAGACCTTGTACATTAGAATTTCCAACATGATCCGATTTGTAATTATTGATATCCAACGTGTGTGTATTTGTCTCTGTTTGCTTACATTTGCTATGAGATTCATTAAGTTTACCACAATTATATCTGACATTGTAATGGTTTCAATCTCTTCAGAGTAACTCCTGGTTCTATACTTGTTGTGAAAGATTTAATCACTTTACCCAAGCCAACACTTTAAAATGTTAAATGAAGGCAAATTATATCGGATAATTATGGACATTGTGTCGTACCCACCAATCAGATTCAATCAGGCGATTTTAGTCAACCCTTGCTATTTTTATTTTTATTTTTTTTGTGTGTACCAGGCGGCCTGTAACACTAGACTTTGTCTGAGACTAGGTTTAGGACATCATCTGTTTGTATGCTTCAAGATCCATTTAGTATTTACTCTAAGAACCATTCTTCTCACATCTTGGAGCAAAGAAAACATGTCAAAAATCTGGAGAGCACGAAGGCACTGCAGACAGGAACTTAAAAAAACCTTCTGTTACTCCATCAGAAGCTCTTTACCATTACTCCAAGGGGAAAAAGAAGATCATCAGAAGGCGTTCATTTCCATGTTAAATATTCCACACACTTAACTAGCCACTGAGTTAATTAATTTCCAACATTCAACACTGATAATTGGTACTATTCTGTTGTGATTTCACCCCACCACAAAGATTTTCCCATGGAGGGGTGTTTATGGATTTGGTGGAGTGTCTAGATTGAAGAGATCTGTGGTAGTATCATTGAGTCGTACAGTGTTTCTTAGATCAAACTGGTCAATGTTAAACACAAGTTAAAAGCTCCTTTAAGTAAAAAGGAATTTGTGATTGATTCTAAGCTGCACACTGATAAATTCTGGATTTTTAGTCTACAAATCATTTATGAACATTCTGGTTCTTGTGTGTTACGTGACTTAACATCATGACACAAGCACCACTCAGGCTGAAACGCTACTGCTTTAGAAGACTTGGTTAAAACCATTGCATTTTTACAATATGGATTACTTTTTTGTTACCTCTATGTTCTTTAAATCGCTGGACCTCACCTCACTTACTTTCTCTGAATGGAGAGAACCTGCTGAAACATTCTTCAAATGTGTGCTTTTGTGTTCTGTAGAACATTTAGCATTTTAAAGTGCCCCATTATGCCATTTTAAAGGTGGCTAATATTGTTTTATGAGTCTCTTAAAACAGGTTTATGTGTATGCAAGGTCAAAAAACACTTTAGTTTTCTCTAAAAATAGGTTTAATTTTACCCCATTTCTAAATGATTCGTAAACGACTTGTGTGAAGCAGTTCGAAGACTCAGTTTCTCTAAACCCCTCCCTCCCGTGAGCCCTCACTGTGATTGGTCAGATGGCGCAGTCCTATATGATTGGTCTACTGCAATAAGCAGTAAAAGCAGTCATCACATTGTGCAAAATATGTTACCCAGTGACGTGTGGCAGTAACAGAGAAAGATTCAAATTCGACGACTCGTTTAGGCGAATGTGAGAACTTTTTTTTTTGATAGACATTATTTATCGTGCACTGTCACAACTTTGCAGATAGTTTATGTTCACATACAGCTACATGACACACTGTATTAACGATCATGTTTGAAAAAGCATAATAGGGGCACTTTAAACATGATTAATTTATGTTTCTCATTTAAAAATATTTCAGTCTTGTGCCATTTAATTAATTTTAAAGGATGTTCAACGTTTTTGAATTATTAATGTCGAAATGTAATAAATTAGTTATGTTTTCTCTGGAAACTCCAGCACTTGGAACCACAAGAAAAACTAATTAACTGTTCAGTCCGCCATACAGATAGACATTTTTTTCCTGTGAATGACGTAGGTTATGTGTCAGGGAGTGACTTATGGCCCGACTAATTTGGTGTGAGGGAGGGAATGCTGACGTTACTTATAAAACGTTAAAATGCCCTCTGTCTGAGCTATCACTCAAAAAATTATTCTTGCTGTTTGCTCAGTTTACTTGAATAAAATAAGCTAAAACAACATAAATCTTTAGTTTTTTTACACAGTTATCATTTGCACTTAAAAACTTTGTAAAAAATTAAGTTAACTTAAACCATTTGTGTTGGGCCTGTACAAATAATTTATGTTGCACTAATTGAAACTGAGCAGTGGATTTCTAGTTCCCAGCATGCTTTGCATATGGATAGATCATGAGAATAAATGTTGAAATTAAATGCTGTTTCATGTGATTTTAGTAAAAGAAAAGACCTTTTATAGTTTGTTGTTCAGTTATATTTGATATTTAAAAGAGTTTATGCTAATGTTGATTTTTGAGGTTACCATTCTGGTGAAGTGTGACCTTGTTAGGCTATGGCTACATGAGCTGTGTGCAAATGTGCTAAGGCCAGCGATGAAACATTGTTGCTTGATCATTTCATGAGTGCTGCAGATGTAGTGTTTGGCATGTGATCATCTATTGTGATGTATGTTATGTTCACATAGATAAAAAACTAAATCAGTTAAGTGTATTACTTACACAGTCTATATGGTCAGCGTTTCTACTCTTCACAGTCAAGCGATCATACATGTGTGTGACAGCTACTGAAAACTCAAGCTCAAGCTCCACTCTCCACCACCATGGTAACCAAAGGAATCCAAACAAACATCATTTTATATTGTATAAATGTTCAAAATAACTAAACATTAAAAGCTTAAACCCTACCAGGCCTTTCCATGTTCATAAAAATGCAGAAAACTCAACAAAACTGCACAAAAGCACCAGTCTGTACAGCAACAGCAATGGTTGGGTCAACAAGAGTGAATTAGTTCAGGGAACATTCACAGAACAAGTCAAATGAAATTGGTTTGATCTCATTGGATTAGCATGAATTTTAGTCTTCAGTACAATTAGCTTACTTTAAGTTCAAATAGATCAGTTCAAATAAATGGAAATGTCTGTCAAGTTAGATCAACAAACTAGTTTTTGAGTGTGCTTTTTAAAATGAAATCATAATTGACTACTTTATGCTTTTCATCACTGTTCACATTTCCCACTGCACCTGTTTGACGGCATCTCGTTTTGCAATTATTGACCATGGGTATGTTATTGTTCATGAAATGTATGTTATTTTTAATTTCACACAGAGAAGGCTGTATTTCTGTAACCAGAAATTGTACTGTGAAAAATACATTAATTTATTGCAAGGAACGTTTTTCCTTGGCTTATTTCTTTTTTTATTTATTCAGAATATATTTGAGGAAAGTCAGCTTATAGTATTACAAAAATTTAGAACCAGGTGAGCTTCATTGAAACCACTGCATATGAATAAAAAACTAAATCATGGTTGTATAACAAATTAGCTTTAGCATGTATCATCATAACAAACAAATTATGTATCTTGAGCATAAATAAATCATGTTCCTTTAACAAATATAAATTATGTGGCTTGAATACATATAAATCATGTTCATTTAGCATATATAAATCATGTTAAGTAAACTAACTGTAATAAGTATAACTGTAATATGTGCAACCGATGTACATATTTTTTTATGTTAATCCAACAAGTTTTTTTTTAAGTGAAGAAAGAAAATCATACAGGTCTGAAACAGCATGATGATGAGTAAATTATGACAGACCTAGCATTTTGGGTGAACTAAACTTTTAAGTGGAAGGTGTAAAACTTGTGGCGAAAATGTAGTGTCGGCTTTTACCTCAAAATAGGATTTATTTTATTTTATTTGGTTACAGGAGTTCACTTGTACTCAAATACTCAAACATTTTATATGAAAGCACAGTAGATTTTACACAGATTGATGAGAACTGCATGTTAAATTAGACTGTGTGTGTGGATTAAAAACAGTGTGCTTTATGTAGCTGCAGTATGGAATAACTAATATTACAGCCACTTGTGTATTTAAAGTGTGGGGGGTGGGAGGGATTATATCTGCTAGCACAAGAAAGCCTGGAGGAGAAAAAATTCCCAGCATGCTTCGTGTGTGTGTGCGGTATTTGAATCAGACTGTGGTGCTGATCATAAACCCTGCAGCATCAAGTCAAGTCAAGTCACTTTTATTTATATAGCGCTTTTAACAATACAGATTGTAGCTAAGCACTGAACATTATCAAATAGCAGAACAGAGTGATGGTAATGTATAATGACGAGAGTAAACAGTTTATTTATCCAATGCAGAGACGGTCTCTGTAATCAAAATGACGATAAATCAGGTGTCCCCAATTAAGCAAGCCAGAGGCGACAGCAGCAAGGAACCAAAACCCCAGCCATAAGAGAATGGGGAAAAATACCTTGGGAGAACCAGGCTTAGTTGGGTCCAGTTCTCCTTTGGCCAGACACCCCAGCACCTAATTTTCAGTTCAGTTTTAAACACGGTAGATTGTATAAGGACTTATAGGGTGTGTGTGTGCATCTGTATCCAGCATCCACGGAGCTCATCTAGATGTTCTGGTCTGATCATCTCTTTGTGCTGGTACACCATCTGATCTGGATACGGACTAAGGAACAGAATAAGAGAGAGACAGACTAATATTAGCGTAGATGCCATTCTTTTTTTCCCTGATGTAACGAGTACATTGTGTGTTAAGAGGAGTGTTCCCAGTTCCGGCTGATCTAATTAATGCAGCCTAGCAATACTTTAACGAATTTGATTAATAAATGTGTATCAGTGTGTCATGTGTAAGCCAAAGTAAAAATCTAGATTTAAACTGACAGAGTGTGCCTGCCTCCCTAACTGTATTAACTCTGTTTGGGTTCTAAATAAGAAAAGGATCTGCCACCCGCAGTAGATTTTGATATTCTAGGTATTATCAAATGGCCAGAGTTTTGAGAACGCAGCAGACGTGGCGGACTATAATGTGATAGTTACTATAATCTATACGATTTTTTATCCATACATCACTAATTATCATTACTTAAACCTTAATAATAGTTATGTATGCTGAATAATGTTACTGTAATGCAGGAGATAATGCAGGAACACATCCACCTGGGTGGATGTGCATGTGGATCAGTTTTGAGGTAATGCATTACAAAATTACTTTCTTTTTTTGCTTAAATGAATATGAAGAGTAACAAATAGGCTTATTAGATAAACATACTTTTACCTAAATTTTTTGTCTATAAACTCTTAAAACTTTGCCTATACATACAATTCACTGCAGTGCCCTGTAGCAGTAAAACACCAACAATTTTTATTACCACATATTATCATTACAGGGGAAGATTATTGATTGATAACGCCCTTTTTCTGTAAGTTGCCCCTCAACATATTTTGACTTTGCATTACCTAACCAGCTCTGTATATATGACTTTTCTGTACTGTAACACTTTAGTTAAGGGACCAATTCTCACTACCATCAGTATTCTTATCAATAACATATTTGCTGTTTGTTAATACTTATAAAGCACATATTTTTCATTTCCACCACTCTACATCCCTAATCCTATATCTAAATTTATCTACCATACTAACAATTAATAAGCACCAGTTTAGTTTTTTGAGGAAAATGTTGTAGTTAATGGTTTGTTAATGGTGAGAATTAGTCCCTAAAATTAAGCATAACACATTTATCTCACTTGTTGGCCTGTAATAAAAGAGCTCAAATACTTTGGAGCAAGCTAAATTGGCATGGTTGCTTTAGCAAATGCATTTTTATCTCCCATTTGCTTTTTGTTTTAACTGTAATTTTAGCACCCCTCACTGGACACAGATCATTTTCAGACTTCCACAGTATACTTACAACCCGTGTAATGAAAAATCGAACAGATGTGGACATACTTGCAGCCAATATCTGGACATTACAGTTTGAAAGTGTTGTAAAATATGAAATATGATGAACCAATAAGGTTTGATGTTAGTTGGCATGTTAGGCATATTTGTCATTAAAGTGATTAAACAAGCTGGTTACATAGACAGGGCTTAGGTTAAGATCAATTAGAGCATTTAAATAGTTATTATAAATATGCTTTAGATAAAAAGCCCTACTGGTGTGCATCCTAAGTTAAAACAATGGCATTGACATATTTTAAGATCAGTTAGTGTAAGTTTCTTTTAGTTCAAACAGCCCAGACATGCATTTTTATATATATGCATATGTCAGCATTATATCTTCATGTTACATCTAGCTGCATAAATAAATTATGCATCTGAACATGGCGTGATCATGAAGTGGTGGAAAATGTGAACGCTGTATGTTCTCCTCTATACCGATGCACACACTTATCCAGTGCCTTTCTGCCCCGAGTGCAGAAGAGAAGCTAATCCAATCACCTTGGCTGAACTTTCTCATCTTCTGGCACTAAATCGCGTTTCCTCCTCCCTTCTATTGAACGTGCCTCAGCTATTAATGCATCATGCACACACACACAAGACAGCATGTGTGGTTCTATTGGTGCACCGTGTTGGCCATTTCCACACTAGGTCCACCCGCTCTGTGAGCGAGACCCTGACTCTGCTCGGTTAAAAACATCTGCCTGAGAGGGTCTAAATGAAGACAGGATGATTTAGAGCAGGAGAGAGAGAAAGATGTAGTCCATTAACCCTGCGGAGTGTGTGTTCAGACAGATTAAGAGAGAGAGCAGAGGGGAAAGAGATGGAGAGAGAGAAAAAGCATGGTGTTGCTGTTGGTAGAGGGATTAGACTGGACTGACACTGCCTCTTGTCCCTGCAGTAAACACTTCACGCTCGCCCAATAAATAACAGTTACGTACACATCAGCCCTCTCCCATGGACACTCACAATCCTTCTATACACACTGCCTGCATTTATGGGATACACAATGTTTTCGTGTTACTGTCATCGAGAGAGAACAAATACACACATACACACGGGGACATCAGCCTTTTAAATTCACTGACATCTGCTTCCTTTGGAAACCAAGCACTCAAAAAAGCACTCTAGAGAAACATTTACCATCTGGGAGTGGACAGTGTTTTGGGTCAAGAGAATGTCTGGGTCAGGAATGGTGTACATCATGGTTACAGTTCTTTCAAGACTTTCTTGCCTAAAGGTGGGTATCAGATGTAATAACAGTATCATGCTGTATAATGTTATCATGGGATTCTTAACTGATGTACTGCAGGTACTTGTGTCTATTTCAGTTGCTTTGAACTTCGGTGCTTTAATATTTGGTGCTTTGGTGCTTTGTCAGTCTGGGTTTTAAAGGGGACATATATGTGACTTCCTGTTTTCCTTTCCTCAGTAAACACAAATATTAGCTTGTGTTCAGCGCATTTACAGAGGACTATTTCCTGAACCTGAGAGTATGTAGTATATACTGGTTGTGGACAGACTATAAAGTGGGGCAATTCCAACTTTTCAATCACAGTGCACGGAATATCTAGCCAAATCAGAGCACACCACGCTTTTTTAGAACGATGAGCTTTGTACAAATCGACCCATGTGGAAAATGTGTTTTTTGAAACTTTAACCACATAAACACATTGCATTACACCAAATAAACAAAATAATGGGTCTCATTAACTAAATACGCGTACACACAAATTTTTGTGTGAAATGTGCGTATGGACGTTTTCATTAATAAATCATGATTCATCAAAAAATAAACTTTATTCTAAATGTACGAAAAAACTCGAACCACACTTATGTATTAATTATGTGTATGATAAAGTATAAAGAACCCTACAAATAATTAGATATGTTATGTTATTTGCAGGGTGGGAGAAAAGTAACTAGACATTAAAAATGGATAATACATAATTAGTATGCATTTAAAAATAAATGCATCACAGATCCACAAAAATGTTAAGCAGCACAACTGTTTTCAATAAGAATAAACTATTCTTGAGCAGCAAATTAGCATATTTAAACTGACCATACTGAGCCAGTTCAGCTCCTCTAGGCTGTCTATTTCATTGGAGAAGCTGGACTTTTTTTTTCTCATTATTATTATTATTTATTTTCTACAGTGTTTCCCAACTGGACAAAGAGATTAATTTTAAAACGGACCACAGAGCCCAAGTTGCAGTCAGGATGATTGCAGTTTGTGAACAAATCCAAAGCTCATCAAAACTGGGTTTGTTGTGAGACACATAGAAAAGCACACCCACTGATGCCAGGCCGACACTTTCTAATTAAACCTGCTGTGTGTCGTGCAGTGGAGATGAAAGAGCTCTTTTTTCCTTTTCTGTGGGATTCTCGTTCCCAGTCCTCACATGCTCTGCAGCAAGGCTAGGCTAGAGTTGAGCGCACTGTATGAAGCCTACAGTTGTGAATGTCACTCTGAGATAGCCGCTCACATCTGAATTATACCACAAACAAACAAACAACGCAGCAAGCAGTAGAGAACAGAGCGGCTCATTATGCAGCTTTACGTTGGACGTTATATTGCGCTGTGTAAATATATGCGTGTGGTACGTGCTAAAACAGCCTTCATCTCTCTGCTGTGATATTACCTCTGTAACTACCATCACAGGAGATGAAAAAGGAGAAAATTACAGAGGTTGAGGTGAAGGAGGGAGAGAGATCGAGGAAGAAAGAAAGTGTTTGAGAGAAATTAAATGGATTTGGACCCAACCCAAGATTGAACTTGTGCCTTACTCCACACTGAAAAGAGGAAAGTGGACACAGAGTGATAGAGTGGAGAAGTTATTCAAAGTCTGGGTGTTCAGGCTTGCAGTCCATCTCTATTCAGATGGTGGCGACGATTGAACTGTGGTTTACTTACATTTCTGCCTTTTATTCATGCTGACCCTTGGCTCCTCACCATGTGTCCTGTTCTCTTTTTCTTTTGTGCATGTGTGTTAGAAGCACGCTGTGAGGCAGTTTTACCCATCAAATGACATCTGTGAGTTTTCCACGCTGAGGGAAACAGGCTCTGAAATGTGTGTCCTTCAGTTATGTCAGTTTAAATAGCTGTAAATGCTTTTGTGTTTGACAGAGATATGAATTATATCTTTGTTTGTATCAGGAAAAGCAACAGCAGAATCAAAGGAGGATAGTTCTGGATAATTCAGCAGGAGCACACGCACTGTGGGAAATTCAACAGCGATGAATATCACCCGCTGATAGTACCATTTATCTGCATGAGATGTCACCTCATTCGCTCAAGGAATTATGCAAATTAGGTAATGGTGCAAACATGACAACGAATTTAGCACTAAATTAAATTTTTAGATTGGCTTGGTTTTGGATGATGCAGTGGATTATCGGTGCCTGGGACACTTTACTGGGACTCTGCATCATCTCTACATCTTTATGGAATTTTATAATTAAAGGGGTCAATATTGTGTGATTTCAAAGTTCCAAAGACTAAAGTCACAAAAAAATAAATAAAACGATATATTCTTTATAAAAGGTATGACTTGCACACACACCCCTAAAAAGGTTTGTTTAAACACGCCCCCACTTTGTGATAACACAGTGCACGGGATAGCTGATCAGAGCACACCTTGCTTTTT
Source organism: Enteromius unitaeniatus (assembly GCA_032359435.1). Lineage (NCBI taxonomy): Eukaryota > Metazoa > Chordata > Actinopteri > Cypriniformes > Cyprinidae > Enteromius > Enteromius unitaeniatus. Next base: position 7,359,058 of record JAUMHI010000054.1, read on the forward strand.
GTACAAATTGACCCATTTCAGGAGGCAAGACATAGAGGACATATACATTTATATATATATATATATATATATATATATATAACTGAATCTATATATATTTTTTACAATTGTAAAATATAAAGTCGCAAATCTGACAACATATCAGTCTTTTTTTCCCTCAAACTGGACTTATAAAATTAAAAGTGGCAATTACCTATATTGACATTTTTTTATTCAGTGGGGGAATGACCTTCAATACACATTACTGTACATGTCCAGTTGTGTCATAGAAATAAATATGTCACTAACACTAACAGGCTACTAATAGCCCTATAAAAAGAAAAACAACAATATACAGTAGTCACCATTTGAAGTTTGTTTAAAAATATTCACAAAGTTATCCTAAAACATAAAATCAAATTGTACTCTTGACTTTAAACTCTGTTGACTACTGTATACTACTGCTCAAATGTTTTGAGCCAGTAGTATTTTTTTCATAAATATTCAGCTTGCATTAAGAAAAATTTCAAAAGATGTAAAAACTATAAAAAAAACTATTATTTTAATTAGTTGAATATAAATAGTTTACATTATTACTGTTTTTGAACAGTAAAAACATCAAATATTAAGAAATATTTCCCAAAATTTGAATGTTGTGTTACTTTATATAGTAAACATAAAGCAAAACAGTTAAAAGAACAGAATGTAAGATAACCAGCTATGCTGTAATTTTCCAGCAGTTAAAGAGTTAAAGAAACTTCATGGACCCAGGCCAGTAGGTGTCAGTACAGAGTTCAAAACCACTGGTTTTTACATACTCACAGAGCAGTGTAGATAACACCCAGCTATATGTAATATGCGTTAGTATCATTTTATGCTACACTGCCATACTCTAAAGTGGTTCAAATGTTTATCGAATTCACCTCAGATGGTTTTTCTCACAGTATTCTTTTTTCCTTGCTCCTGTGAACCGTTTGACGTCCATTTCCCCCCAGCATTGGCCCATGTTTGAGAAGTATTCATTCTCCTCGGTTGAATGTGTGTGTGTGTGTGTGTGTGAAATATCTCATCCAAGCAGAATAGAGGTGTTAGATGATTTGAATATTGTCAGAACAGAAGGAGGGTGTGAATTTAGATATAAACCCTTTTCCAGAGGTTTCACCCTCAATGGGCGTGTGTGACAATGACTAAATGTGTGTTTGTTTGTGTGTGTGTATGTGGGAGCAAATTAATTTGCTGACAACACCACTTCACTGGGAGTAAAATAATTTGCATACAACACTGCAACACATTAGTTTTCAACAAATGTTATTCAGAGTGGAGACAATGACAGACATACAGAGAGAATTTTTAAATTCATCAATAGTTTCAGACATCAAAGACCTGTCGGTCTAAGAGAAAAAGATGGAGAGAGAACAACAGTGTCCTGTTCAATCCTGACTTTCCTTACCTTTTCCTTAATTCCTCAAATTATCATCAGAGGTTTGTTTTCAAACGTTGCATTTTTCATTATTGTTATAACTCTGTCATTTTGTTTGTTTGTTTTTATAACCAGAAGATAGTTAACAATGAGCAAAAGAAGAAGCCTGTGCTCTAATGACCTGTTTCACACATTCTGCACTGTGTTTTCATTCCTTCACCCATATTAAGAGGTTACAGCATTCACATGCACACCTGATAAACATGACTTCTGAATACTAAATTCTAAATACGAAGTTGAATATAAACACTGAGCGGAAAGCATGCTGAAAATTCTCTATAAAGCTTTATCAACAATCTTTTGCAATTTAATAAAGCAGCGTGAAACATCTGCTGAGCTTGATTCGAGTTCAACTTTGACAGGCGCACAAACAGCACTTTATCTATTCACTAAATCCGACTAATTGATTTAAGCTGTTTATACCCACATGTTGGGAATTGGGTTCTGTGTAAACTAATTCATTATGAATGTAAATTTGCTTTCCCCTCCTCATGTAAATTAGTTACGAGGATCAACTTGCCAATAATTCTCAATAGTGCATTCCTGATAACCATTTTATAATTGATGCTTATTATTAACTAAAAATCAGTTTAGCTAGAAATCACTTTGTTTTTACACAGCTGTGTGTCAGAGCACAATGTAAGTGTGCTGCTGCAGTAACTCTCACACACCTCTGTCACAGGATGAGAGAAACAGGGCTAAGTTTGAGAGACTTAAAGAGTGTGTCTTTCCCATAAAATATCAGTCTAGAGTCCATGCACAAATCATGATTATAGCATCACAAAGAATAATAAAACTGTTGGAGAAGAGTGAATATGAAATTATATAAAATATGATGTAATTCCCCAAAGTTCTAAAACACTTCAGCCAGACATTTTCAAAGGTTCATTTCCATGTAATAGATAATCAAGTGTCTGCAGCACTGGATCGTCTCAGACTGGTGACTGCGTATTGATATATATTTATCAAATTTATTCAAATCTCAAGCTGCAATTTGAATGGCTGACTTGATATAACTTCCACTAAATGTAAATAATTACTGTAAATAACGACACAAAAAAAGTCTGTTGGCTTCTCAGCTTTTAAAGAAGTGAAAAAAGGTTTTCTGTATCTTTTGTTGTTAATAGAGTGTTATTAATAGTGTAAGAACTAGTCAGACAGATTACATGACATGCAAAAAAAGATAAATGTTGTTCAATGGCTTATATAATCAAAATGACCAACAATGTATTAATTTATTGGGTAGGCAATTATTCTATTCTATTCTGTTCTATTCTATTTTATTCTATTCATATTAAGCCATTATTTCACAGCACAAAATACATTGTGGTTGCCTAGCACTATGGCCTATTAAAGTAATAAATGAAAATGTACAATTCCTAATTTTTAATTCATAATATAAGTGATTTATATTCATCATTGCGCATTATTTTATTTTATTTTTTATTTTTAAAGAGTGTATCCTGCAGCCAGGGCAAAACATTTGTCTAACAGATGGTCGAGTTTTAAATCTTTTTCCTCCAGCAACCTGTACCTGCACAAAATGAAGTCCCACCATACTTTTTTTCTCAGTTAATAAGCCTTTTCAAAATATCCTCCTGAGAACCAAAAAAAAAAGTTTTGCTTCCCATTTCATTACATTATTTAAATGAAAAAGTTGAAAAAAATTAAGAGAGAGAGAGAGAAAACAATAGATTATTTATATTTATGTCATGTTCTGGACTTGGCATGAGTTATTAGCTTATTAACTTAATTATTAAATACAGCTTTATTTTAATAATTTAGATAGATTTGTAGGTTTCAGGTAAATGTTTTAAGACCAAACTTTATATATTCTCAGCTATGTTATGGGTTACACTTTAGTTTGAGAGTCCAATTTAGGCATTGTATTAACTATAAGGAACTACATATCAACTAATTCACATTAATTTGCAACTACTGCATTGCAACTTTGATGGTATGTTTTATGTTATGGACCCATCAAAATATATATAATATTCTAATGACTGCTAGTTGACACGAAGTTACAAAGTTACTTACTGTTAGTAGAATATCTAAAGTGGACTATCAAAATAAATTGTTACCATGTTATTAATTATTTGACATTCTATATACTAATATTTCTTGGTATTCTCATTCTGTACAATGTATCAATACACTGTACCTAATTTCTATTTAAATGTGTTCTTGAGGCAACATGTAATGAAAAAAGAGCAATAAAGGGTGAGGATATACATCTCAGCAAAATTTTTTCAAATTTCCATTTCATGTCGCCTTTGATAAATTCATTTGAGATCCACTGATTTAGAAAAATATTTTTGGTGACCATTTAATCCTGCTTTTGTCACACACAATAAAACGTCTGGCTAATAATGATTGACAGAGAGGGTAATGCTTGCTTTTTCTGCGAAGCTGCCTCGATGAGTCGCAGAGAGAGTTTAGCGCAATGGGGCAAAGGTCGAAACATTGTGCTAAATCTACGCCACAAAATATCACAAATCAGACACGATGATGACAACATGATACTTCATTACAGTTCCCATGATCCTTTACTGCTCCCTGGGTCTCTGGGTTGTGTTTGTTGAACGGAAAGTAAACTCTCTAAAAACAATGTTCTGATGTTCTTAGAATCCAAAATATGTTACGTTGTTGTGGTATCACACTTTACTTTTTTGTCTTGTCTGAGTTTGTGTTTTTTCATGTTGTGTTTAGGAATAATATTTAAATTGAGCACATGTCAGCCTCCAGGGAAACATAAGCTCTGACAAATGTCAAAGCACAGAGGGGGAACGGGAGAGAGAGAGAGGAGGAAAAAAAGCAGGAACGAGTAAAATATATCGTTGTATGTTATGTTTAGGTTTATTTAAATCTATGTGTGTGTTTGTTTAGTGCTGCTGTTGTAAATCACATCTCCTCCACTGCAAGCGGCCCAAGTACACTTGCACAGTCTTTAAATCAGATCCTGTGCACACAAGAATCAAAAGGCTGATTAATTGTGAACATTATGTAATTGGTCTCTGAATGGACATTTCACACAGAATCACATTAGCTCTAAGTACAACAGAACTGATCCACACATGCATAATGTATGAACCCCTGCCAGACTGCATAGAGCACTTCCATCTACTACTTTATCTCTCTGTTTGCTCTCGTCTGATCTGTTGTTACTGGCTCAAGATTCACTTCGCTATTTATGAGATGCTTCGAAAGCATTTCTAAAATAACACAGCTCCTTAGACTCAAATGTGAAATTACTTTTCATGAAGAGCATGCTTTCCTCAAATTGAGAAATCCTGTAAGGGCCTCGGTTGAGTGGTTTATAGCAAGATCAACTAAGAAACGTTTAACTGAAGAATAATGGAATAATAGTTTGGACAAGTACTTAAGGTATATTCGCTATTTTCCGCTAGGGGAACTTGAGTCTAGATGTATTTGATAAAGTAGATGAAAAGCGCTTTTTAATTGCCTCATGAATATTGTTTTAAAAAGAGAAAGTGTATGAGAGAGAGAGAAACACTTTTTGTCTTTAGCTAAACTTAGATTTTTTGACCTCCTGCCTTTACATACACACTGAACTAAAGACTTTTCAAAAACGTTGAAGAACTGCATTTGTAAAAAAAAAAAAAAAAAAAAGCTCTGATAATCGATTTCTTTTTATCTTAGGTCATATGAAAATTATTCCATATTCTGAAAGAGTTTCTGTGTCTATTATCAAAGCACAGGACAGGAAAAAACATTTGCTCAATAGTTTTTTCTTGCCCTGCCCAAGCCAAAAGTACAAGTACAAGTACAAAAGTGCATCAAAGCCATGATCATTTGCCATCTTTTGTTTCCTGATTATACAAATTTTTGCTTGACTTAATGGAATCGACTTATTACTGTATCAGTGCTTTCAAACGAAAGGCACATTAGAAAAAGATGTAACAAACATTGCCTGCAAAGTGCTGCGCTAGAACAAAATATTCACATCAAAAAGCACAATGAAACATTGTCTTGTATTATAGAAAGAGTAATCATCCAGTCCTTTTGTGTTGGATTTTATACCCAGTACATTTGGGTCCAAAGAAACAACGCCATTATATTGTAGAAGATATGTCACTGAATGCGACTGACACCCATCAGCCAATCAGCATTGTCAGGAGCTCCAAAGTGATTATCTGCACGACTGCTCGAAATGTCTTAATAACTGGAGATCTCGCAGGGCCTTTATGCATAAACTTCTTATACTAGTACTAGTAATCTAGGGCAAGTAAAAAGCTACTGTCAGTCTCTACTAAAGACACACAAAACATGCAGATAATTATTGCATATGAAATTTTAGGAGTTTCCCTTTCAGATGCAAAAGGAGAGTATTTAAATGAATCATGCAATGGACTTTACAAAGGTTTATTTGTAGTAGATTACTGGTATTTGTGCCATTATTTAACACCCCAAAAAAGCCCATCTTAACCTATTTTTTGGCAGCGTTGTTAGTAGATTTCAAGCATCTGATTATCACCGGCTCCTATTTGCACTACTCTTTTTATGTGTTGGCCATTTTAGAAATGATCTGGCTATGTGTACTGTGTACATTTTAGGACATCCTCAGACCTCAGTCATAAAATGAAAATGCATCATGCCTCAGACTGAACGGCCTTTGTCAATGGACCAAACGGCATAGGATAACATGCATTTCACGAGTATTTTGTGCATGCTCAAAAAGTTAGTAATAGTGCTATCACACGGTAATGTGACATCACACAGGGGGGCAATGTAACACGTCATACTCCACCTGAGTCTTTCTCGCCTGAGGACTTTTTGTCTGATGCCTTTTAATCGGAGTCTATGCCCTATGCCTGATTGTACGAGACCTGACACCGGACATCGTTTTTCCAGAGACCTGAAGCCTTTCAGTCTAAGTCACAATGCCGTTTGGTCCATTGACAAAGGCCATTTAGTCGGAGGCATGACGCATTTTCATTTTATCACTGAGGTCTGAGGATGTCCTAAAATGTACACCGTATATGTGTGTTTCATTTGCACATTGCCAGTGGATTATCTGCAGAACTTTTTACTCCTGTCTGCATTTTATGGGATTGTACTCTCATGCTAATTTGCCCTGTTAATCATCTAGCATAATTTCTTTATTTATGGCTGGTCGTTGACTGTTTCGAGTTGCATAAATGCTTAAATTGTTTGCATTCCCAGCTAACAAAAAATATGGTCTAAGAATGTTTTAGCAACGTTTCCATTAAATTCTGAATATATTATTATTAAAAAGCAATTAAAAACATCCAACTGAAATGCTTCAGAAATAAAACATTCAGTAACACTTTAGTAAAAGGACCAGTTCTTAATAGTTGCTTATCTCCATGCCAATTATTAACATTTGCTGTTTTTAAAAGCTTATAAAGCAGATGTGATCATGTTATACATCTCAATCCTAGCAACTTAGCAACTACTTTAATAACTATTGATAAGCAGCAAATAGGAGTTTATTGAGGCAAAAGTTATAGTTAATGATTTGTTAATGGTATGAATTGGACTTAAAAAAATAAATTGCTACCAAACATTATAATAATTCTTTGGTGCTAATGGTTTAATAAGAACATTGGGTAACACTTTATAATAACTACACACTGTGAATGATTAGTTAAGCATTAGTAACCATTTATTTCATACTTTATAAACCATTGTTTCAACATTATCATGCATTGGTAAGCAGTTTTACAAGTGCATCTATAAATGCCTTGTTCTTGAGCATATATATAATATTTAATAATTGTATTTTCATACTTTATTAATGATTAGTTTATCAGTTTAATTATTACATTACTTACAAATCAGTTATTTAGGCGTTGTCAGTGTTTAATAAAGTCTAAGTAAATGATTAATAAATTATTTAAATTTACATTAATAAATCTTATTATTTAGACACATGATAATAGTTGTTCAGTGTGTTAATGTTCCTGCTGTAATTCATGATTAAGTCAGGTAGTTATAAAGCATTTAGTAGTTGCCAGCCATCTGTTTTTGTGAGCTCATCTAAAGTGAGGACGTTTTATACCTTGTAAAGCATTTATAAAGCAGATGTAAAGGCTCATTTATATTCTAAACAACAAAGTTAAACACACACAACACAGAGGGA
>JAUMHI010000054.1:7366743-7380560 GCA_032359435.1 Enteromius unitaeniatus
CTGACCATTTAAATCTCCTTTGTACATTTAGATATGCTTATAAATCAAGAACAAGGCATTTATAGCTGTATTTATAACTGCTTACTAATGACTATTAAGGTTCGAACAATGCTTTATAAAGGATGAACTGACTGTTAACTAATGCGTAACTAATGATTCATAGCGTGTAGTTATTATAAAGTCTTACCGAGCAGGGTTAAAGGCCAGACAACTTTGTATGAAAATTAATGTTACAGGAACAGTGTGTTTGTTGACGTTGTTACTTAACATTCTGAGAACATTCCCTAATAGTTTGGTCTGAGAATGAAAGGTAAGACTGATTATTGCTTAGTCAGACTAGATGTTAAGAAGAGACATCTAAAGACTGTGTTTATTTGATCGGTATTGACAGGTATAGTAGATCTCTTGGTTTAAACTGCTTAAAAATGAAATTGTTTCATCACCATTTTTTATCACTTAACTTCAGTTTACAGCAGGGAACTTATCCTAATAATATGAAGTCGCTTTAGAAAATGCTGTCTGATGAATGACTTTTAATATTTATGAGATGTGTGTGCGGTCTAGAGAGAGATTTTAGTATTTAAACAAAGCTCTGGCATGTTTCCTTTTAGTAAAATAATGAGTTATCTGTGATATTCCGGTTTCAAACGTTGGTGCCAGTCCTTTAGTCTCCACAGCACATACAGCTCTTAGCTCCAGGGAGGCTGGCAGAATGCTGGCCCAAACCAGAGTGAAAAAAAGGCCTTTGGTTTACTGGGGTTTGATGGAACCCTGGCTGTTAGGGAAATGGACCACGTCCCAGATGGCTGTTGGTTTGATCCCTAGTGAGAATGGTAAGCTTGTCAGACGTGCTAGCACCTTCCTCTGCCGACTGTGTCTGTGTCCTTGAACGAGGCACTTAAATCCCATTTTGCCCTGAGAGTAATGTTGCATGGCTGACCCTCTGCTCTGATCCCCTCTTGAAATGTACCTGTGCAAGAAAAGAACAAGAATTCCCTGCACTCCATTATACTTTTAAACCAGATGCATCTCAGTTCAGCAACTCTCCAAATCATTTAATTCACAGAAGCTGAAAAACAGCCAGTGTCTTGCAAATTTAAATGCTGGATGGTGACGGTGATGTTATTTTGGTTAATGTCATCCTCTTTTTAAGACTTCTTGCTTAAAAAAAGATCATAGAACATAGGTGGTCACATGTAAATGTTACAGAGACTGGTTCTCAGATTTGTTCTCCCATATGGCTTTTTTGGAAAAAATTATGCCAGTGTAACAAGTATGAAAAGTATACAGTATTATTCATATTTCATATGTAGAGTTACAATGATGTGTCTATATGTGTCTGCTCGTTTAATTTCCTGCCTTGGCATTGTGTCTGTATGTAAAACAGGTTCATATAAAGTTCCAATTAATTTTTTTTCACCGCAGCTATAAAAAAGCAATCCAGTAATTTATGACATTTTTTTCCCCTCTATGATTTATTATTTTCGTGTTTTCAGTTTTCTTTAAAAGAAATTATTGGTTTTCTTTCTTGTCAGCAAATTTGAAGCACATGCTGATTACATTGCACATTATATTTTCCAGAAAAGAAAAGGCAAACTCTCACAGTATAAAGGACGGCTTTATTTCTTTTGTCAGGTATGTTGTTGTTTGACATTCCTGTGGTTAAATCTTTGTAATTTCATTGCTTGCATGCTTCACCACTTCCCTTTTGGTATGGTGTTTGGTTACACTAAATATATGTCTAAATAAAACAGTGCTGCTTAAGGAAATTATTTTTGCAAATTGAGAATTCATATTCTTTTCAATCCTTTAAATGCCAAAATATATTACAAAGAACATTTTTGATACAAAAAAGTATTGTTTAAAATGTATATATACATGTATTTAATTTATTTATCTACAAAATATAATAATATAAGCATATATGTATGTATGTATATAGCTGTAGTCACAAGTTAAAGACTACCTTGACTAACAATTACCTTGAAGACCTTTAAGAACTAGACATTCTGGCTTAAGTTTTTATTTTTGCCTTTTTGCTGCAGAGTTATTTTCTGTCCTTTTTCAGAAATAGATGTTTGTTATTTAATAAAGTGTTTGATGTACTCCAGCAAGTCTACAGCAGGTTAGTGCTGGAGATTTATAATTTGAACCAATCAGTGACAAAAATGAGAGGGAAGGAATTCCTGCAGCACAAGTTCTAGAATGGAGCTGGAAGCTGTTGACCTGGCAAAATCTGCTCCTGCAGCGTCTTTACACTGATGAACTGTAGCAGTTCTGTCATGCCAATCAGTGCTCGTCTTAAATTCTGCCTGCGGTGAAACAACAAACGTCTGTGCGTGATCCACTGTTTCCAACGTATTTTATTTGGAGCTTAGATGTGGCTTCCGTGTGGGCTTTAGGTGGGCTAATTTAACCATAATATTGGTTCATAACTGCGTGAGGGGTGCCGCAGGGTCATGACCTCAGTCCCAGACCTCATCGTAATGCAGAGCAGTGAATACACAAGCAATTGACTGATTTTTCATCTCTGACCTGCGTGAGTCTATACTTGTCTGCTGTTTCTGTACACATGTTCATCCTAGGCCATCTAATGGAAAAGGTTTGTTCGAGTTTGTGGCAGTGATCTTGAAAGAGTCCAGTCTTGTAACTGTGGGAAATGAGAGAGACCACTCAGCCAACCAAGCGTTCATCACCATGGCAGGTACTCAACTCTCCAGCCAATCAGAGATAATTAACCGCCATGTTCTATCTCAAGTGCACACCAAAACATTGCACGGAGTGAGGGATGGAAAAAGGGAGAGAGAAGGGAGAACAGCAGGTCAGAGACACAGACAGCATCTTTTGAGACCACAGTCTAAAATCTCCCTTAGCTGTCAGGAGCCTCACAACATCTTGCACACGCTAGCTGCTTGTACTCATCATACTCGCGTCAAAGTCAATAAACCCATTTTCTACTTCTAAAGTACCTGCTAAAAAAGTTACAATATCTTATAGAAGCACATTAAAGGCATGATAAAGCAAGACCACAAATCTTTTTATGCATTGTTTGAGGGTCACCCCAGTGAGATGTCTGGCTCAATAAGTGCCTTGAGTTCGTTTTATATTTTTAAGACAAGCTAGTCTAGTTTTCTTTCTGAGTTTCACAGGAAAAAGTTGTTTAAGAAGTTCTGATAGTGTTTGAATGATGACAGAATTAAAAGATAATGTTAAATTTGTCAACCCAGGCTCATTGGAAATATGTGCCTCTACATACATTTTTACAAACACGTAATTATGTACCTTACTACACGTTTTGCTGTAGTTTCAAAGTGAAATGTTCAGAGAGTGTCACTAAAACACATGTTTAATATGTAACCGTGGCACGTTTGTACAGGTTGGTACAGGTACGTATTGCAGTGTTTTTATAATGCTGCTCGTAGTAAGTCTTGTGGCCAAATTCAGATGACCAGTGAGTGTCGCTAAAGATTAATGCTATATCATGTAGAAAATATCCCCTACACCAGACCCAAACCAAAGCCTACCCGTAGTGTTAACAAATGTCATTTAAAAATGTATTCGCTGCCGTGCTGCTTTTACTTTCTTACGCTGATTTGAGCTGTTTTGTTGAACTGTTTTACATGGGATTTGAATCAGTGCTTTTCACCATCAAAGTGCAGCAGCATATCACATGAGCTACCAAGTAAACCTATTAAACTACAAAACTCACATATGAAGCTGTATATGTCACAACAACGTTCAAATGTATCAGTTTCAAATTGTACAGGATGTTAAAAATGCTTTGAAGTCATAACATAACATTGATAATTAGCCTTTATTAATCAAAAATGTACCTGTAAATCATACTTTTGTGTGAAAAGGAATAAAAGTTGTGGGAGTTTTACTGCCTCTAGTGTTCATTTTAACTGGAAACTGCAGCGATTTGTATGTATAGGTGTTTTTTTTTCAGTTTTGCAGAAATGTATGAAGAGGCATGTATTTCCAATGAGACTATAGGTTGAAACTGGTTGTTAATGTTTTTATTTCTTACATTAATAGTGGACAGAAAACCAATGGGGTCTATAAGGTTCTTATAATGTTTTTTAGGAATAAATCTGGTGTTCTCACCAGGGCTCAGAAATCAAATAAAAACAGTAATACCGTAAAACATTATTGCAATTTAAAATGACCAGTTTCCAGTTCAATATTGTAAAATGTAACAGATTTCTGTGATTGCAAAGTTTTTAGTCTTCAGTGTCACGTGTTCCTTCAGAAATCTTTGTAATATGCTGATTTGAGGCTAAAGAAATATTTGCGAGGATACTTTATCAGAGAGATTAGTAATAGTAACAAATAAACAGTTTATTAAATGATTGTTTATTTATTTTTGGAAACTGTGATCCCACCCCCTGAATTTTTACTAGATATAAACTTCAAAAGAACAGTATTTATTTGAAGTTTCAAGCTTTTTAATTTTATGTCCTTATCTCTTTTGATCAATTAAATGAATCCTTGCTAATTCAAAATATTATTTTCTTTAAAAGAACACCCAAAACATTTGTCTTTATAATGTCAGAGTTAGGTCTGTCAATATGATGCACAATTTAATTAATGTATCTTGCAGGTCATCCTGTCAAAAAGTTTGAAAACAAACACGTTTTACCTCTATATTGTTTACCTTATCAAAGGTACAAATGCTTTTCTGTTATTGTTGCATTTTTCAAAATGCATAATAATCAAACTGGCATATGTCATTTTTGAAAAGGCATGATACTTCTGGATGTGTGCAAACTGAAAGCAGAGTTTCAAAGAGAAGATGAATAAGTATATGACAGGAAAAATAAAAAAGGTTGAAAGAACAATTGAGACAGAGAAAAAAGAGGGACAAAGACGGAGTGTGCATGAAAGAGTCGTATATATGGGGAGATGAAAGTGGGCAAAAATCCACCCCTCTAACTCTTGCGGTGCCCTCAGCGGCCTGCCAAGCTTCTTGCCACACTGCCATTAATAATGCAGTCCCAGTTCAATAGCTCCAAACTCAGGCATACATGCGTCAATCTCACCCCCCACCAGGAGAAGGAGAGCTGCAGAGGAACGGAGGTGAACAGATTAAAGAGGCACAAGCAGGTAAAAGAAAGCCACAGAAGTTAGGGGCCTTAATTGGCAACGATTCTGCCCTGGTCGCAGAGTTCAAGTGCTGCTTTAAAGAGTTTCCCCAGGGCATGGAAATCACAGTTTAAACTCGTACCACATTTTAGATCAGTGATTGTACTGATCTCATTTTAAGCATGTCTGCCAGAAGCAAACATCTGCATTTCAACATGTTTGAGCAGTATGTGTGTGTTTCTCGAGGAACATACTGTGTCTAAGTGGCCACTGATGTAAAGCCAAGTGATCATCCTTAGCTCTTGGGCTTACTTAATCTTCCATCTTCTCGGCACAAACTCTTTGAGAGGAAACACAGACACACACACAGACACAGAGAGGGTTATGAGTAGATATCTGTAGGTTTTAAATAAAGCGTAATACCATTGCTTAACCCTAGATTTCCCCAGGGGAAGACTTTGTCAGATCTTGCTTACTGAAGACAGTTTTGTCCCCAAACTAAAGTTAAGCTTATATACAAAATTCATATTTAGGTCGACTTTTTCTCCTTGGATTCTCACCTTGTGTTCTTCTAAATATAGCATGTGTATCTGTGCATGTTTATGTGATCATGTTGCTCTTTTCATGAATAATTCTCAGAGAAATGAAACTTGTAAACACTTAAATTTTAATAGTGATTGCATATCTTCAAACGTACACATGAGCAAATATTTACACACACATGCACAGAGGCCCTCTTCTTTATTTCTCTGTTTTAAATTCTAATTAAATATTTTAATGATTACTTTTCTTTAGCAAGGATGCATTAAAGTTAGAATATTACCACACATCTAATCTATTTTTAAGAAGGCTCAAGTAATGGCTGTTATAAATTCAGCTTTACAATTACAGGAAAAAAAATACATTTTTAAAATATATAAAACACTGAAATTATTGAAACAATTATAATAGAAATCATTTTAAATAAGATAATTTCAGGAATATTATTTTGATGTATTTTTGATTAAATAAATGCACTTTACAATACTTTACTTCTTACCAAAATATTTAAACATCCTTACCAACCTCAAACTTTTTAGATATAGCTAGCATATATATATATATATATATAAATAATTATATAAAATATTTTACTATGTAAAAAATGTAGTAAGTCATAGTTAATAGTGAATAAGGCCCAATCCCAATTCTATTTTCCACCCCTTTGCCTACCCTTCGCCCCATCCCCTTTCCCCTTGAAATAAAGTGGAAAGGGAAATGTTTAAAAATGGTCCCCTAAGAAATGGGACACCACTACTACACTGTTATACGTCATCATCCATTGTCACTAGCTCCTAACGTTATGTCAGAGGACATGCGCTGATGTAAGGACCGTTCATTTACATGTACACATATGGCCGTAAGCAAAACAATGCGTTACGAGGTATATGACATAAACATATATTTCCTAATATTGTGCAACCTGTGCTATCCGCTAGCAAACTTTAGCGATTTTTTTGCTAACGTTTTGGAAATTTCTCATAGCCCTTTGTTTGAAGTGAGGTCCCGAAAAATCTTTGTTTAGAGGGCTATCTAGCCCTTCCCCTTCCCCCTACTCCTCCAACCAAAAGAGAATTGAGACACCCCTACCCCTACGCCAAACAGACGTGTAGGGGAAAGTGTAGGGGTAAAGGGTAGAATTGGGATTGGGCCCAAGTGTTCCCTATTCTAAAGTATTACCATTCTCAATGCTGTTTAATTGAATGCAGGTTATGTAGTAATGAAGTCAGTTATGCCATTGTTCAGCTCAGTGAAAATGCCACAGTTCTGAGAGAGAGAGAGAGAAAATATACAAATACACGGAGTAACTTTATTAAGTCACAGAGGGTGTATTGAAACATGGTGAGAAAAAAAGTGATGAAGAAATACATCTGAAGCAGATGTGATGAGTTCTGCTTCAGTAAAGGCCTCTTTTTGACCTCAATGAACTGGAAGAAATAGTAATATCATGAAAGCTAGCCACAATATAAAATCTTCTCTGCTTGGATCAACTCTGAGCAGGTAGCACACACAAACAAACTCTCTTTCTCTCTCTCTCTCACACACATACACACACACACACAGAGAGGTTCTGGTTCACCGGCTCTATGATTCCCAGAGCTGCTCAGGAACTTATGGTACCCCTGATATTCAAACACATTCCCATGGCAACCTATGACTCGCACCCCATAAATCAAACTGCAGGAGCAAAGACCGAATTTAATAAAATGCTTTTTGGTTGGTGTATGTATGTGTGTGTGGTCCCCTCAGTTTTGATCTTTTGGGATTTGATCTTTCCTTGGAAGGGTAGAAGATATTTGTGCAGTAAACCTTTTGAGCCATATTATATCCTGTTTCAGCAGGGCCGTTATTTCTCCCGGCTATAGATTTAATACAGCGTGATAAAAACTAGATAGAAGTCAAAATGCATGTCAACCTGTCTGATTATGAACACGCATCAGCGGAAAATCATGCTCCTGTCAGACCACAGCCACTGAAGCTTTATGAAGACTGGAGAGCATGTCTGATTGCATCCGTCTCTGACATTTGTTACAGCCTCCACATTAAAAGTTTAGAAACTCTATAACCACTCCCTTTCTGATAATTCTGAAATACATTTCCCCACAAATGTATGCAATATTTAGATTCATCCATGGATATTAATCTAGGATTGCCTGCTTCACTTAGTCCTGAATAAATTCACTGCCTGCTATGAAATGTTTTTGCTTGTGTTGGAGTATGCGTTTAATGTTTGTGAATTTCTGTGATTTCAGTGAGTCAGACGAATGGTTCACATCCCCTTCAGTAAGCCATCATTGACATCAAACCAGAAATATGTCTTATTTTGTACTGGATATCATTAATGCATTCGTTCTATTAAATGTCTATTACTATAGTGATTCACTTTTTAACTGAAAGTATTCAATGCTGTGGGCGGAGAGCAGGCTCTCTAAGTAGCTTCCTTTCAGACTGAAGAAGTAAAATATGTTATTTTTAATAACTGCGTTAAAGGAGCACTCAGTTAATTTTTTGTTTTTTGTTGCACTGGTGGAGATGGCTATTGTCATGTTCCATGTCTGTCCGTGTTTGAGTTCGTGTTGGTATGTTCCGATTTTCCCCCCTGTCCTTGTGTTTGTTGGTTTAGTCTATGCCCATGTTTGGTTGTTCCGGTCTTGATTACCTCATTCACTACACCTGTGTTTCCCCAGCTGTTCCCACCCCCGTCATTAAGTCCCCTGTATTTATACCCCTTGTGTTCAGTTATCTGGTGTCCGATGTTGAAGTTACATATGTCTTGTTCTCTGATGTTTGCGTATGTTTTGCTGCCTCGTCAGCTCCTTGTTTGTTTTGTTTTTTTAAATGCATACAGTGCATACAGCGGCCTTACTTACTCCGCATCCCCGATACAGAAAGATTCCATTAGCAAAGAAATGTAAGAGCATGGCCACGATTGGCAATGTTAGTGATGTAAGAACAGATTAGATTATGGATATATGTAACTGTATCAAACAAAAATGTAATGTTACGGGGTGTAATGGTGGTTGGCCAAAATAATTATTTTACTTGTTATTTAAGCAAAAAAAAAAAACATTCCAATGGATAAGGGAAGCGAACCCGGGTTGACCGTGTGCTGATGTTGTATTTAAACCGTTAGATCATGATTCAACATTTAAATCAACATAACTGAGTTACCTCTCTTTCAGAAACAGGCTTGAGTTACCCTGCTTTCTCGGGTTTGACAAACCTGCCTTTTTAAAATGGAAAACTCAGAGTTTCCTTATCTCAGGGTTAACAAACTCCCAAGTTTTAATTTTTTTCTCCAGCTGAACTTGATGTGCTCATGCAAAGTTATAGCAAATATGTAATCAGCGGTAAATGCCATCAGGTGCGTGATTTCACATTGTGCCGTATATACTACTCACAGCTGTTGTTCACTGACGAGCTGTGCAAATCCACGCTGATAATGAACATGGTTTTGTGCATCTCATCAGTGTATAATGGCTGTGTGTAGTATATATGGCTCAATGTGAAATCATGCACCTGATGGCATTTACCGCTGATTACAGGACCGACTTTACTGACAAAATGATCCGAATCGGTGCATCCCTAAATAATACCATTTATCTACTTACAGTACATGTCCCTGTTAATTATTTATTTTTTGCAGTAATAGCAAAGGAAAAACTAAAAACTATGTTATTGAATCTAATTGTAATTTTTATGTAGGTGCAATCCTGCAGGTGTTAACAGAACATGGCATCAGCTGAAAATGAAATATAAAAACATAATTCAATCAAATTGTCAAGAAGCGGATGGACAACGAGAGGTTAGTTTATTAAAGTGCTCTTTATTTACAGTGATGAAAGGTTAAGCAGTCAGTGGGGAATCAACACAGGTGAGTAGTAATGAGTTTGGAGTGAAGGAACAGTCCGTTAATCTTTGTCTTTGTCTTTCGTAGGTAAACCGGAGCAGAGGAGATCACACA
This sequence comes from Enteromius unitaeniatus, assembly GCA_032359435.1. Lineage (NCBI taxonomy): Eukaryota > Metazoa > Chordata > Actinopteri > Cypriniformes > Cyprinidae > Enteromius > Enteromius unitaeniatus. Next base: position 7,376,333 of record JAUMHI010000054.1, read on the forward strand.
CTACACGTATGGAAGGAGCTTGGGAGAGAACAGAAACTGCAGGAGTACAGAGAAGAGATAGAGGTAAGTATAACTAGTAGAGTTAGATCTTGCCTGGAGTCCACTTCAGTATTGATGAGCTCAGATGCTGAGTGATGTGTGCTTTTGTATGGTGACTGATGAGTGACTTGATTGGCTGCAGATGTTGGTGACAGGTGATTAGTATTCTGGTGATGGTGAACATTGTGTGTAGGTGAGGGTGGAGCCTGGTGTGTCTGTGACACAATTAAGGTTTGAGCATGTCATGGATGTAGTTTTTTTTTTACAAATTACATTTAATATGTAAATGGCAATGCATGTCTAATGATGTTTTCATATAGTGCTCTTTTTCATTTGACATCTCTTTAGCCAACAGAAAGAAGGTAGAGGCTCGCAAGAAAGGGGGAGGCCCTGCACCACTACCACTCACAAATGCTGAGGAGATGGTCCTGAGTCTGAACACTGGAAGGCCAGTGGCTGAGGGAGTTCCTGCAGGGTGTTCATCAGATCCAGTCACTCCCCAGGACACAAGTGCCTACATAAAATGTAAGAGAGCTACACGCACAGGGCCGGTCCTAGCCAATTTGGCGCCCTAGGCAAGATTTCAGGTGGCGCCCCGTTGCATCGCAGTAAATTCCATTGCTAGTGTACATACACTCATCTATGGGATCCTCCAAAAAAGGACAAGCCATTCTCGTAACTTTGTTCTCTGTGTATGAATGAAATGTGGGAAATGAATGACTAAGGCTAAGGTGAGAAATGCTGCTTCATCTTTAGAAAAGGGGAGGAGACCGACAGAAACTTTAGAGAATAAAACCTGCTCCTGACCAGGTTAGGTTCACAGAGTAAGTTACCACGGTAACTGAGTAAAAGTTACCTCTCTTTCAGAAACAGGCTTGACTTACCCTGCTCTCCAGAGTTTGACAAACCTGCCATTTTGAATGTTTCTCTTATTTCAGGGTTAACATACTGTGGGTTTTCACTTAACCTCCTTTTGGAAACAGGCCCCAGGAGAGAAAAGGAAACAAGAAAAGAATGGCGGTAGAAGATAGCTGAATGCTTTTGGACTTTTGTAAGAGGCAGTCCTTCCTTTCACTTTTTTTTTCTTGCAAAGAAAGGTTGGAACTACCTGTAAGATATAAGGGAAAGAGGAAAAGAGAGGGGGAGAGAAAAGTACACACATTCCTAATACCAGAATGAGTAGGTCAAGCTTTCTGGGTTAGGAATCCTTAAATGGGAATTTCTGAACACCAGGACTGTGTTTGTTATTCAAATTTCCTCCTGAATGAAGGAAAACAATAACAATGACAGTTTTGGGTTCTTAGTTGGTAAGATTGACTCCATATACCAAGTAGCTTGTTTCTAAAGGTGCGTTTACAATTCTGCCGATGCTTCTCGAGCAAGGATACCATGCTGAGAAGGGAAGTTAGGGTGAGCATAAACAGTATTGAAACAAAGTCATCAAGTTTACCCAATACTGATCAAAATGTCTCAATATAAGTTCTCTGCTTTCGTGTTTCTCACGGGTGGATTCCAGACACAGCAGCATTAGACAGATCAGAAGAAGACAGCAGAGAGAGAGAGGGTTTTCATTCACAGTAAACAAGGTTGACAAAGAGGTGGCGCTGTTGAGTCAAGGCACCTAAGGTTTGGTTTTATAGCGTAATAAAATTTTAAATCTAGAGTGATGATCAATGATTAACAACTTTGGAAGGGTGTCACCAAAATTGTAATCGAAATTGCATTAATCATTAAGAATCTTCCGAGGTACTGAAGTCAAACCCTAATTACTATTGTTGAGAAAGTAAAAGAGGTTCAGGCTGGTTGTTTATAAAAATGTATAACTTGGTATTGCTATTAAAAAGTAATTGTGAATAATCAACAGTGGCACTAATGTACTGAAGCCAACCCTTAATTGGCTACAACTTAAATTATTATTTTTATATCAATAACGGAAGTTAATGATCAAAAATTAAAATTATTAAAAGTATTATCACAATTATAAGAGCAATCTCAATTAAATTAATCATTAAATAGCATTTGAATAGGGAATCTGAACCCTAAATAGCTACAGCTGAGATTAGAATTTCTAATCAATAACGGAGGTTTATGAATAAGTTCAATGTTGTTATCCAAATAATAAACACAATTATAATTAAATTACTCAACCTGTCACGATGAGGGTGTGGTGAGCTGGAGTGAAAGGCGAGGAGACAGAGGTGCAAAACACAGCCTTGGCCAGCCACGGCGGATTTGGCCCCTTGGGCGGCCACAGCAGTTCTGGACCTTCAGGCAGCCATGGCTCAATCCCCGTCCCACCCCTCCCATCATGACCCAGGCAAACCTACCCCAAATTCTTGGGGAGGGAGGGCTCCCACCTGTACCAGCCCTGGGTCATCGGATGTTGTCGGGGAGGCGCTGTCTGGGGAACTCTTTGGCCTGGACTCGGGGCTTGGACCCGAAAACTGTACTCCTGGCTGTACTCGGGCACCAGACCTGACAACGTTTCCTCAAAACACCTGTGATACAAGGCTGGGATGAAATCAAACGCTAATGATCACAAAGACAGGAAACTCCACATAAGGTCATGACATGTGAGAAACTCAAACCGAAACCAAAACAGACAGACAAGACATGAAACAAGACCAGACAGACACATTACACAACCAGTGAAATTGAAATTTCACATCAATTATGTCAGTTAATGATTTGAATGCAATAAGGTTGTCATCAAAATTACAAAAACAGCTATCAACACCTTAACCAGTAAACATTGTTGCAATGGCGATATGAAATGTAATTTATTAGAAAATGACATTAAAGTTTCAAATTAGCAATGCTAGAATATGGTTACTATTTACTGGTGTCCTTGGGATTGATAAGAGCAGTTGTAACTGGATTAATGACAATATATTACTGAAATGAAGAATACATGAACCAAAATTATTTACCAATAAACCAATAGCTATGGCAGTTTAAACATTTGTCAACATTATTTTCAGTAAGAGGAGAGGAGAGAAAAGAGGAATAGGTGTAAGAGAAATGAGGTAAATTAGGTTAGAAAGCCCACTAGTGTGACTTTTAAGTTCAGTTCTGACTGAAGGAACTTTAAAACACATTGCTAAACACACTGCATTTAACTCACTAGACAAATCAGTGGTATTTGCTAAACGCTAGCCTTTGATTTAACTAGCTTTGCATGTGTTTTAATGCAAGCACGTCAGTTTCAGTTAGCTTTAGTTTCAGTTTAGCTTGAGCTGTTTGTTTACAATCATTCAAATACGGCGCTGGCGGACTGCACTTGCACACTTAAAAGTTAACCCGGAAATGGTTTCTTAGGACTTCCAGATTGTTACTATGGCAACATTGCCGGTATCACATGAAATGACATCACATTTCAGGCTGGAAAACCAACAAGTCACAAATCAGAATTTCTCTTACAGCGCTTTACAACTTCACTCGTTAGAGTGAGGCAACTCCCTTTACAGATTTAATGCAATAAAACAATACTTAATCAGATTTACAAATCTCCCACACAATGCATTCAGAATTCAATGCAGTTCACTAGTTTTAGCAAATAATGGCGAAAGCATTAGTTAGCTACTCTAAGGCTTGCTGCCAGGGAGACAATTACATTTATAGACCCTTGAAAGTGGAACACGCACTAACAAATGAATTTATAACAAGGCCTTTTAGAGAAAGAGCAAGGAACACGCTTGTTCTTAGTGTGCTTTTTAAGCAACATAACTTTATATGTCTGGGTCGACACTTCTTTAATACTGCAGTTCAATTATTCAACAGAAAACCACTCACATTGTTTCATTCATTCGTGCGCTGAGGATGTCACAATGAAGTACAGTAATTCAACAATTCTGTTTCTTTGTTTTATCTAGGTAAATGAACCTCAAGGATTCAAGTTGATATGATTATCCTGATTCGAAACAAGGAATATACTCTATTGACCAATCCGCCCAGCATTTAGCCCAGTTTAATGTATTTTTACCAGTTTTGCCTTAATTTTTGGCCATCAGACTATTACAAATTCAATTGCTTTCTTCCTGTATGAGAGCATGGTAGTTTTAAGATCTGGACTAAAATTTACTTAACAAAACACAATACACAAGACAATGATTCTTAAAGGTACCGTATGTAAGAAATGTATTGTAATAATCATAAAATGTCTCTGTTATGTTCAACAGGCATTAAGAAA
>JAUMHI010000054.1:7387200-7397284 GCA_032359435.1 Enteromius unitaeniatus
TAATTTAGCCTCATTTAAATATGGAGGCAAAATGTCCTGTCCTGTTATATATATAAATAGAGAGAGAGAGAGAGATATCTAACTAACGTTATAACTAAAATGTCAGCGCGATCGCAAATGAATAGATTTTATACAACAGCTCAACAAACAGAAGATTAAGCTAGTATTAAGTGTGTTACATTGTCATCACAATGCTGTCTTTTTATCTCTGATTCTGCGAGAAAAATGTTTTAACAAAGCCAACCGGTTGTGCGTTTCCGAGCAGCACTGACCCATTCATTAAGGCAATCACTGGATGTTTCTCAACAAATATTTAACGAATCAGCTGTTTTTAATCAATCTTTTTAACCAATAAGTCAATGGATCACTCATATAGAAGGGCATTTACTGCTGCCTAATGGCAACTTCATTTATCCATGACAATAACTAAAGTTCTTTCTCAAAAAACACAGTGAAAAATATGGTAATTATAGCTATACAATTTTTTATTAATAAATCAAAGAAAATTGACATTATGTGTCAATATTGCACACCCCTAAAATAACTATAATCTTAAGTGTTCTAGATTTTTGTAACTTATATTGTAGATTGTATGGTTAATATTACTGTAATTGTGAGCGAAGGATTTCAAAGGTGTCAGGGTTTAACAAAAAATAATTCAGCCCACACAAGGGGACATTTTCACACAATTCGGCCCTCAACCTAAAACGAGTTTGACACCCCTGACCTAGACCTAACCCCGTCCCTAAACCTACTGGGGTTTAGACAAAATTTTACAAAATCGTACAAAATCGTGAGGTTGTACAAATTAGTATGAATTAGCACAATTCTGCCACCTCGAACATCAACACAGTCTCACTCCAACTCGTCACATTTTGACACTTGGTCAAGTCTTGTTTGTAATGTATTTATACTGCTAGTTTATGATTAGTTTGTGCAATAAATACCTGTGACTGCATTTGCCTGTGTGTGTTTTATACTGTTCAGAGGTGGGTTGGTTTAGGGTAGGGGTGGGGTTTTGTGCTCCAATAATGCATGAAAAGTGACTAAAAAGGGGTACCTTGAGCTTCAAAAAGTGAAGCAAAAGGGTCTTGACCAAGCGTCAAAATGTGACAAGTTAAACTGAGACTGTGTTAAACATATACATTCTATTAGGGCTGCACGATTAATCGTATTTTTATCATGCTAACGATATTTATGACCCACGATCAGTTAATAAATATTATTGCGATTTTACAGTATAAAGACCAAACTGTTTTTTATGGGTGGAGTTTACGGATTGGACGTAAACTCCACCCATAAAACGTGACGTCACTGCGTCTAGATTGCAGGCACTTTCTGAAGCAGCTGAAGTCGGCAATAACAGTCAGAGTCAGAATAAACATATGATGGCGGAGCAACGTGAGGAAGGTGCAGAAGTGCGATCATTAGTTCCTAAAAAGGGGTCATACTCAGGTGTCTGGAACTATTTTGGTTTCGAGGAATGTGTGTGTTGTTGATCAGGTACGAGTCTTGTGCAAACTTTGCTTCTGTTCCGTCCAAACGTCCCAAGGTAACACAACAAACCTCATCAACCACCTTAAAAGCCATCCACAGCACAGACAGCAATATCAGGGACATTGTGCAACACAATACCAAATCTGCCTAGCTCGCAAAGACACCGGGAAATAACAGATCACGTTCCATATAGCCAAGGATATGTCTCCAATAACAACCGTGAGCAATGAGGGGTTTAAAAAAATTATAAAACACTTGATAAAAGACATAGCATTCCCTCACACAACCATTTTTCCAATGTTGCGCTTTACTCGCTGTATGCGAAATGCCGAAAAGAAATAGAATGAGAAATTCTCAGCCTTGAATATTTTGCTGCCACAACCGACTTATGGTCTAGCAGAACTGCAGAGCCGTATTTCAGCCTGACAGTTAATTTTATTGACAGCAAGTTTGAGATGAAAAGCAAGCTTTTGCAAACTTGGTTTATTCTGGCGGAAATGTAGTTTGTTGACAGGCTTGTGTTCTTAGCCAAAAATCTGTAACATGTTGTAAAATCTTTTTATTCTTATTTGATTTTATTACAAGTTGATGTAAAAGAGGCAGTTTAATTTTATTTATTTACCACAGCTAAGTTCGTTTTTTTTTAATATATATATATATACTTTTTTATAGTATATTTGTGGCCGTAAAGTGCAATAAGAATACATAAGTGAATAAACTTTCATTACTAAAGGAATAATTGTCATTATTAATCGTGATAAAAATTTTGAGCAAAATAATCGTGATAATCATTTTTTTGTTATTGTGCTGCCCTACATTCTATATTTAAGTTCATCAATAAATTAGTGAAATCTGATCTATATTCTTTTAGATCTGTGAATATCTACTCATGCCTGGTGTACAGAGAGGTCAAAGTCAGAAAACAGGTCTACTTCAGCCTCTGGCAGTCGCTCTCCTTTCATCACTGTGTAATTATGCGTTTGTTATCATGTTATTACCATTCACAAACGGCTTCTGGCATAACAGAAGGTTTTTTTTATCTAGAGCTCTAAGTGTTTGTCACAAGTCTATCCCCTGGGACAGGATTTATGAGGGACATGAAAGAGGGAAGGTAAAACGATGAGAGGAAAAGGGAAAGATGAGAAGTGGATAAGCGACGGATGCACAAAGGTGGGATGAGAAGTGGAGAGCGTGATTAAGGGATTCTGCCTAAATTAAAAGCCTAGATGTATTTGACCTTTTTGAAACGTTTCGAGGCGATTCTGATGTTCCACTTTTGCAGATGAGATTGAGAGGATATAAAAGTGAGTGTTCTAATTGTAAGCAATTTAGTCAAACGGGAGGAAATTAGCATCTCATTTGTAAGAGGGACTCAGAGAGATCAGCCACACTGATACTGTTTCATAAGGAGAGCAGTGTGTACTGGAAAACACTTCATATTCCTCAGCCACCACAGAACTCAGAGCAACACACTGTCAATAAGGACATGTCAATCTACTGACTTCTGTCCATATGCAAGACAACACTCAAAAGTGTGAGAAACAGACTGAACTAAGTTATTATTTGCTGAAAACTGGAATGCATAGATCTGTCTATCTTTCTGTATTAAATGGATCAAATGCACATATATAATGTCACAAAATATTTGTATTTTAAATAAATGCTGTTTCATTACAGAAATCAGAAAAATATAACACAAACATTTCATCTATAATAATAATAATAATAATAAAAAGAAATGCATCTTGAGCAGCGAATAAACATATTAGTATGATTTCTGAAGGATCATGTGACACTAAGGTATAGAGCAATGAAGTTTTGTTCAGTTTTGCATCACATATTGTTACGAGTCGGCAGATATATCTCACGCTCTCGCTTCCTTGTGATCAGGCAGGACTCAGAGGCAGGAGTGAAACGCAAGTTGAACATTTATTGACCAAAACAGAACCAGGAAACAAGGAAACCGCGAAAACAAAGCAGAGACTAACCCTATGAGTGCAAACGTTAACATTCGACAAAACACAAGACAAAGGGCATGGTTTAAATACAAAATACAATCAGAGACAATGGGGTTCACTGAGTGAACACTAATGAGCGGGGTGGAGTCACAAACGAGGACATGAGGATACAAAAGGTTAACACAAGCACATGGACAGCAAACATACACACAGGCATGAGATACACATATACTTTTTTCTTCAAATAAAAGACAGTTATTTTGCATTTTAATGATATTTCACAATTACAGTTGTTGCTGTATTTTTGATCATATATATAAATAGTTTTTTATTTTCTTTTTGTTTTTGCCTAGGTATGCATAAAAATTAATAAATTTTGAGAGATATATTCCAAATTTAAAAACCATGACAGAAAGATTTTCTTGGGAAAAATTATTACAATTATTAATTTATCTTTGCCTTCACATAAAGGCTTTTTATATTTATATATTGTTATATTGTTTGTATTTTTTGTCATTCATGGATAAAAATATTATATTTATTAACCTGTTATGTTTTCATATTGTTGTGGAGTGGAATGTGTAGCCATGCATAAAACTATGAATATGACCTGAAAAAACCTAGATGAACGCATAAATAGAGTCAAAAGTACCCTAATAAGATTCAGCAATAATCCTATTTTATCTTTATTTTCAGCGCAATAAACATAACACACTTAATTTCCAGATTATGTAGCTATGATCCTTGCAAACAGGACCAGTACATCCCACACACAAAAATTCCATTCCTTGAATTTTGGGCAGATTCTACATTCTTTCCTTTTGTTAAGATGAGAGCAGCCATTGAAAATATTCTGCATGAAAAACATTCATTCAGGTGTGTTCGACCTCTGAGTCAAGCTTTAATCTAGAAAATATAATCAAATCTGTAATAAAAAGCTCAGGCTTGTTAACATGCTTGTCAACAGTTTTGCAGGTACAGCAGTTTGAGGACTTCAGCTTTTGTGTTGAGGTCCTGGTAAGGGCCCTCTGAAATCTCAGGACAGAAAGAGTCCATCTGTAAACTAGGGCAGGCTGAGGAGTCACTCTGGTTTAATTAAGATCAGGCTACTCTGAGGACACCTGCCAACAAAGAACCTGCCAGCACAACTGCTATTCCCCAGCATAACTCGTGTTTGATTAGCCTGCCGCTAGTTACCTGGTGAGCACCCACCAGGTATGTGGAAGTTAGTGACAGCTCATGAATTGTGGAAAACCCCAAATACGCTTTCTGTGCAGTTTATAGGAGGTATGTGTCACAGGTTTCATTTGTTAGCGAAGTCTGGAAGTCTTTGGAAAAGACAGGGTACAGGTCACAGTTTCTATTCACTTATTCGTGCCGCTCTAAAAGGGCATCCGATAATGCCAAATATTGTAAAGTATGTTTACTTCAGTCAGAGATGCTTATCGTTTGTTGTTTCATGTAACAGTGCCCTTCTCAAAAACATGGTTTTGCATTTCAATACCATTTTGAATGTGCAAATATTCCGGTAAGGTTTTGTACAGGTGTGTAAAACAGAAAACTACATCAATCCCTATACCTTTGGATTTTTTTCGTTTTTACCTGTTCTCCATGTGCGGGGGTGTCTACACTTCATTTGTCTTTTAGCAACTTTCTCAGAGGGTTGGGTTTTTAGTACAGTGTATATAATTTTCCCACTGAATAGAAAAAAAACATCTGTCATTTTGGTCCATTTTTCTCATCTGTTTGTCCTGGGAAAGTTGAGTGAGCAGCTAATCTGTGCCAGAGGAACGTGGTGTGTGTTCTGAGAGGTTTGTTTAAAGATGTGCTCACCGGCTTGTTATTTACATAAGCTAACAAGGTTATTGGGAGCTTTGGCTGGCTGAATGTCACCGTGGTTTTAAAGTATATGAGAATTTAATAAGCGTCTCTGTCAAAGCGCGTTAGAGAGAAGGAATGTGGGGCATGAATATTTATGAGGGCCTCTTCAGAGGGATTTAATCCTGAGCTACCTGCTTCAGCTTCCTTCCAAAATGACTTGAGACAATCTGCTGCCTGTGTTTGTGAAATAGCTCCCACAACACCCGGAGAATTTATGATTAGAGGAGAATGAAAATACTTTTCACTAATATTGTTCATGCCAACATTCAATATGTAGTTAGGATGAAAAATAAAAAAAACCTGAACAAAACTACAAAAAAAGTGAGCAGAAAAAAACATACAATTGGATTTGTCTCTTTGCCAACAAAATTTAATTTAGCTCATTTCACTGGTTGTTTGTTTTGATTGTATTATTATTATTATTCCACAATAGTTTGACTGCTTTGCATGTCCACTGGGAAGAATACTGGGGATTTTTATGCTTGCGCTTTTTTTTTCCTTGGATGGCAAAAGTGCTTGTCACATCTAAACATCAGGTCTTTTATGGTCACTGATATCAAAAGGACAATTTTAGAATAAAGCTGCTTCTTTGACTTGATTTTCAGTAGACAAATAAGTCAAAAAAGATCAAGTAAACTCTCACATCTCATCTGCTCATGCATTGTCACTGTTTCAACTGATGAGAGCTAAGAATAAGTCTTTATTTAAAAGTTTGCTCAAATGTGCTATTTAGATAAGAATAACTGTGACTGTCATATGCTCAAAATAAATAAATGAATAAAAAACATATTTTCTTTTTGCTGCTGAAATGAATGAAACTGATGAAACTTCATTCAACACAATTCTTTAACACTTTATCTTATTGGATAAATATTTTTAAATAGATAATACATATTGCTAATAATAGCAATTACATATACATGCTAATAGCAAATAGATATACATGCTAATAATAGTTTTAATACATCATGCCTTCATATAGTTTAATTGTATGCTACTGTACAATAAAATGTGATTGTTTTCTTTAGTTCTTGTAGTATATGCCAGAAAAAACACAAAGCAAAAAAACAGCACTGACCAGGACAGAACTTCCTTCATGAGAATCTTATGCTGTGATCTTCTCCTGGTGGGCAAACATTCATTGTCCCTTAAATGCTTTTACTGCTAATGATTGAAAACGTCAAATGATCTTGACTTTGTTCTCTTGGCTTCAAATGAATCTTTGTCCCAAAAAACATTCATGTAATTATCTGCTTATCTGGAGTGGTGACATGCAGTGTGTTTCAAAAAAGAAAACCTCATCAAAGGAGACACTCTAGACCATTATCACTTTCATAACTACACTAAAAGGATGTTGAGCTGCTTTTAGAGCCGTGTTTTGTCTCAGAGTAGGCAGTTTTAGCCATTTTCTTCTAACTTACCGTAGATTACACTAAATATACCTGAAGAAAAGCTGTCATACTGCTAAATTATATGTTTTAGCACTAAATGCCATGTTTTAAAACTTACCATGAGAACAAATTACAGTGAAATAAGAACTCTGTCAAGCATATTCCATAATTGTAACTTTTAAAATGCCTCTCGTGAGCACTGTTCCTAGTCCAGTGGCTGCAATGAGTCCTCTGTCACTCCTTTGCGCTACACCTCATTCAGTACCTGCTAAACAAGAAGTTTAATGTATAGTAAAATATTGTTTAACTTTTGTTTTCCACAGTATTGCCAGTCTTTTGTAGTCTTTTCTATGCTAACAAAAACAGTTCCAAATGAAACCACGGCATGTGTCATCTACAGCCAACAGTTTTTTAAATTTATCAATGTTTTGGAACAAAATGATTAAATGAAAAAAATATATTGACTCATTCATAAAACCAGCTACTTGTCTCTTCAGTTTACACGACAATGATGTACTAAAACATGGAAAACGTTTCATTTTTCTTGCACAAACCACAACTTTGTCTAAATAATTCACATGGATCCATGAAAAAGACTTAAAGCACTACATGCCAGGCCAGTAGTTGGCAATGTCACTTTGTAAGGGAAACACTACAGGAACATAATACGAAAAGTCAATTTTGACCCGTACAATCTATTTTTGGCTATTGCTACAAATATACCCCAGCGACTTAAGACTAGTCACATATGTTGTTTGTGCAAGCACCTTATTACAACCTGTATTTACATTTTAAAGATAATTACGTTTTAAAAATAAAACTACCAAGTCCAAATACTTTCTGTACCCACTGTATATGCACTATAAATCATAAATTTGCACTATTTCTGTAAGGGGTTTGGTTACGTGTGGTCATTCGTATGAATTACCGTGAGATCAGTGTAAAAAGTCCACACATTGCATTCAAATAAACATGCATTTTGTGATGATGGATGCAACCAGGGCTGGACTGGGAGTAAAAATCGGCCCTGGCATTTTATAGTCCAGCCGGCCCACCACCACATATAGGCCTACCATATACAGCTCTGGAAAAATATAAGAGACCACTGCAGAAAAATCTGTTTCTTTTCAGTTTTATTCTTAAAACTGTAAATCTCACCAATACACCACCAATACAAAACAATGCATGTTTGTTTCATTTTTTGTGAACGGTTGTCTTTGAAATATTAAATATAGAAGCAACTTGACACTCACTGAATCTTTGTGACAGTAAAGCTAGGATTGAGGCCTTTTTTTCTTGATTTAATAACTTTCTTTTCACTGTTTTCGGCATGTTTAGTGTTTGAAAGACTTTAGCATTTTTTACCATCACACTGGTTACACTGCAGGAGGATGGTGTTGATTAAAGCAGTGCCATTAAAAACGATTGGATTCAGGTGCTCACCAATAAAAAATTAACAGAATGAAGTATGTTTGGATAGAAATTTAACAAAGACTGGCATGAAATGCTTGTCATACTCAGAGAGATACTGATTTAGGAGTAAATTACAGTGGTCTCTTATTAATTTTTTTTCCAGACCTGTATGTATGTATGTATGTATGTATATATATATATATATCCCAAATAAAATAATTTTCAATTACAGACTACTATAATTTTAAGTTCTGCCAGTAATCTTCACACTATGGGACAGCAAAGACCTCCACAAATAATGCAAACACTGATACAGTACTGGTGTCTTTAATATTGAAAGTTAGGTATGCTATTTGAGTATAATACGAACTCACAAAATAAAAATTGGTGCAATAACATCACATATCGTTGGATAAAAATAAAACATCAGGTCATATTTAAACTAGATTCATTTGCATTTGCGAAACCCAATGCACACATTTGACATTTTTTCGCTGTTTTAAAAAGTGTTCATGTATTCTACAGTTGTGGCACGTGCAGGCATTAGGACAGGTAAGATTCCCCTTCATGCAAGCTTCTGTTATTAAGCTCCTTACATTTGCTGCTTCCACTTGTAGGCTTTTGCATCTTTTTTTGCAGCTTCTCTGCACCCCCCTTGCTCTTTGTTGGTTTATCCATTGTTATAGACGGACTCATCTCAAACTCCGGTCTAACTCTACATAGCAGAAACTATGTCCTCTATGAACTCAATGTCGGTAATAAATAAATTGGCCTAATAAACTATAAAATTAAAATATATATTTAAAAAATATTAAATTATAACTGCCCAAAAATGTGCGTCGGCCAGTATGCCCTATGGTCAGTCCAGGCCTGGTCACTTGTCTGAACTGATGGAGTAAGTGGCGATCCACTTTGGCCTGTTGACACTTTCAGCTCATGTCCTGACGATTCGCTGTCTAAAATTCATGCTTGGGCATTAATGGCGACTGACTTCGCAAAGGCAGACAGATTAGACTGTGACTTAATTTGTGCTCTTTTTTCAGTTTCATATTCATCAATACGTTCTTGTATATCAGCCACTGTCCATTTATCTTATGGTATTTTATGGTAACGGCTTAAAGTCTGCGGGTAGCCCCTTCTTGGGAGAACCGAAGCATACCAGTAACTGATCCGACTTTCCTCACAGGGTAGCTCTGTGAACGTACAGTTTAACTTTTTCTGACCAGGCTCCCTGAAGGGAGGTGGGTTAAAGGCTTGCAGTACCACTGGCTGAGGTGTAACCGTAGGCACCTTCGGACTGTAACCCGCTCGCGGATACAGGAAGGCTTTGGTCATGCCTGGCGCAAAGTCAAGGTGTGTAGGGGCCACAGAAAGGGCCTGAAGGTCACCTACTCTCCTCAGTGAACACAACGCTAAAAGAAGTGTGGTTTTTATCGTTAATAGACTATCTGAAATCTCCTCTATGGGCTCAAAAGGCGGCCCACACAGGGCTTCTAGCACAACAGCCAGGTCCTATGTAGGTACCCGGGAGCGTACTGGCGACCTTAACCGCAGCGCACCGCGGAGGAAGCGTATGACCAGGGGTTCTTTACCAACTGTATGTCCACCAAAAGAGGAGTGGTAGGCCGATATTGCCGCCACGTAAACCTTCAAGGTGGAGTGGGTGACCCCAGTAGAGAAGCGAGACTGCAGGAATTCCAGCACTCTACCAACCGAGCAGTTAACAGCATCTTTTAGATCTATCGGACCAGTCCTTGGACCTGATTTGTGCTATGAACTGCTTCACTGTGAGCATTCTGAACTTCAGTCTCAAGAGTGAGCGGTTCAATAGTCTGAGATCTAAGATGGGCCTCAGCCCTCCATCCTAAAGGTTCAAGGTTCAACTTTATTGTCATCTCTGCTATACACGGTACAGGTACATAGAGAGACGAGACGACGTGGCTC
>JAUMHI010000054.1:7405537-7418760 GCA_032359435.1 Enteromius unitaeniatus
TTCAGCAAAAGTTAATGGTTTTGAGTGAAGAGCTTCATTTTGACCTGAAAATAGGATGTTTGGGAAATTGGGTGAGACTTTATGGATTTGTGTTTACTGTTGTGAGAATATGAGGCATAGTTTCAAGAAATGTGTTTAAGTAATCGAGAAAAAACGTACTGTAATTGGACTTAGAAATAAATAATATTTTAGCGTTTTAAACTTACTGTTACAAAAGGTCAGTGAAGTGTAAGCTGGATGAAACTTGAAGCTATACATAAGTGCAAGAGATGTGCAAGATTGAGACAAGCCAGTTTGCAACACAGTTTGCATGAATGTACATTTTGAAACTTAGAAACCTGAATAGCAAGTATTATGGTCCGGTACCCCCAGCCTAAATGTCAAATTATGCCCATGCTACCCACACACATCTCAAAACAAATTACATGATGAAAACACGCTACATTCTCCAAACGCCCAACACACTTCTCACACTCCATATGCTGCTCACACTCTGAGCTGACCAGAAAAGGTCACACTTTGATGATGAGCACTGCCATCTGTACAAAATCATTTACTTAACCAAAAACTTACATGACTTCTGTAGGCTGTAGTAAGTTACTTATACGCTCAAGTATATGAAACAAGACATCAACAGCACTATGCTTTAACAAATATCAATACACTTCAATCAGGAAACCTTTTTCCCAAGCACAAACTTGGCACAACCATTTCTTTCTCACTTTGGAGTAAAGTGGCCCTCTCAATAAAAGTGGCTTTTTATCTTTTGATTTGTATTAAAACCTCCTTACCTCTGGAACCTTTATCGGGCCTTGAAAACAAATAGCTGATTACTGGGAAGAATTTATTATCTAGATTGCTTGTCTTTGACACTATGTGCTGATATCACAGCTCTGTAGAACAGACAATGTGCTGCCTGCTGTATAGTTACTTATAAGATAATATCTAAAGTCCCCGCACATACACGCCTTTCCCCCCCAAACTATATAAATGTATATGAGCCAAATCTAGGCCAGGACTGAATCAGAATTTTAATAGGTTGCATTTTTTTGTTTAGGCATGCAATTTTTGGTACCACACCCCGAATATCAATCTCAGGCTGTTATTGTGATCCGTGCAGGCAGGTAGAGTGCTGCTCATCGTCACCGGGATAGGCTCAAATGCCCGATCACAAGGGCACGCAGATGTCAACACACTGCGATTTTTCTATGAATTATTCCACTGACATGAAGCAATACCTGAAGTCTTTTTTCCCCTAAATCTTATATCACCACACAAACATGTTGCTATCATCATGGCAGAAGCCTTTCAGTCTCCTGCCAGACCTAAAAATGCATTACTTGGTGAATTACAGGTGCCTCAGCTAGATCAGCTTGTGGTGGAGGTTGGCATCACTCCAGGCAAATATACTCAGAAGAAAAAAGACCCACAGGTTAAATCTGCTAGTGATCAGACTAAATGGGGCTCCATTTATGTATAATCAAGCTGCCCTCAAGCACATGTGATTTAGGCGGGAATCGATCAAGATATTTCCTGTTTTCTCCCTCTCATAGAATGGTACGAATGTCGTGACATGGGAAACGTTGTCGTGATGAGTTTCATGACTGCTGGACTAATGCCTCTCTGCATGAACTCAGAAAATGATAAATATTAATGCATATCATTCTGATCTAGTTTAATGGGCTTGCCCTTCATCATCTCAGTAAGCTTTGGATAACATATTCTGATTTGCAATCTAACAGCTGATTTCTTACAACTCACCAATTCACTGTAAGCAAACATGGTTTAAAAGCAAAACATACAAAGCCAATTATAAATGATGAAATGCATGCCACACTCACTCGGACTATGGGAATGGGAAAAAAATTTAAATTTATAAGCTATAGTAATGAGGAACACACATTTTACTTAAAATGTAAAATGCATACTTAAAGGGATAGTTCACCCCAAAATGTCATTTGCTCACCCTTGTGTTGTCTTAAACCTGTCTGTGGAACAGAAGAGATGTTAAGAAAAAAATTACAACTGGCAGCATCAGTCTCCATTAATCTAGATGGCAAGCTGCACTGCTTTTCCATTGTTTTGTTTTTTTTGTTAGCGTCTTTTGCAGTGTGCCACACATTACACAGTGGCCTAAAAACATGGCACTAACTTAAAAGTAATTTTAAAATTATGTTTTTAATTGCAAAACCATTCGGTTCGATTCAAATGAACTTTAGTGTGATTATTTTGTTAGTGAGGTTCATTTAAATAATTGCAAACCCTGCCTTCGAAATGTGTTGCTCACCAAACAAGGGGACTGAGATGACCTTAAAATGAACTCTAGTGCAGTTAAAAAGAAAAATGAACACAACGCGAACCAAAGACATCTAAACAAATTAAAAACAGGATGTTATGTCACAAGATGCAACCATAAAAAGGACAGAATACTCAAGCATACCACAGGAGCTGTGTTGCCCATTGCAGTTCAGTACAGGCGTCACACCCCTCTCTTTCTTTGCAGTCGATCTCCGTGTGTGCATTTTGCCAAGTAATATAAGATCCTGGATCAACATAACTGCCAAAAATTATACTTATCACAGTTTCTACCCCTAAAACCATGTGTACACATATACAATAAAGTTTAGCCCAAAACACAGAGATTTTGGGCATTCAGTAATGTACATCAAACCTGTTCTTTCAGGTTGTGACTGTATTTTTATGCCTTTTGGATTGTATCTTTTAGTTCAGTGTTAAAAATGACACCTTGAACGCTAAAGTGAACCAAAACTAAATGCGTCATTTCCTTTTATGTTCCAGACCAAAAGAACCAAGAGAACGAGTGTAAACACAGACTGTCAGCTATTAACATTCCAAGCGCATATTTAAGACAGAACAAACATGCTCAAGATAAATATTCACTGTTTCACACATGGAAATAACTTAAATAAACATATATGTTTTATAATAGCTTTTGATATAGGTTTTTAATATATGTGACATATATAAAATTGGCCGTTTTCCTATATTATATGTTATTACAATTAAAAGAAGCAATACAGGAGACATATATGGCCTGTATATGCACATATATGCACCTCAATTTTGCCTATATGTGTAACGCTCAGTCACGACAAAGGGATTTCAGGTAAAGTGAGTTTATTGTGAACAAAAGTAAAGATGAATAATCAGCAGGTTCTAAATGTGAGGTGCTCAATAAAAAGTCTTAGAACAAAAACATCAACACTGCTGGTAAAGTCACGGGTAATATGGCATTCCTAGCAGAGAGCAGTGGAGTGTGGGAACTCCTTTAACGAAGGATCAGGTGAGTGAGTTTCAGGTAAGTTCAAGGGAGATATACTCAGTTTGTGGGAATGATTCACTGCGTCCGTCGAAACCACAGTCCTTTCCTGAATGAGCTTCGTAGCGAGCGGGTCAGAAGAGCAGGTGAGTAGCAGGTAAGAAATGAGCTAGTAACCTCGAGCTCAGCCATTGAGTGTTTGGCAGCGCTCTCTTTTGAGTGTGTGGCTTGATGACGGACAGGTGCTAGTAATCAGGTGATTGTGATCTGATGTGAGGTGTTGGGGTTGTTTCGATGCAGGCTGATCCGGGAACAGGTGAACGTGACAGCGTGACAATATGTGGCATATATGCAGCATATATATTATCATATATGTGCATATATACTGCATATAGGTTTCATATATGCGCATATATCTCATATAGGTTCTTTCCATGTGGATTAATATGTATTAATTGGCAAAACAACAAATGTTTAAAAGAATAATGTTGCAAATGTATTTAAAAGAGGATTGACATCATACATACATTTAAAAAATCACCTTGGCAATTATTTGTGAAATGGTAAAATGGTTTTAATGAATTTTTGCTACCATCAACAACAATAAAAACCAGACTGTATGTCTGATACAATTAAAACTCTTGCTTTTTGGCAATCAACTGTGTAACACACTGTCAGCAGGGTCAGAGTCTGTGTTATTTGCAAACTTTAGCATTGGCGAAGTAAACCAGACACTAGGGAGGAGTTAACATCAGCCTGAGGCACATTTTGAGACTTACTGAACTTTCTAGAAATGCCTAATGAGGGTGAGAGTGGAGCCTATAAAGCATCAAATAGGATAACAGCTCTTCAGCTAGTTGAGTTCAGCACAGTTGACATTTCTCCAATAATAATCATTCGTGCTTTTAATAAACAATAAACTCCAGGGAGGTGTGCACCAGCTGACCCCTCATTTATTCTGTAATTATGCGTGCGGCTGAGGAGAATCTTAAGACGCGCTCTAGTCAATAACTATTGAAGCCATTCAAATTATCATCATCAAGTTGATGTGTTTTTGCAGTTCAGTCGGCAGTCCCCTACAGTACCGGTGGAGCTCTGAGGTGGCACAGAACGTGCTTACTCTGATCTCTGCCAAAAAAGCACACACACAAAAAACAGTGCAACATCATTACGAGATGTGCTTTTGCCACAAAGTTGAAAAGCATCTGCAGATTTGCTCGCATTTTCAACTCCTCACACGCATGCAGACATGCCAGCTATCAACGTGAGTCGCCCACCACATACACCATGATCAGCCACCTGAGCCCTAAAATGACCAAGCTCTGTAATCTTCAAGCTGCAAGCGCACACACACACACACACATGCACCGTGACTCCATGCACACTTCGCACGCTGAGCCGCAAAGCAGTGTTCCACAGACTGCACGTCCTGTTTTGAAAGTGAAATAAGTGGCATTAGTCAAATAAAGCACCCACACAGTCAGTGAACCGTTTAAAGAGCACTGTTAGCATTCTAACCATCAGCAAACAGCCAATACCCACCATTACACCATAAGTAGCCTGAGCGATGAAACATGGACCTGCAGGCCGAAGATAATGCATTTCAATGGTGTTCAGAGCCGGACAAAACTGCCTAAAGCCACAGTTTAAAGTTAGCGAGGAAATTGCCCCTAACCATCTCCATGTTTGATTTGTGCACTAGGGAATGTTCCAGTAATTGTTAAAGAGCAGTAATAAATAGGTATTGTTAGGGTTATTCAGTGCTTTTGCAAAAGTACTGAGTACTGAGTAGTGAATCACGCTGTTGAACTGACCAAGCCATGCTGTCAGCCCGAGGCGTTGACCCATCACAGATGGAAATGTACATGAGGATTTGACAGGTGATTTCTCTTCCTGGTGTTTTGACGAATAAAAAATGTGTACAAGATTGTCTCAAGCTGTACACATTTTGTATATGACACTTCACTAAACAGCAAAACAGTTTTTTTTCAATGAGGTATCGAATGACAGCTTTGTAATGAGAAAATGTTATTTGTGCATAACCTAATTAATCTTGAGCGTTCACCATTTGATGACGTCACTGTATTTGTACATAATCAGCGGTATCCTGCGCTTCTCATCACCATTCTGATGGAGATGTTTAAATTACCTGTCTGTCCATTACACCAGACAGATAAATTAAACTGAAGTGGGACCTAATCTCTATCTCTCACAGACTCTCACACATAAGCACACACATTCTCATCTCCCATTTCAGCACAGAGTCTGCCAGTGAGCCCCCAAAGGCTGTCACTTTAATTACTTCCCTACCAATTAGAGAGATGCTACAAAAATGGTTTGATTAAATTCTATACTTATTCTTTGAACCATGTTGTACATCTTTCTATTAACCCTTCTCACTGATGAATACACTCTCTCACTCAACTTTCTTTCAATTAAAAAAAAAAACTTCTTCAGCAGAAGGATGTTTGCGATTAGGGCATATTTATTAACAATGCGACATGAGTTCAGAAGTATATGATGTATGTGAGCCAGCTGTGAAAATGTGATTCTAAAAACAAATTTTCCAATGCGTATTGTTAATGCATTATTTATTTATTATACATTTTGCTGCTTAGTGCTGTTCTTCTCTCTTCTTCTGACAAACATCATGATACCATGATACCATCATGAAACATACCAAAAGAGGACAATGGGTTGTGAGCTTTTGTTTAATTAAAATATTCACTATGGAGTTACTATGGAGTCGATGTTCATGCATAGCCCTCCTTCCACTTTGAAATCGACTAAAAAAGACATCAAAAATGGCATGTTGATACAGTACCATGGGATGCCACACGCTTTTGTTCTCATGTCTTGTGATCGAATGTCAGATGTTAATGGTGTTATATTAGATTTGAAATTGAGCACAAATCTAATATAAGCTATTGTAGGTCTTCAAAAGACATGGAATATAGCGCATGATTTATAATGACCTTTTATTTGGATAATTTGATGGTGCTTTTTTTGTTATTTTTGAGCCTGATAGCCCTGTCCCCTTTCACTATACGGAAAATAGCAGCCAGGATATTCATTAAAAATGTACCTTTCATGTTCCACAGAAGAAAGTAAGTCACACTGGCTTGGAATGATAGGAGGGTGAATAGATGGTGACAGAACTGTCATTTTTGGTTGAACTGCTCTTTTAAGTGTTGGTGTGAAATGTGTGTTTGTGCTGCTGTAATTCTCAGAGAGGCAATGCAGAGGCCAAGGCCACAGAGTGCACATACACACAGATGCTTTCACACACCTTTGAAGGAGGCGAGATTTTCACTCAGTGTCCACTCTATTGCTCGCGGCAAGACAATACCTCTTTATGTGTTGAGTTTCTCACTCTTGCACACACACACAGGAGCAGGCAGGCAGAACGGTCAAGTCATCTCCTATAGGCTGTGTGGAGTGGGTGGGTGCTGGTGGAGGCCACAGCCCTCTGTATGATTATGATTAGTATGTGTTGCGAAAGCACATAGCCATGAAGGACACAGTATCCACACATCAGTCTCCACACCTTTTCCACTATCATTTATGATCTATATAGAGCATTTCATTAGACTTCACAGATAGCGAAGACATAAAGCCTAAAGCGGCCTCACAAAGATTGCTATCTATGTGACACCTTATTGCTGTTTGTCTTCATCAAAACTTTGATTGGCTGCCATGTAAGATGTCTTGCTTCGGGACCCTGTACTGTAGGGGAGACCAGGGCGGGGGCAATTGTAACACTACATTTCTTAAATCAAAAATATGAGGCACTGACTCTATAAAGCACACGCTTTGTTGCGTTTTCCCTCTGCCTGAGAAAAAACGAGCGTGATGACACAGAAAAGTTTCTTGGTTGGAAAAATCCAAATATTTTCCTTTACATGCCTTTGAACTCCAATTAATATCTAATTTCTCTCTGGTTATACATTAACATGAATAATATATGCTAACAACAACATTTTAGCGTGGTTGTGAGGTAGAGGGCAACATCAAATATGAAATAAAAATATTATGATTGCATTGAAAATGTGATCTTTGCAATTCTGTAATCGCTTTGGTGCTATTTTCACCAGACTGTGTGAGAACCAATCATTGTAACCCAGCTAGTCGCTCATTCAAAACCTGCTATTGTGCTTTCATTAGGGTTGTAAATGTTTCCTTTCACGCAACCATTGTTTCAAAACATAATGAGAACATTTGATTAAATCAGCAAAACACAGCAGAATGATCTTTCTGTTTATTCATTTTAATCGCCAGTTAATTCAATAGCTAACAATGCAAGAGACACATTTCAAATCACCCTTACAGGACCTGAATGGTAAACGTTACATTTCTGTATGTTAAGATACAGGCATCAGATTAGGAAATGCATTTTAATAATCAAACCAGGTGTAATATTGTGTTACGTTATCAAAAATGTGTTATCGCAAGACATGACAGATGTGTCACTTGTGACAGTTACAGTATATAGTTCAGAAAGCACAGTTAATGTGTTTAGTTTTAGTAACCTCCATGTTTTTGTTCCCACAGATTGCCAGAATTGTTACAGTGCTTGACCTTTTCACACTGGGTGAGTTACTGTAATTTAGCGAGACGTCTGTTTATTATAGAACATGGTGTAAACTCATTCATTTGATACAACAGTTCCCTGCCCTCTGATGCTCACCTCAACAGGAGCCATGTCAGCCTCTTGACCTCTCTGATAGGCCTCTTGTCATCATTTGATTGGTTCTCCTCACTCCAGTATATTTTGCTCTGTGTTGCAAACACTCTCCCACACACTTTGAAAAGGATATGTTAAACAACTGTGGTTTCCCTGCAAGATAAACTGGCAATAGTGTAAAGAGAATTAATTAGTCTTTTCTGAATATGTTATTTAGATTATTTACGTCAATCCAGAATAAAAAACAACAACTCTGTTGCGGAAAAAAAAAGTTAAAACACTGCCAAATTATACTGTAGTGGATTAATAACATATAATGTAAAAAGTGGCATTAAATGGAAAAGTAAAATGTTGAAGCTGCAGTCTGTAACTGGTTTTGGATAAAAATGTTCAATATTTCAAAAAGTTAATAACCAGCCAGTGTTCAAAACTACCACCTTATTTTAGTCCGATTTACAAAGCTTTGCTCATAATAATCTTTTCTAATTTTAGTGGTACTGGTAGGTTTTTGCTGGAAATTGGAGCATGGCACTCCATCATTACATCACATCCGGAAACATAAAGAGACTGTCGTCTCATTCACCTGAGGATCCTGCAGGTGGTGCATCGTTTAATTATAGCCTATTCTCACAGCAGCTGGAATAACTAAGTGTCAAAAAATTATTTTGATGACGTATTGTAATCCAGAAAGGATTATATGAAACATTTGAATGAAATTAAATTGTATTCCAGTTTTAAATGTGCTTCTGATTACAGATACCCTTGGAATACACAAGATTTTTATTTTAAAGACTTGTTTGTGTTGGGAGTGTGTGTACTCAACCACCCTACAATGATAAAGATTCACAAGTATTTTTATTAAATTAAAAGAAGAATAAGTTGCCCCTTCTGAAATCAAGCCTTTCTCAAATGCATGTCCGTGTGGCATGCATTTAAAGAAGATTTAAAGAAGAAGTACACAGAACAGAGTGATTTCTAAAGAGCTGTTTATTACAGGGTAAAATGAGTGTTTTTTACACTATCTTTGAGAAATTTGTTAAGCAATCTGTATTACAAACATTAAGATCCTAAAGAATCATGTTAGCTTGTGGAACATTCCCATTTTATGACCCCTTTAACATTAATAATTTCAGAATAAAGTATAACAAAAATAATAATTAGCAGGGTTTGAGCATGCAGCGTGTTTCATTGTAATGCTTTTTCCCTCAGCTAGTCAGAATTAAGCATGGGAGTCTTTTGGATGGCAACAAAGAGGCAAAACCTACGGACTGCAGCTTTAAATGTTAAAATTATATGTATGTATATATAATATTATTCATAATGTTTTATTATTCATAATATTGCTGTATTTTTGAACATAAGAATGTAGTCTTGAAGTAGAATGAGCCTTTGATTTTTTCTCCCTCAAAAAAATCTCACTTACCCCAAACTTTCAATGATTCTATTTTAATCAAATGCTGAAAATGCCGGAAAAATTCAAATTTCACACAACAGATCCTAAAGGAGCCATAATGTTCTTTCTCCATGTTGCGCCATCTCTACCGTGGTAATACTATGACCTGGGTTTACCTACGCATTTATCCGTAGGCAGGCCACTGCCATTTCCCTGTCTGTGTGTTTCATCAGTACCTCATGGTGAGTGACAGTGTAAGCAGTTTCTCCTAAAGTCTGATGAGTGGACTGGATGTTTTGTGTGTAGGGGGCTTTAAAAGATCTCCCATAAGTCTGTTAAGCCTTCTTTTTTCTGTAAGCACTTCTAAAGGTAAGCTAACAGTTTTAAGAGCAAATCTCAGAGCACTGTTTAGATGTTATGCGTTGCCAAGAACATGATGCTGTATTGTTTCATTTTGTCATCATAGTTCACCATGACATGTGCCCCTCGCTCCTTCTGTTTATGCCCTTCATGGTCCATGGAAGACTCACTCGTCTTTTTTTTTCTCCCTTGCATTTGCTGTCTATGCATCATGTCACATCTGATATCCTGTGCCAGACGCTGGAGGCTGGCATTACTGCCGCAGGAACTTCACTAACACATTTATCTAACCGCTGCAGCGCCGAGGGGCAGCAGATGCAACAGAAGCATGGCATAAGTCTGCGGCTGGTTTGAGGTTTTGACTGCACAGAGTGAAATGAACAGTCTCTGATGTAGCCACAGGATTGTCTCATTTTTCTCTATTCTTTTTCTTACTTATTTTACAACCCAAGTGCTGCCAGGGGACAAAATAATTTTCTCCCTAAAACGGCAGAAGCAGTGATTTTCCTTTCCGATTCTCCCTACTGAAAACAAAAGTGATGTCTTTCTCACCAGTTTATTAGAGACGCTTAACAATTTTTTAAGAGCATGAAAGTAGTATAGCTTTCAAAATAGCTTAAAAGTAAGCAACTCATTTTTAGTGGTGGTGTAGCATGTCAAAATGCGACATTGTTATTTGTAACTAATGTCACATTATTTGTGTAAGCAGTTTTACAGTGGAGTGTGCTGATATAATAATCACACATGCCCTCTTAAATGCACTCTCTCTTATATGTTGCAGAATGTAGGAGTTAAGCGTCTAATTCTAGTGAATTAATTCTTTCAGACAGTGTACTGTATGTACAAGCACAAATACCAAAAATGATTCGCTTATTCGAGTCCCAGTGTTGTGAGAATGAAATTGCCATCATACATGACCACCATCCTCCTGAGGTGAATATAGAAATCTATTCTCAGATATGAATGGTTTTAATGGTTTTAAAATAAGGTAGAGAATCATTTCACTCCTGGGTTATAATTTGATTAGGTTTATGTATATTAAATTACAGAACTGAATCATCTGAATCAGCAGATCCTCTGATTTATATGTACTTTTAATATTTTCTTCAAAACTTTCACATAAAGGTTAAAAAAGGAAATCTCTAAGTCTGAATGCATATTCTCATATTTACCTCACTGAACCCACAAAAAAGGAAAGTGTTTAAGTCAATATTTGAAGCAGTCGATAACATACTGTCTGTTGTCGCTTTTATTGTATATGCAAATAATTTTCCCACCTTTGCTTCATAACCTGATCAAATCTTGTATGTTTAGGAGTACATCAGCTAATTTAGTAATTTATACCCTTAAGGTATGAAATAAGTGTCTACCATCTACTGTTTGGCTACCTATTCTTCAAAATATCTTCTTTTAAATTCAGCTGAAGAAAGAAACTCGTACAAACTGTATTTGGTACACCTTAAGGGTATGTAAATGATGACATAATTTTTATTGCATGAACTATCCCTTTAAATTCATGCTCAACCTCACATTCAGATATATTTCCATTTAGTCAACAACCAATACGTAAGTCCCGACTGTACCTTTTTCCTCATTTAATAATCATTTTACACATCACATGTATGGAACAATATAGAAGAAAACTGCTGCTTCTTTTAAAATATAGAGACTGTAAACTGATGTCCATGTTTTCTATTAGTGTTACAACCCACCTCATCTATTACTATACAACTCACCCTGTGGGGTAGATTGTAACAGCAGCAATCTTTGTATTTGATATAAATTACTTTAATTCTCAGCATGTAAAGGTGGAAAAACATATCACGTTTCAGATACAGAGCACAGATGTTATAGCAAAAAGTGTTACAACTTTACCAATCTTCTCTATTTAAACACATATTGGTCCTTTTAATAGCTTCAGCGCAGATACTTCTAACGGCTTCTGTCTTCATTTTCAAAAGAGTATCTCGACTGTAAACACAATCAATTGTGAGTAGCTTGTAGCTTGACAAGTTACAATTGTAAAGAGCTCACCCAACACAGCTTACATAATGCAGCGTTTGTCTGTAGTCCACAGCAGGAAAGGAACATTCTGATATCTGCAACTAACTACTAACTCTATCAAATGGTGGGTGGTTATAGATAGATGAGTGATAAAAACATACATTTTTCTACCTCAACAGCATGAGGTCTGTCCTCTTAGTATTTAAAGCATGGAAGGGGGTGGAAAATACAGGGGCAAATGCTCTATTTTCTTGTCACTGTTAGTGAGCTTGGAACCCCACATCTTCGTTTTCTCTCTCTCTCTCTTGTTCTTTCACTCGGGCAGACACTAAGTTATTCACCCTCATTATATAGGGCACTTCTGCTGTGCCTTGTGTTCAGTAATTCATCCAAGGATGCCCCGTGGGACCATTTCTAGGTGAATCCTATCTTTTTCACCTTGCCCCACAATCCCCCCACTCACACCTATGCAGCTGCATGCTGTGCAATATCATTACATAACCCTCACTATAACATGACCATAAGCAAAAGTTCACTCGGTGGCCATTTTTGCAACACCCCCAGGCAGCTATTTTCTGTGTACTTGAATGGTTCAAGTATGAAATCTCCAAAATGGTTTTTCAAGATTACGTTTCAGTAACATATTTCCAATCACCAATAAAGTCTGACAAAATTGCATAATAAATTTGGATCTTTTTAATCAAAATCAGGTTTAAAAACTCTATTTTTTGGGTTCGTAAAGCTAATGCGAATTATGGTTCTACTGTATATCACTAAGGCCTGTAGCATGCAATATTCTGTGCAGTATTCTATCACCCTTCCTAAAAACGAGTTAATTAGCTGAGACAACTTTTTAATGGGTACGTTATTCAATGCCTGATTTGAGATTTTACAAATGTATTTATGGGTCCCACTTTATTTTAAGTGTCCCTAATACCTGTGTACTTTAATGGTAACTAGATGTGCATGTAGTATGTAACCACAGTGTAAGTACACACTGGTACATAGTATCTACAGCTGTAATATTTCTGTAACTACACACGTAGCAACCCTCAGAATGGTATGTGTAAGTACAAATGTGTAACAGGACTAACAGCACTTTTTGGTAAATAAAGTGTTAGGGTAGGTTTTAAAGCAGTCAGGATGGATTTTACTGGAAAATTCAGTCATTCGGTCATATCTGTAAATAAAGAAAATGACTACTTACGCAGTGGAAGGTGTTGTAGTAGCTCGAAGCTACAAAAAATTAACCTTTATTAATAAAACATAAATCAGTAGTGGCTTGGCTTTTCATAAATATGTTTAGTTTGCATAGCAGCACATTTTCTGGGCATTGACTGGGTTCACAATACAAGGTTCATGCTGGTAACTGTAACGTAAGAGACTGGACAATGTGAGTAAAATTCAACAAAGGTATTTATTCACGTGGAAACTTCAACAAAGGTGAGCAAACTTAAATCCATCCAATATTGGGTAATAATAAGGGTAACTGAAAGTCTTTC
>JAUMHI010000054.1:7418860-7436642 GCA_032359435.1 Enteromius unitaeniatus
AGTGTGGGTGATGACGGGAAATCAGGAACAGGTGAGCAGGACAGGTGATGTGCATCAATACTCAGGTGACTGTGAGCAGAGAGTGCCAGTGGGGGTGGAGCCTGGTGTTGATGTTACAGTAACAATGCCAACCTCTAAGGTCTATTTGCCTATAATTAGCCAACCAAGGCTACTACTTAAGTGGTTTCTGCTGTTTGACCTTATCTGATATGAATAGCAATTTTAAAATCTGTTTTGACATTGACAAGAGCTAACATTATTGGCGAGTAATGTTTTTTTGTTTAAGTCAAAACAGCAGTGGAATAGCCGCTTACCTGCTCATAGGATATTTTTGTTTTTCTGAAATGTTTTCTTTTCAGTATCGAAAGGAATTTTACTGTCACACCATTGTCACTGAAAATATCACCTGCAAAGTACGTGACTCACACCATCAAATATCAGAGCCAAATCATAGAATAGAAAACAGAATAGCTTTAATAATGAAAATGTGTTAATTGATGTCATTTTAATTACATTACTGCATTACAGACGCAGAAATTAGTCAAAGTTAACTTTGTGCTTTCAGTTAGCTTTTAGTTAGCAGGCTAATTGCTTAGCTGACTAACTTAGCATACAGTACTGTAGGTAAATGGTTAATTAGTTGGAAAAAGACATCACAAGAATGTGCTATGAGATTCTGATCAGGCATTAAGGGGGATAAGAATTTTTTAAGAATGAAAAAAAACCCTCCCATTTCTTCAGAGATATTGAGAGCTAAAAGAAAAACTGGAATTCAAGACAATTTAGGACTTTCATTATGAGGCGAATCACTGTCCTGATCTTTCAGGACATTGCAAATGGATGACAGCAATAGTCATTACTCAGTAAAGAGAGATAAATGAGTCACATGAGCAAAGGTGGTGCCAGGAGACACTTTTCTAAATCAATTCCAGGAAGTCTTAGCATTGTTACGCATGGCAAAGTCCGGAAATGTGCTGTGTATATGCATGCATGTTTGTGTGTGTGTTTCAAGTAATGTATATTATGAAGAGATGTTGCTCTCCAGGTCAGCGGAGATACCGTATCAGTACATATATTCAAGTGTGACCTCATGTCTCCTCGCTTCCCAGGAAAAATCAGATTTACACACGCTCTTTCTGTGCACATTAAAATTAGTCTCACATCAGATGCATCGTGCTTTTTTATTTTTATCTGTCACACAAATAGACACACACACACACAGATTTTACCCTCCTGTGGCTCCATTGACTGGTGGCATTTTAATGTTTCATAGAGTTGATATAATAAGTAAAAAGCAGTGCTGTCACCTCCCTCTGTTTCTGCTGACACGTTCCTTCTACTCACAGACAGGGAGGTCAACTCTGTAAGCCCACACAATTACAACAATGACAGCAATTACGCAAATAGAATGACATTATAAATTAATTGAAAATGAGTCCTGTTATTGCGTTATAATTGTCTGTTGAGTCAATAAATTAGGAGGGTGTCATGTCAGCAGAGCTTGATGATTGGTGAGGACAGAAAGGGTCTTTCAGCGAGTTTAGTCAGTGTTTGCCCCTTGAAAAACATAATAAAGTCATTTGCATCTCAGGTTCAAAATTAAATCTCCTTTGAGGTAATTGCATGAATGAATGCATTAGTAGATGAACGATGGAATGAATGAATAATGGCAGTTATATTCTCTTAGGTGTGAAAGAATTATTGGTAATAGCTTTATATTCCATGTATGTGATTCCAAGAGACAGAAAGTGAATAGTTTTAAGTGTAGCTAAGATTCTTAGGAGAAGCTCCATTAGAGATGTTAATCCATGTCAATGAAATCAACCTGTGCACCTGTCTTGTTTACTTTGATTGGTTTATTCCTATCATGCACATGTAATTATATTCATAAAGTTCAGAGATAAGTCTGCTGGAACACAATGAAATTGAATATCTTTTTCAGAAATTATATTGTGTTGAGCTAAATAGCTATTGAATCCTGTCAATCACAACACTACTGTATATGCCACATAAATAGCCACAATAAAATAGCCATTTTACAATATCATTCCTCTTTAATGAATTTTTTTAGAACTCAGTATAATAACATTTTCTTGGAAATAAGCTGCGGAACATCTTGTTGCAACATCCTTGGATTTCTGATGTCAGAAACTCAATCGCTGACTGAACACATTTACATAATAATGAATCTATGTTCAGAAACTGAGGTCATACTGATGGCCCGAAGTCATAAAATAGAAAGTAAATGAGTACTGTAGTTTGCCATTATTCCTAAACACCTGAAAAATGAATAAAAAAAGTAATATGTGTGAAAATGTTCCCAAACCATTTTGTTCCTGTAACCTCTGCTGCTTTACATTTCCTTTGGAAGGATCCCAATGTTAAAAACAAACAGCTAATGTATATTTGCATGTTCATTTTAGTCCAAGTGAAGACCAGAGAATCATATGAACAGAAAAATTTGGGAGGTGGGGGTGGATGAAAAATGGTTGAGGCCACAGACAAATTCAAAGCTGGTACATTTGAACTTTGCGTGATTATGTATATACATTCAAATAAAACCCAAAGGTGCAAGCGTTTGATGAACTAATTACAGGAGATTAAAGTTCAAACTAATCTGAGATGAAATGGCTGAGATGATAACCCCTGGCAATGATTAAAAAAATTGAAAAAATAGCAACTTGTCATTCCAAACCATGAATTTCAAGAGAAAGGAAAGTAAGAATCATGAGATTTTGGATGGCTGTCACATGGGAAATTGTTACAAGGCATATACATAATACAGAGTAATTACCTAATAGTAGCCATTGTACTTACATGAAATAAAATGTACTTATCATGTTACTAAGTTATGGAACAACCTGTAATTACAGTTTGTTATTATGAAGATGTAACAGCTAGTTATAGAGTCTGTTACACAGCTACTTACACTTAAGTACAAACTTGATACACTTAGTTTTTAAGTAGCTTATGTCTATGTAATATTCTGTCATTTAAATGTAATTAAAAAAGGTATTACATGAATTTAAGCTGTGTACCAATAATTCAAATCATAACTTATGGTTACATGGTAAGTACATTTTGTTTTATATAAGTACAATGGCTACTACTAAACTGCTAATTACAGTGCTAGTACTAAGTATTCTGTGTTATGGACAGCTTGAAGTGTTACCCTTTATTTTAAGGTGTCCTTGTTACAATGTTACAGGGTTACAATACATTTAAGTTGAGATATTCATTGAGATATTAATGACATGTACTTACTATATGGTTAGGGTTTAGATTAGGGTTACTTGCATGCAATTATGCATAATTTATTGTTATCATAATAGTAAGTACACATAGTTCTGCTTTTACAGTTGTTCTATTGCAGTTTAATGACAGGTTCTATTGTGACAACTTGCCCCATGATCTATACCTTTTATCCCGAGTACTCTTTGCGCAACAACTTTCAAACAGACTTAACAATATAAAAAAAGAGTAACAATCCGCCAACTTTAAAACCCATAACATGACATTATATACAATCACATTTGACATTTATTATGCTTCTAACTGCATACACCTAACACTTACATTTTCTCCATCTTTTCTGAGAGCAGAACCAGGATGAAAGTGAAGAGGACGTGCTGTAGAGTCATCACCTGTCAGCACTGCGCAAAACGACTTTCTGTTATGTCTCTGTCTCTCTCTCTCTCTCTCTCTCTCAACAGATTGGTCGTTAGTATGCCTGTTTCCACAGTTTTCCAGCATGTGAGAAAGGATGCTGTGCCAAACCCCTGCTGGCAAACATTTTACTGGCCAAACTCATTCTCTCTCACTCTCTATCGTTCTCTCTTTTCCCCCACTTGTTCACTCTCTCTTCCCTGTCAGTCAAAATACCTGCAGCAGGTATTATGTCATAATTATTACATCCACACTTCAAAGGTGCCACAACGCTGGGAACAAAAGTGATGAAAAGAAGAAACATACAGTGAGATCGAACACAGCTCAAGCAATCACACACACATTTTCAACCTTTGCCAAACCTAATGGAAATGTCACTCATTTCTTATTTACACTGAGGCTGAGAGCTCTGCTTCCCAGCTTGAATGAATATTTCTCTCTGTTGAAATTGTAGCCGTGGCGTGGAACACAAACTAAATAAATAAATATTCACAGATTCTTGAGGAAAAAATGTCTACACGATTTGAAAAAAAAGGGTGTATATATATATATATATATATATATATTTAGTTAATTTTTCTTTATTTGGTTGTTAGTCATTATCTGTGATTCATCTCAATGCACACTGTTGCTATTTTAAGTGATACATGTTTTGTCCAACATCTCAAGAAGCCATGTGGCATTCAAATGATGAACAGAAGTGTTTTTTATTTTTGAAAGCTTTACAAAAAAAAACGATATTTTCTCTCCACATGGATTTAGCTGACTTCTAGCTTACGACAGAATACAAATCTCTAAAATGTAGGTTTCTGTTTTTGAAACAGTTTCCCTTGTAACAAAAGACGGGATTAAATTCGACATTTAGAAATGATTTTATGCTCTTTTTTAGGAATCCCATGCATGTTCCATAGAGTGTGACATTTAATTGCATTCGCTTTCCTCGCATTTGCTCCTCTCTGCTGTCAGTAGAGTTGGAGGGCAGAGCGCAGTGCTCTTACGCGTCCAGTGATTTGGTGTCAGTGCAGTTCTCCTGCGCTCAGGAGTTAGACAGAGACGAAAGCACCAGACGAAAAACAGCCGAATTTACTTCCGATCACCGGCACCGCTCTTCAATTAGCGCTTTGAGTGCTAATTAGGTTTTTAACGCAGCATCCAAACTTGGTAATGAAATAGTGGCGTTACGTGACACTGATTTTGCGCAACTGTTTCCCTCGATCTGGCGCCAGATTTGCTGGGGAATAAAAGATGATTCTCGACGTGCTCAGTTCCTATGAAATGATTTGGATTGTGTCTTGCGCTTTTGGAGGAAACCAGCACTGAACGCATTACGACGTTTTCTGGACAACTTTGGTGCCAGTGGACACAGGCAGTCGCGAAAGTCTTTTACTGCCTCGAGATTGTTGGCTCTAAGCAGGATGGACCTCATCGGGCTCTACTTGTTCCAGCTGGCAATTTTTGGTGAGTTTTCCTCCGATTAATTCTGCTGATTTGAGGGGAACGGAGGATGAGCTCAGTTGCAGCTGTTGCGGATGTGAAGGGAATGATGAATCCCTCCTTTGCCTGCAGACGCACGAATCATCTCTACCCTGTCGCTGCGTTTTAACTTCAACTTGTTTCTTTCGCGAATGCAATGCTGTTCAGTGCAAAGTTATTCTAGCCAAAAGTTGCAATGTTCCGGCTGTTGGGACATTAAGGCTCTCTGTGGTTTGGTTTAGGCTAGATTGTCAGTGCGCACTTAAGTGTGATTATCGTGTTTGGCACACCAAATTAGACGCATCGGACGACCCGCTAATGCGATTACGTTTGTGTGTCAAAATTACCTGTCGCTTGTATTTAATGCGCTAATTCACGGCACATTACCTCCATCATTAAAGCAGCAGCCTGACACTCTGTCCGTCAAGCTGTGCGCATCATCGTGGCATCTCACGCGTCCGCAGGTAGAGCGCAGGACGCATCCTACTGCAGCTATGCAAATGTCTTTAAATAATTATGAAGAGCCAGCAGTCTGAGACTGTGGAGTCATGAGCTCTTGTCAAAAGCGTTTGCGACGGATACCTCCTAACTAGACCCCATGCCGCTGGCTCCTGTCGTCCTGTCGTTCCATTTGTGTATTCCACTGAGACATAGTTTTGTCAAACAGTCTCAAGAGAAGCGCTTGTGCATTGGGCAACAGGCTGTAAGCAGACGTTTTGAGGCAAGCTTTCTTGGCATGCCATGGTGGAGAAAAAAAAAACAGTTCAGATTGATGATGACAGTCCTGTTTTGCCCTCTTAGATTGTATGATGTTTAATAGCCTCGCTCAAGCATTGCTGCTAGAGTCGTGCTTCATTTAGTGCTTTTAGATTTAAATTTTCACATTGAACATGAAACGCAAATGGGATACATTTGTGAGATAAATGTCAATGTTTTTAAGTTTATACTCTCACAAACTTATAACAGAACAAAGAGAAAGTGGGAGGCGTAGAAGCATCATGTCATTGAGCGCCCTGATATTTCAAGAGGTTTTTTAACTCCAACTTCCCCCAGAAAGGTAGCTATCTTTGATAATCAGAAGTAATGCAGATCATTTACTTTGGACAGAAATCTGCCATCATTCAGCACCCCAGCAGGCTTTTCAGTGGAACACATAAATAGTTATTACCAAAATGTCAAAGCTTTCTTTTACACGCAAGAAAGATGCATTGTCTGTAAAGTAGAGTTGCAATTTTGCTTGATTTACTAAAAAAAGATTCAATATTTAGTTGTTATGTTGAACTGGGCTTTTCTTTGCACACTATCTGAAAATTGTATCATAGCCAAAACATGTGTTACCCTTACATAATGAAGTGCTAAGCTGATTTAAGGTGTTATTTAGCCTAGGGCAAAAAAAACAAAACCAAGCCTGCCACTCGTGCAACATTAAATATAAAAAAAGGTGCATAATACCCGTTGTTGTCAAGAAAGCAATAGGCCACAACAGGTTCATAATAGGATTGTGGAGCAAAAACCAAAGTGGGACAGGATTAAAAACAAGAGTAAACCAGAACAGACATTCAATCACAGGCTAGCATACTGTAAGTGTAACATATATACTCTCTCTTCTTCTGAAACACACTGGTTTTCCACTGAGGTTCTCAAGCAGAGGACTATAGAACATATAGCCACCAGCTAAACAGCCAGAGGCACCTTTTATACAGTCACTGATGGAGAGTAAAACCTTTGCACTGATTTCCACACGTGTTTGTTTTGGTGGTGGATTCAGAATTTCCATTTTTAGGCGATTTCAAGCTTTACTACATTGTGTTCTTACCACTTTTTAGTCAGCGTGTGTTCCTTTTGCCTCTTTTAGAAACACAATATTCTGCTAACAGCAAATATTTTGGGTCAACCTATGAAGTGTCCTCTCCTGCAGGGGAGATACAAGCAATGTGAGAGATGATTGGTTTGTGTCCTTCTGTGTCACACTTCACTTTGACAGCCATCACGGTTCCAGTCCAAGGAGAAACGTTAATGGGCTTTGTCAACTGTTTTGTTGCAGTGTAATCATTTAGACAAACTTTGCTACCAAGTCTACAACATAACCATGTAAAATCTGGGTATAAAATATGATTAGGTTAGGAATGAATAAAGATGAGAAGAATGATTAGCATGTAATTTCGTGTTACATCACTTTATAGTTTTCGAAGCGTTCATTTTATCACTTTAGTGTAGGACTGAGTCTTTGAGCAAATCCAAATGACTCTTTCTCAGATCGTTCATACAAGTGATAATTGTTTAATTTTCAACAGTTAACAATAGTTTCATGCACACTAGGCAAATGAATTCCACCTTTCCTAGACTAATGCTCGTTTAGCCCTTTAAGCTCTTAGGGGATTGAATAAATTTGTTAGCCGCACATTTAGTAACCTTGAATTGTGGCAGATTACATTATGCAGTGCTGTTCATTGCGCCACGCTGGGATATGAATTCATTCTGGCACTGCTGCTGTTTCTCACCAGCATTAATGTGAATGTCCCCTCCCCTCCTCTACTGGCCTGTCCAGGTTCTCTGTCTTCACCCTGCTAATTATCCTCTGCACACATCTCTTAGTCTATTCGTTCAGCATGATTTTTGGGGTGACTTTTTAATTGGCTGTCCCTGTGAATGAATATTGACTGGGATTGACTTGATTCAGCTGGGGATAAGTAGGCTGGATAGATGAGTATTAATGTGTGGTGAGCAGACAGGCTGTTATGTGTCTCAATAAGGGACTCATTGCACAGAATTGCGTCTAAAGGTGGAATTTCTAAACAAAATCTTATATAAGAGGCTAACATGAGTAATCATGATTCCATCTCTCCATTAAGTTTTTATTTGTCCCAAACATTAACACTTTCAAATGTTGAATAGAGCTGTCTTTTCTATTACTTTATACGATGAACAGATTTAATTCAGTAACAGTAAAAAGGCTTTATATATATATATATATATATATATAGACAATTCACATATTGAAGAACACATCAAATACAAACTTTTCAGCTTCCATTTACCATATTTGATAAGCTCCATGTGAGTTCATCAATTGTTTATGTCGAAAAAAGCCTTAATTAAATTAGTTCATTGTATAAAGTGATGTTCCTTCATAGTGATTTGATTTATATGGACTTATAATTACTTTTATTATATTTTTATGAACTTTTTGAAGTTTCAGTGTATTACTTTCAATGAAGGGACAAAAAAAATCTCCCAGCTTTCATAAAAATATATATTTTTAACTGTATTTCCAAGATGAATTAAAGTTTTATGAGTTTAATATGACTTGAGGGTGAGGTGAAAAATGATTAAAATGATTAACTGTATTTTTAATTAATATTTTGTATCCTCATCCTTGACTTTATGACTTTGGGACAGCTTAGTGTGTCTTTGTATCTTTTTTGGTGAATAACAAACCTGCTACTATGACATGTTAATGTTTAATAAACCCAGTCTCATAAAAATAGCAAAGTTAGTGATTTCATATGAATTCATACAACTGGGTTGGTATGAAAATGTATGGTTTTTGAACCAATCTTTTGAGTCAATCCCTAAATCTAACCCCTAAAGCAGATCATATGAAAATGTATGAATGAGAACGTGATAATACAGAAACACACTAATTCACCAGAGATTCACCAAAACATAAATTAGTGTAAAATGCCATTAGATTGCGTTGATAGAATTATTAGCAGTAAGCTCTCAACTGTTAGGAGGAGCTACTAAATATTACATTCACTGACATTTAAGTTATTCTTAGATCCGTGTATCTAGGATCCGTGAGAATCTAAGGATATTGCAGTGCGATTTTTTATTATATCTATTTAATTATAGCTCTTCAGTTCTGTCATTTATTGGCAGTAGTGTTGTTTTGCTGAGCAACTCTATTCTTTCCTAACAGACTCGAAATTATATCTGTCAACAACGAATGCTAGGGTTTATTCAAGGTACGAGTTTGTTCAATTTTCCTACATACCGATTCTCCATAGCAAAGTGGAAACTCTGCTTATTTGCATGTTTGTTTATTTATTTATTTATTTTTCAAATGAAAACAAACTGCAGGTTTGATGAAGTTAGATTTAAGACCTTTTCAAGAGAAAATAAAGACAAGTTGAGGAACACAGTTAAAGGAACCCAGTACATCAATATGCTCTCTTAATGTAAATGTCTAGGGAACACAAAGAAGTGTATTAGCAACACTTAACTAACTAAACTAAACTAACTAAACTAATAACTTTTACTGTGCCTTCAGTCTGAAATTGATGTGAAATGTATTTTTGATAGAAACAAGAACAAATGACATTTTCCAGGTGCATCTCCTGCAAATGTGTATTGTTCAAATATTTGTGTTGGAAAACAAGGCAAAAATACTGAGCAAGATGCACCTTTTGAGACCTTAAATTGTGAATGGAGATAAATTAAGACATCCAAAAACCCTGCAAGCAGCATAAAACATCACAAGCATGCTACAGATTCACACCTGTAAGACAAAGATCCGACATACTGTAGGAGAAAAAGATGTTGACACTCTTCATGCCCATGCGCGCATGGATATGTTCTCCGGTATATACCAGATCTCTACTCAGGAAGACACATTTCTGCCATCAAATCACCCAATCCTAATGTGGTGTTGTATCTAGCACACCTGACAATATGTATAGACCTATATGTGTGAGGTCAGGTCTAAAATACGCACCCTCTGTGTGAGCTCATTTAGAGTCAGTCATCCATTCAGTCGGCATGTCGCACAGGATCCAATCCGCCCCTATCATCAGGAGAGAACAGAGAAGAAAAGAGAAGAAATGGAGACCTTTTTTGGATTTAGATAAAGGAAAGCGTGCGAGCGCACACACATGATCGTGCAGCGGGCAGAGAGGACTGAAGCACAGGAGGAGGTGACAGAGCCACTCATTATGTTAACGGCCCGTCATTCTGCCGTCTTTTGTAAAGACACGATTAAACTGCCAGGACAATTACCAGAGCCTCAATAAAAGAATCTGGCATTTTTACGACTTCCATGCGGCATACCGACAGGCGGAATGGGAAAGGCCGGAGATTGTCTGGAGTGATTTTTATCTCAGCAGGGTGCTGAAGAACGCTACCACCTTGCTTACAAGCAGAG
The DNA here is from genome assembly GCA_032359435.1 of Enteromius unitaeniatus. Lineage (NCBI taxonomy): Eukaryota > Metazoa > Chordata > Actinopteri > Cypriniformes > Cyprinidae > Enteromius > Enteromius unitaeniatus. The sequence goes on from JAUMHI010000054.1 coordinate 7,429,143, forward strand.
ACTTCTTGTTAGTGCTACGGAGGCTGGTCGTGAATAAGGGGGAATTGAGGCTGAGCCACAGTCACGTGAATATAAATGAACAGGGTTCAGACTCTTGTTGAGTCTGTGTGCCGCAACCACAAGAATACAGATCAACAATGCAGGGTCTGATGGTCTTTGCCTGGGAGGGGATATAAAGTGATGTGTGAACTGAGGCACGTTTTGTTCTGTTTACTGTAGCCTTTCTGTCCCTTCTGTCTGCGAGAGACTTCTGTTCATGAAGAACAAAACTCACAAGCTTGGAGAATGTGTGAACCTCAACCCCTGTAGAGCTGACATGTGCCTTTGGTTGAACGAGTGTGTGTTCGGGTCCAAAATATAAAATAACTTTCTGCAATGGCTAGTAAAAAGAGAAAATATTTTATATACATATAGCCTAAATATTTAAGTTGAATTTAATTTTATTATATAATATTATTACACTGCATTCAACATTATTATTCTGCAAAACATATTTACTTCTGTTAAACTGAAAAGTGCCATTTTCTGTTTATTGCGCTGCTATTTTTAAAGACGTACCAGATGGCTGTAATCTGTAAAAATACACTATTATTGTTTAAAAATACAGATTAACCTGATTATTAGTCTAGATTCATTGACCATCAATTCTTTGAAGCCTCAATACAAGTTAAGCCTGTCTCTGTCTCTTCATAAAACTACAAAAATGTGAAGAGTTTGTGATGTAATGCAAGGAATATTTTGCATCATGAACTTCTGGAAACAAACGTTCTACAGTGCTGAATCATTCACTGAGACATACGTACTGTAAGCTGTCTAAAGAAAAGGAAGATGTGTCAGATTGACAGATAAATTGTCACTCACATCAGAAAGGATAAAATTATCATTCATGCAATACTTTATATACCATGTAATGCAGCTTTTCCTAATAAAGTTGCCAACCAGCTCAATAAATCTATTTTTACTTGTGTTTGGCGTGTGGTGAACATTACATTTGGACCCTGTGTGTACAGATTAACTGTTATGATGTGGCACCTGTGAATTCTCACAATACCGACAATAAAACATTGCCCGCAGTCTGGCATAAACATTATCTCTTCTAGTTCTAATGAAACCTGCATGCATCCTTTCTACCAACGGTGTGACTAAACCTCATTCACATGCATTAAAGCCTCTCATTGCATACAGTATAAACTCACCTCTGCTGTAACATGACTAATTCTTTCTGTATATGTAACATATATGGTTTTCTGCCAGCTGTCACCATGCTCATTACAGTCAACGGCTAAAGTCAGCCGGCTTGGCATGGCATCAGTCATAATTAGGTTAGGCCACACTGGATATGCCTCACATAGTTCTGCCTTTGATCCCTTCATGTTCATTTGGGAGCTGATGGAAAGGACTGATAGGTCAAATCAGGGCAACAAGTGGCAGAATCTGTGGGCAGTTCAGCTAAACACACTGAGTTGATTGGTTCCTAATGAGTGGTTCACCAAAATGCATCAAGCTGATTGGCCTGTAATTAGCAGACTGACAAAATGCACCATGCTGATTGGCTCGTAATGAGGACAAAATATGGTGAAGGCAGATAAACCAGTCATTAACAGTGCAGGTGTTTATTGAGAACAAGCATTGTGAAGTTGGTTTGGTTGAAATTAAACAGAGAGCACAGTTTTGTGTAGTTTGGCAAGAAAGCAAGCTATTTGCTTATTCTGTATTATTGCATAATAGATGCATTTTCTCTTTAAAAAACAGCTCTTGAAGCTTCAAATATGCACTTTAGCTTTGAATACAATTCACAAAGAACTCACAAAGAACAAATCACTGTTATCTTTTGATTTATCTTTTATAAAAGATAAGGCAGTATTTGACAAACACATCGCAATAGAGAATACAGCAGTACAAGATAAAATAGACAGTGAGAAAATGCAAACTTTGTAAGGGGTCATTAAATATATTTCTTTTATTCTATTGTTCTCCTGACATCCATTAATCATTTTTTTGTAAAGGTTTGCACCAATGTTGGTAATTTTGAATCCTCTCTCTGAATTTTAATGGGTTTAGTTTTGCTGCTGTAATAGCTGTACCTATAAGTGGGTATTTGAATTGATTCTCATACCCCATTCTTTAATAGCAGCCACTTTGCAAAGTCTGCATAAAAACTCGAAAAAGTTGAACATGAGATTCGATCATTCAAACAACTCAAATCTTCTTGTTTTGATATTTAAGCATAATAGTTTTATTTATAACTTACTGTTACAGGGTAAACTAAAAACCTATAGGTTTTGTTCATGTGATGTGCTGATAGATGGTCATATGTTAATTAGTCATCTATATGATGTCGCAAATGTGAAATGAGTCACTTTTATAGACATACATTGTCCTTTCATACAGATGAGTTAAGTCAATGTTATTTGTATAGCTCTTTTCCCACTACACATTGTCTTAAGGCAGCTTTACAGAAAACTAAGATCTTAATGTCTATAGTACACACAAAACTGTCACATTTAGCCGACAATAACGTATTTTTCAGGCACCAATATGTACCACATATGGGGAAAATGGTACAAAGATGTACCTTTTCGTGCTTGTACCATAGGTCTATCACCACAGTGATGGCTTTATGTAAATTTTTTTCCTGAGAGTGTATCTGCATGTCTTATAGTCAAATTTGGCAGATTAGAGCTGGGTGGCAATATAGTTCAATATAGAGTAAGGTCTAAGGTCTAAAAAGGTAGAATATGTCACGGTGAAACTTGCATTTTAGTTCATTTTATTCTTAAAAGCTGAAGCATTGTTTTTTTCATACTGTCCCAAACAGCTCAGCCTGGGTAATTTTCCTTCATTTTACTTTGCTTAATTCAACTTTGATTTCTGTTGATTTGCCCTACTTAAAATCACACCACATTTCTCAGTCTATTTTTTCTATATACATGCCCACACACTATGTTATTCAGAGAGTCCTAACTATGCAAAAGCTTAAGCTTACACTGAACATTTACCATTAAGTTAAATAAACCATCTAACCGTAACACTTTAAACTACTTAAATAGTCTGTGTTTCATTATTATTAAATAATCTCAAATGTAAACATGGTAAAAGTGCACCATCCAGTCAGGATGCACACACTTCATAAGCTTAACCTATGCAGCCTGCGCCGTGCGCGACTGAACAAATCACTCCCACGAGACGTTTCCGGAGTCACATTAAAGATTCGTTCAAATTGAACGAATTGTTCAAGAACGACCCATCGCTAGTCTTGAGAAGTTTTGATTTTTTTAATTAAAATGAAAGTTTCATGCCTCAAATAGGCTACCGAAATATCGCGGTTCACGTGGGTGTACCCAACCAAACAGGGCGAACCGAGCGGTTCGATAAAGAACCGAAAACCGTTGCATCCCTAGTAATTACTGTTAATAATTAGCTTTATATAAAAATATTTATGTCTAACTAGGTAAACATTTAGATGTGGGTTTCACAGTTAAATGCTTTGGTTGTTTTGTGTAGTAGTCCCATGCTCCACAGCACCTCACCACAGCAAAGTCACACACTGTGATAGCATGCAACTTTCTCTCTCTCTCACACACACATACAGCCTTACATGTGCACTCAACTCTTGGTTTGTTTGCAATTACAAAGCAATTCACTCCCCTGATCTCTCAGTCTCATTCTTACTGCCCTGTTCTATTTGACTCAATAAAACTCATTTCTAGCTTGTCTTTGTAGGGGCTACTGTATAGATTGGCCAGAGTAGTATAGGTTTGTAGGTAAAGTGAATTTGTTGCTTCTACCTGGATTGCCTTCGGTTTTAACTTCTTGAGTTAAAGAACAGAGATAAACGGCGCCAATATTGAGAAGGTGAGCTAATCTATATTTAAAATGACTCTCTTATTATGTGCAGGTTCTACAGTTTGATGGCCGTCACTGAAGGGTACAAAGTAGTTTAATTAAGTCCATGTGGTCTTTGCTGAAGGCAATACATTTGTACATAAATAGGGAGATCTAAAAATCTGGCAGCACAATGACAACTTGAGGTTTAAAATGTAATTAAAACCTTGAAATAAACAGAATGGATATTGAAAATTTTTATGCAAAGAAACATTATTATGGAAAATGGATTAGGATCATTCTTAAATCATGCTGCCTGGTTACGATAGTTATGAGATTTAAGACAAATGGAGTCAATTACAGCAAAACGGGGACAAATTGATATTCAGATAATCTAATTCGTTATGGAAAAAACAACACATTTTCACGAGCTGTCTCAGATTTTAAATGCACAGTCTCACACACTCAAGTGCAAAAAAAAAAATACACATATATATATATATATATTTATTTATTTTTTTTTTTCTTTCTAGAATTAAGTGTGACAATGAAGCCAAAAGTCTGAATAGAGAGTTGTGTTGTGTTGACCAAATGGTCATCAGTGTTAGCGGCTGGAGAGATGGACAGTTATTAAGCAGCGTTTATTGATCCCCGTCTTCTCGACATGCTCCCGGGATTACCCACTGTCCTCCTCGAGGGCTATCAATGTTCATTAGTCAGTATGACGCAGAGTGATGTTCCCGCTGTTCTGGGGTTCTGGAGAGATAGATGAAGCATTGGGAGGTGAGAGTATCGATACCATCACAGCGTGTGGGCGGCGGCATTTGATTTGAGTCTAAGCCGTGTCCACTCAACAGATGGCTAACTGCAGAGGTGCTGCCACATTCTCAGCATGCAGTGGTAAAAACCTAAATGGTCTCCCTGGACTGGTGGCATGAGTGTGTGTATGGTTAGATTTAAAAAAATGTTTTTGAATGTATACTAACCAAGTGAATTTATTTGCATGAATATTTGTTTAATTTTTTATATTTGTGAATCATGAAAATTCACAATATAAATGAAAAGAACTGCTTATATATATATATATATATATATATATATATTACTGTGCAAAAGTCTTAGGCCACTAGTATTTTCACCAACAAAAAATGGTTATTTCTATCTTTTGCAGTAGCGTGTCAGTTGGAAATATCAGTTTATCAGTTCAAACATTATTTTTGTCATAATTGTAATAATGCAGTGACATTATTGTCTGACAACAGCCAGTACCATGTTGGTGAAAATACTAGTGGCCTAAGACGTTTGCACAGTGCTATATATATATATATATATATATATATACATATATACACAAACAGTATATCAAAATTCAAATTATTCCTCAAATGCAAAGCTGAATTTTCAACTTTATTATTCCAGACATGATCTAATAATAATAAAATATTCTAATATGCTGATTTGCTATTAACTGACTATGCTACATGTAACTCATTTATTATTTCAAATGCTGATAGCAGCTGTGCTGTTAAATATTGTTGTAGAAACTGTGAAGACGTTTACTTTTGAAATTTCTCTAATGTCATTTTCAAGTCATTTAATGTAGGGGTGCCCAACCCTGCTCCTGGCAATCTACTATCCTGCAAAGTTTAGTTCCAACTCTAATCAAACACTCCTGAAGCAACTAATTACTTTTTTAGATCCCTTGAATATTAAAGACATGTGTGTTTGTTTAGAGTTGGAGCTAAACTTTGCAGGACAGTCGATTGGGCACCCCTGCATTAATGTAACATAGATGAATAAATGTGACAATGTCTTTTAAAAAAATATTCAAGCTGTACGCCTCTTTATTATATAGCCATTGGAGGTTCACCTGAGCCAGTAGCATTTATTTAGTAAAAGCCTTTACTCAAAAGATCTCCAACATACATTTTTTCTACGTCATCATAACTCTGGACATAAAGGAATTCAATTTGAAAGAAACCAAAACACTTTTCTGGACTTAAATTGCTTATTACTGTACTACAGGGCTGTTGAATGCTTGGGTTTTGATGTTGAAAGTTTTAAGGACATGCAATTATTTTTTCAGAAAACGCACAGCTCAAGTAGATGCAGGCAGGTCTTGACCACATTATACTTTCATACCACCTCACCAAATGATTTTAGTTACTTCAAAGATCCTTGCAGCTGACAACAGCAAAAGAACCAAAAAAAAACCAAATCACTTACCAATCAAACAAATATAACAAACCACAGAATGAAAACAACAAACTATTTCCATGCTTTTCCAACAAAATTATATCTTATCATCAACAAAAAGCATGCTTTCTTTTTCCTGCTCTCTCTTCCATAAAACAGTGCACACATACATAGCACAGAAACCGCTGCTCTGCAACTTTACTGCATCACTAAAATAGCTTTGTTGAATACTTTAATTGAAACAATTAATCTGTTAAGAAACAAACTGACTCAGATAATTTAATAATCCCTAATAACTGTGTTGGACTCCATTAATAGCTGTTTTATCAATGGCTCAAGACACTGGCTCTAATTTTTATTTTTTTGGAATTGGTAATAGAAGCTATAGGGATGAGATGCGTAAGAAATTACACACAACAACAATTTAAGGACAACAACCTGACAAATTTCTTAAAGTAAATAATCTGAACCATGTTGAGGTTTGGTAACTGTAATATAAGTGCAATAACTGCCTATTAAATTATTAGAAAAATACATGTAATGCACATCCTAGGTGATGATGGGTTACACCTTGGGTGTGCATAATTTTTTTCAAATAATTCAATGGCCTGGAGTCAATTGCTAATCTTGTACTACATTTACCACATATCAAGACATCAATCAGATGATATATTTCAAGGGATTCATTCGGTTTTTGGACTTAACACATTATTGTGAGTAGGATTAATTTCTTTTGCATCTCCATTGTTATTCCTAAAATGTCATTTTAGACCTAGTAATGATGCTCTTATGAAAATTAACCATGGTTTAATTTGGAGTCTGTGTGTCTCTGAAAAGTATTTGGCAACAGCTTCCCTACTAAGAGTAAAAAACCATAAAAACCATACTTGAGTAACAATACAGATATCTTACTCTTAAAATGACTCCATCACAAGTTACAAGTCACCAATTCCAATGAATTGAGTAAAAGTCTTAAAGTATCTGATTTTAAAGAACTTAAGTATTTAAGTTTAAGTATTTAACTTAAGTATTTAAGCTCTAAATTAATAAGTTCTCATGTAGGCTCAAAGACCACCAAGGAATGTTAAAAACATTTTAAGGTTTTATTTCCTAATATAGAAATTCAATTGAACACCTCAATATATCAAAAAGGCAGAACAAAATAAATTCAGGGCTGATTTTCATTTGATTTACCTTTAAGTCTCAGAGGGGGGCAATATTTTTATTCAACCTCAACAAAAGCAGCCATGTCGCTATTTGGGAAGCTGCTAATTCATGTTCATGTGGAGTAGCCTGTTGTGTCGTCACAGCCAGGGGTGGACTTAGCCATTAGGCAAAGGTAGGCAACCGCCTTGGGCCCCCAAAAGATAAGGGGCCCCCAAAATGCTTTTCACAAGATGCATATTAAGTATGGACACGCGAATGGTAACAATGTTTATTACCAGGACCATCTGCGTGTCCGAGTTGAACGTGCTTCGT
>JAUMHI010000054.1:7452833-7557415 GCA_032359435.1 Enteromius unitaeniatus
TGCCTGAAGTCCAGTGTCAAGTACCCACAGTCAGTGATGGTCTGGGGTGCCATGTCAGCTGCTGGTGTTGGTCCACTAAAATATATGAGTCTAATGTTTATCAGTACATTACAGAAAATAATGAACTTTATCACAATATGCTAATTTTTTTGAAAAGGACCTGTATATTCAAATACAAAGGTTTGTACACAAAAATGATACTGAGATCCTCTGGTTTCTTCAGTAGCTTCTGCAAGTCTTGTATTATCAGTAATCTGTCATGTGCTCGACTAAATATCTACAACAAATCTATTCAGTCTCTTTTACCTGATCTCTGTAATCGACCAGTCAAGTACCTGTTCTGCACCAAACGGTCGACAAGTGAAAACATTATTCAAAGCAAATTGATTTCTCTTTGGCTGCTATAGGCAACAACGAAAAACTTACTTTCCCACTGAACCCTCTCTCCTAAATCTCACTGCTGCAACCCGAATGCATTGGGTAGCGCTGACGTTGAGGTGATGATAGATAATGGCGTGTGCTTTGAGGTGCATCCAAGTCTGGCAATATTTTGATTCTTATTTCTATATATTCAGCTCTCATATTCTCATGCATCCTCCTGTGCAGCATAGTACCTAGTGAGGAAAAAGGGACTTGTATGAGCTGTCAGTGTCCAAGGGAGAAAGAAAGACATTATTGCATTAACAACCAGCAGTTCAGTTCAGTTACAAATATAATCAAAATGTTATTGTCTTAAACATAAGGGGGAAAAAAGGGAGAGACAAAATGTAAACTCTCATTATTATAGGAGTTAAGGTAACACTTCAGTGCAGGGATCAGTTCTCATTATTAGTTGCTTATTAGCATATTAACATATTGGCTGTTTATTAGCAAAGCATATATTCTGCATGACCATATTCTACATTCCTAAACTTACCCAATACATTAATAACTATTAATAAGCAGCACATTAGGAGTTTACTGAGGAAAAAGTAAATAGTTAATAGTTTGTTAATAGCCAAAATCTGACTTTAAAGTGTGACCAGGGATTTTAGGCATTACTCATTGGTAAGGTTAGGTTTAGGAGTAGAGATATGGCCAAAGACTATATTTTTGCCTTAAAATATTGTTCCAGGGTCAGCAAAACATGTTAATTTAGGGACACATTGAACTTAGCAATATCAGGACATGCTCCACAACATACTGACTATAAGACACTTTGCAAGTATGTGTCAACTGATTCTACTAACCCCAAACAATACCCTAACAGTCTACTCTGAGAGTTAGTAGACATGTAATTGCAAATTAATGAGAATTAGTTGATATGTAGTTACAAAGTTACTCATAGTAGAGTATTTAAAATAGATTATCAAAATAAAGTGTCACCACCATACGACCAAATGACTGGATTTCACCAGCAAACATTTGCAGAACAACAGTAAATTATACGTAGTTTTTAGATTATTGTGATTATTGCTTGGATTAGTAGCAGCTTCAAAAAGTTTTTACCTGTCAAAAAACAGTTGTTTTAGACTTCAGTCTCTGTCCGTCTTAAGATCTTTCTCTCTCTGCATGTTTAACCATGCCTCATAGACACCTACTGAATCAGAATCAGTTCTCAAGGTGGACCACAGTGGTTCTCATATTCCCACACACACTTTCAGATGCACACCAGGCACAATCCTTGGGTCTTGGGTTTAGCACTCTTACCTGACCTGGATTCGTTGCCATGGTGAAATCCAGTTACGACAGAGGAGACTTATTCATCGGACACTTGCACATCTGCTAATGAATCTAAAAGATGTGTTACAAGTCCGTTAACACAGCTGTAAGCCAAACCCACTCCACTTCACGCTGGTTCTAATGAGTTGAAGAGCAATGAATTAATTCACTCGCATTTTTTAACAAATGCTAAACACAAATATGCTACTGATGCTAAAAAGAGGTCACAGCAGATCTAGAGGCTTCACAGTAGTATGAAACCGTAAGAAGGACCTTCTGTAAACACACACACATAGCAGTAATCCATAACATTACGACTCCTGTGTCAGCATGCTGCCTCTCAGTATCTCACGCAGGGGTCCTGTCAGACGACATCATCATTACAAGACTGTCATATGACATCGTCACAAGGAGACTGTCGCCTCCGCTCCTCTCCATTGTCACTCTAAGCCCTCTGCTGGCTTTTGTCCCATGCTGTTGTCACAGTCGGGCCGTGTGCATGTTAGATAGCTCTATCACAGAGCGTTTGAAGGACAGTCCTCAGTTGTGTCTAAACGAGCCAGAGTTTCTCAGTAACTGCTAAATGGTGGAGATTTAATTTATCTTTTTTCTCCAGCACTGCTAAAAACACTCGCCACATTTTAGCACAGTATCAAAAAGGGTGTGCTAAAAGAAATAAAGGGAAGTGAGAAATCAAGGAGGTCTGTAATATCAGAGGAAAGCCATGCCCTACTAACCCGATTCATCTTAGTGGAAGAAACCAATGAAAGAATGCAATTTCAAATCTGCCATCTTTGCTCATGGGACTACAGACGTTTTTGAGCCATTCAATCAAGTCGTAAATGCCATATACCATAACTCTGTGACATCAAAAACAGCTGACAGAGATAAATATAAGTCCACCCAAAAAAAGGCAATGTGATGTGACTCAGAATTGATCAGGTCACCCCTGCTATAGAAGATAGAAATTCATACTTAGGCGCAATTTATATTTAGACAAGAGTGTCCAAACTTTTGGCTGCACTGAAAGAGCATCCACTTTAAGCGAGTGTGTGAAAGCAGATGGCAGCTGATAAGCCAAATCACTAAACTATTTGTGGCTATGGTCTGAGATAGGCAAGGTGGAATACCACTGAGAAAAATAAATGCACAGCATGCCTTTTCAGAAGCTGTGGTGTGTCTAAGTAACACAAATTATTTAGAGTTATTTAGAGTTTATGGCCGCCGTCTGCACAAAAATTACTTGCACAGATGCTTATTTTCATTAGCACCTTCAGATTTATTAAGCACCCCTAATAAAGAACATTCTGGGGCCGATTCTGGAAGTTAAGATGTCTTCTTAATCTGCGGGTTGGACTGATTGGTAGTTTAGAGAGCCTCAACTAATTGATATGTAAAAGGTAGCATTGACTACCCTGTTGGATCATTAACATTTAAATGGAAATCATTGCATTAAAAAAAAATAACTCAAAGCTATGTCTAAACACCCACTTGCCCAGACACAAATATATCTAATTAGTTTGTCACTATTGATCTGTTTGGTATTTAACTATTCCCCTCAGGAAATACGTGTGGGTGGACCACCTAGTCTCTTAGACACACAAATGCACAGCTCAAAAATATTTACCAGCATCTCATTCTTAAATTCCAGTGTCTTCATTAAAATAACACACATACAGAGATAATAGGGCATTTCATTATCAGGCATACGGCAGAGGACAGTGAAAAGCCAGCTTTGTGAAAGACAAATTCGCTTATTTTCCTGAGGCTTTCAGAACATCTATTGGTCCCACTGAAACAAATTACATCCTGACCCTTTCCTGAAGTTTCATGTATGCAGCATACGTTTGTTTATATATAGGCCCGCAGGTCTTGATGCTGCATCTAGTTGATCAAACTCCTCTTCTGTTGTTTTGTGAGAGATGAAAGAACATGATACACCCCTCTGCATACCTACCCACAAGGCACCACTACCTAAACATGGGGTGTTTTACAATATTTGTGCAATACATGCGAGAGTCAGTAAACCATTACAGTTCTGTTGAGTGGCCAAATCCCAGTGGGTCTAGGAAATGTAGTCATTTTTCATGTGTCACCAACAGGAAGTCAGTCGATAAATGTGTGCATCTGTTATGCTATCCCATGAGAGTTAAATGCGTGAAGTTTAGTTCCACAGGAGAAGACAAAGCTTCTGTGGAGTCCAAAAATATTATTCCAGCAAACATAGACAGGCAAAACACACTGTTCTTGTTTTTCATGAAAATATCTAAATATATCTAATATCTAAAAAAATAAAAAATAAATAAATAATAAAAAATTTGGGGTATTTTTTTAGCACCTCTATCTATTTGAGCACAATCTACTGCAGTTTAGTGAGATTTGGGTTCATTTCAAACATAAAAATACTCCCAAGGTGTCAAAATCTGAAGCATGGCCTTCAGCACTTTAAGACACTAAGGTACTTTTATTTTATACTTTTATTTACATTACCCTATTTAGACCATTTTAGCATCTAACCAAAGCCCTACCCCTAAAACATTTGTCCATTTAAAATATTCTGAGACCAAAGGATTGCTTTGAGCATGTCTCCAACTGTACAAACACTTAAATCACACACAAAAAAGGCCAGTTGAAGAAGCGTTACTTCAACTTTGATTGTGAAGTGGCTTTGGCTGTCATGTCCTGATTGTGTCATATTAACGTTTATATTTGATGTGATAAACCTTAGTTTTCACCATTTCTCATGTAAATATATTCTATGGCTAAAGACTTGGAATGCAACACTAGTTATTTGCAAAACTTTCTATACTGTTTATGGACAGTTTTTGCTGTCTTTTTTCCATTCTGTTATGTTTATTGTTGAAAAGTGGTTCGGTTTAGGTTAGGGGTGGGGTTAGGTGCCATGGCACTCTCATGCCACATGTTCTTATGCAGTGAATAATTACAAAAAGGAAATTGACAATTGCCAGCAGATGAGACAGAGCAGGTTACATTTAGTATAAAACAGTCTCAGCTTAGTGTTTTTTTTATAACTTTTTTATAAATTCAAACAATAAATACTGTTATGTGGCTCTTTAATGTGTTGTGACAGATCACTGTGCCACCTCACTTCAAGCAAAACAATCAACTCTTCCTCTTTACTAGTTGTAGCATGAAATAAACATGAATGAACATCAGAAAGTATCTTGTTACAACCTCGGAAAAGACAAAGTTCAAGTCCATCAATGTTAAAGGGTTACTCAACCCCAAAATGAAAATATTATTTAGAAAAACCATAAAAGCTTTGTTTGTCTTCAGAACACAATTTAAGATATCTTTTAATGAAAACCGGGAGGCCTGTGACTGTCCCATTGACTGTCAAACAATTGCCACCGTCATTCCGTCACCGTTATTTTTGTTTTCTTTCCATTCAAAAAGTATTCCTGTAGTTTCATAATATCACGGTTAAACCACTGATGGCAGATGGAGCATTCAGACAAGGTCATACTTGCATACACTGTACCTTGACAGTGGTAATTATGTGACAGTGAATGGGAGAGATACAAGCCTCCCAGTTTTCATTAAAAATATCTTAAATGGTGGTGCAATACATACCTCGAACAAAGCTTTTACGGGTTTGGAAAGACATTGGGGTAAGTTATTAATTACAAAATGTTCATTTTGGGGTGGAGTAACCCTTTAATCTACTCTTTTTCTGGTTTGTTTATCCAAAAAAACAGCAGATTAGGCATTATGATTGGTCAGATCAAACTACAGGTGAAAGGTTATTTGAGGTTATTATATGACTTTCCTAGTTTATGGTGATTAATTTTATGACACCCTGATTATTAAAATGCTTGACTTGAGAACTAAAGGCTTTTAACCTCAATAAATGTTGATACTTTTGTATAAATATGAATACAACAAAGAGTAATAATATCATGCAAGCTTGTTTTAAACACATTTAGATATTTTTGCTAGATAATAACAATTGTTACAATTTTTTTTTTTGCAGTGCACAAAGTAGAACATTTCCAGTCCTAATCTTACAAAAGTAATATTGCAGATATCAAAGATCTTTATGTGTTTGCACATGAACCCATATTTATCTTTCTATCTTTATCTTTCGTTTTCTTTGATATGCTCTTACTTTCCTCTTTATTTCTCTCTACCTCATTCTATATCTCTCTGAGAAGAATCGATTGGCAAGACACTCTAAAGGAAATGAGATCTGACCCTCTGCGTTTGGCCCGCTCCGCTCACACTCAGAATTATAATGACTCCTCCTGCCGGCCAGCACACACAGGGTGTGAATGTGCTTGCATCCACGCCTGTGGCGCTGGGTGTATATATATATGCGTTTGTGTCGGCGTATAACACTGTTACCAGCGTGAGTATATATGTGCTGGTGTGTGACTCTCACTTTCTTTTTTTTCTGCCGTTTCACCGCCAGACAGAGGCAGCCAAGCAATGAGCTCAGACTGGAGATAAAGTCAACAGCCTGCACACACTTAGCTAAAGCGTTTTAAGTATTATCCCCGTTTAATTTCCTTCCTTTTCTGCTGGTTTAACTCCATGAGCAAAGGCATCATTCAGTTTCTGGGCTCTGAACGTGTGTTGAATGGCTTTATGGGAAACAGCAGCCTGTACGCCCCTTCCAACGTTGCTCTGTCTGAGTGGCTAGGTTGATGTTTAGCGTGGTGTTAGTTTCATGAAAACCTTAAAAGGAAATTTTATTTCACTGCTTGACAGTTATTATTCATTTCTACTTCTCTCAACACCTCAAGTCCTGGTGTACAGTAAGACTATAAGCTCTGCTCCAAAAGATAGCCGACTACCTTCCTGTCTTTTAACTACATACCTATAGGCAGAATCCTTGTGAATTCGCTGTGGGAGATGTTTACCTAGCCATGTCTGAAATTATGACAGGAATAACTGCACTTGCAAAAGATGCTGTTTATTTCAGTGAAATGAGGGAAAATGTCTAGCAGTCTTGTTATCATAGTGTCTATCATAATGTCATATTGTGTGCTCAGCACTTTTTCCTCATTAAAAAGTTTTACTCCTAAAGAAAAGAATTGTACTTTTGAAAAATATATTTAACATGATGTTCACTCCCTAAAAAGCTGTTCTATACTACATGTTTGGACCAACTGTATGTACCTCGGTGCACTTTTCGTGCAACCTTTTTATGTACCTTACCACAGTTTAAAAGAGAAATATCACTGAGTGGCACTAAAACAAAGGTTCAATACGTGAAATCCAGATTTTATAACGTTGATATAGGCATGTATAGTGGCAGTTCAGAATTGAAATATCTGTGGACTGTTGTTCAAGGTTAATGCTTGGAATATTGAAAATATGGCCTACACAAAATCCAACCCTTAACCTACCACAGTGTTAAATGCAAAACTGATATAAAAATGTATTTGTTAATACAACTGTGCCATTTCAACTTACATTTACACTGATTTAAACTGTTTTGTTTAACTGTAGTTACATGGGATTTGAACCGCAGCTCCTCTCTCAAGTACATCTCTGTACTCCGTGAACTACCAAACAAACCTACTGTCTATAAAACCCATAGATATGCGTCCCAGTATATTAATATTGTAATATTATAAGTCCTAACATGAAGTAACTGTGTGAAAATTACGCTTTATTAATCAAAACTGTACATTTGTGTGAAAAGGAATTAAAGGTGTCAATGTTTTACTACCTCTAGAGTTCATTCCTTTTGGAAACTGCGTGGATATGTATGTATTGGTCCATATTTTGTGTCTTACTAAGAGGTGCACCTATTGTAGGTATTTTTATGCCATAAGACCAGGTAGATTTGGTCATGGAGCATTGAATGAGTCCTGTAAACCAGTTACAGTGTCAAGAAGTCAGTGCTTTGAGCTTGTGTTAACACAATATCAAGATATTTTTGCTTTATTCCATGTTATAAAAAAATCAGTAGTATACCACTCATGATTTTTTAAAGCTTTTGTGTGTTTTTATAAAGTTGGGAACACTGAGGCTGTATGGGGCATTCAACATTATCACAGCGAACTGAAAAATACATCTACTTATAGTCTGCTTTAAGAGCTTGCTGTGTTTATACCTGCTCTTCTACAAACTATTACAATTCAGATTTCCAACTTGTGAACTTTAAACAACGGCTTTGTGATAATGACACTAAAGTTGTGCTACAATTTGTGATTTTTGGCTTTTTACTTTTGACTGTATTTAGGTTTCAGAAATATTACAAGTAGTATTAATTTGTAAATATTGTTTTGCTGAACAAAATATGTAAAAAACATGACCCACAGGCCTATTGTCTTGTGCATCAATATGTATATGTATACCGTATCCATTTATATATATAACAGCAAAACAACAGTTTTTCCTCCTCTACAAACACCAGGGACTAACTGGAAGGACATCAAGGATATTTGCATGTCAGCCTAACAGCTGAAATTGGGACATAAGCTATTTACGTTTTTAGTGAACTGTCAGGACACCGGGACATACCTTGTGATAACGGGACGTCTGGTCACCCTATGTCTGCAGCCTACATAGGCAGTATGCAAACTAAAATAGAACTTCATAAGTGACTCATTTGGAACGCTCTACATACTGTAGCAGCATCTCTTCATGGCACAAATAGTGCTCGTCACGTGAAAAGCTTGAGAGATTCAACTGATTCTAATTAAGGTTGATGTGTTGTTGTAGAAGTGCAGCAGAGCACTAGCTAGACCATGTGTTTGATTCCCCTTCAGTATAATGCATGAACTATAATGGTACGACTTGACTGGTATGCAAGTCACTTTGGATAACTACATCTGCCAGTGTAAATAAAATGTTAGCATGTCCCTTAAGCTAAACACTGAAGTAAGCATTAAAAGCATGGTATGTCACAGCCAAAGCATTGTGGGCATGCAGCACTCTGACACGTCTAGCAATGGTCCCTTCCAGCGGTGCCGTTCACAAAAGTTGTTAGCTATTTATGGATAGCTGTGGACCCTATAGATGTGGACCCAAAAAATTTAAATTAGTCATCATTTAGGTCTACTCACCCTCATGTCATTACAATCCTGAAAGAGATTCTTTCTAACATTGAATACAGAAGATAAAGAATTTCCACCTTGACTTCCATAGTTTGGAAAGAAATACTATGGGAGTCAATGGGGCCCATCAGCTGTCTGATTACCAGCATTCTCCAGAATATCTTATTTATCTTATTTTTGAATCTTTTTAAATAGATCACACCCTCATGCACAACAAGCAAGTTGTATGCAGTAAACATGCAGTACATTCTGTCTCTCATTCCAGTTAAAGATATACTTTTCAACCTGTATATTTTCTTATAGTGGACATATGCATGAATTTACAACAACCTCAGTATGTTTAATAAGAGGGAACTAAACAAACATCAAATAAAGCAAAATTACAGGGAACAAAAAAAAGCAGTGAAGTAGTCATCATGTTCCAATACATCAGCATCTCAGTGATCTCAAATAATGAATTAATTAAATAATGTATTTATTATTAATTGACAATGTACCAACACATGCTGAACCAACATGGTTCAAACAAAAGCAATGCAACAATGTTCCAAGACAGTTGTTGACAAACTGCGTTGAACTTTAAAATCCATGCTAAACCAAACTTTGTGGCCATTTTTCCTGCTTTAGTGCTGATGTACAGTAGCTATTTCATTTTGACTTTTGGATGGCAGCACTGTCATAATACCCAGAGTTACATGCAGATGTGTCAGTTTTACTTGTTGTATTAGAATTCACATACAGCAGTTGACATGCAGTCTTGTATGCTGATGTGGGATGTTTTCAATTGCTCACACAAGCAGGCATCAATGTTCATTGTGACAGCAAACACTGTTTTTCTACGTTCCACACCACATTTCATGTATAAGGAGAAACCCTACGCTCATGTGGCAAGACTGCAAGAAAAGCTTGTCACTGACCGTGTACTATACTGTGCAAAAAGTCCCTAATTTTGCTTCCTGCTTTCTGGAATGCCGGGAGCATAGCTGTGATGCCTTAAAATGCTGTCTAGACAGTAAGCTCACTAGGTTTTGGAACAGAGCTTATATGTACAGATATCCCCTGTAGCCGTAATACCTCGGCACTGCTGGAACTGTCAATAGTGACAAATAAACTGCAAACCGAGTAGCACTTACAGAGAGGGCAGAGTGACAGAGGGGCTTTATGTGTGTGTGTGTGTGTGTGTGGACGGGTGGGCTAGAGGGATATGGATGTCATGTTGTGACACTTGAAGCTTTATAAACAGCATTAGGAGGAAGAGCTGTCAGACACCTTTAGCTCAGCGCTCTCTCACAGCCCTGATGAAGTATAATCCAGCTGTGTGAGCCTTGTTCCTAGCAGCTCTTCCTCAGACAAGCACACGCGCACACACAAATATGTTTCTGCAAATGCAGCACTTTTTCTGCATATGTGTCATGAGCACTGAGACACAGAGGTACACAAACAATATGGGTTACAGGTTATTGTTTATACTGAACCTCCAGAGATGGATAAAAACGCAGTCATGCTGTAGTTTATACACTGTGTGTGCATCAGAGAGCAGAGCGAGACTGAGATTGAGGTGAATTTGGATCAAAGAAAAATAACAATCACAATGAATCATAAGACCTTCAAACAGAAAAACAAAATTTTGAAAACTGTGAAGTACAAACCCAGTGGAGGAGTATCTGAGAATCCTTTTAGTTTTCTCAGTGTACTCAAAAATATTTGTGTCTAAATTGAAGATTTGAATTTAATTGAAAGATTTCCATACATTATGTGATGCATATTTGTCAGTCATGCATACATGAAACCTACCAGGTCTCATGACATAGACTTACCTAGGAGCACTTTTTTGCAAGACGTGAAATACGTACCAATAAGTACATATAACTCCAGTTTCCGAAATAAATGAACACTAGAGGCAGTAAAACTCCTTTTACACCTTTCATTCCTTTTTACACAAATTTACAGAGTTTCCTTTGCCTGTAGACAAAGCAGCTCTGAGCTTACAAACACTGCTTTATATGCAGGATGAAATGAACATGACATTTACGTGCTCATGTTTATTCGATGAAGCCTTTTTGAAAATTTAGTCAGTTTTGATATCGTGGCAGGTCGCCACAAATAAACAAGTGTATGGGAAAGAGATAACACAGCCCAATAACCAATAATTAGCTGCTTTTGTATCCGGTGACACTAACCACACCGATAAACAAACACAACAGACTACAGTTAAGTTCGGTCCAGGAGCATGTGCCCGATGAAACCACCCATACACAGTTCACGCGATTGCAAAGTGAAAGTTAAAAAAACAAGCGCAAATTCAAATGCAATTTCAATACTTAACTTAATTGACAGTGGCTCCCTGATCGCCAAAAATTACACAATTCCCCAAATATATTTGTGAAAGAATGCAAAAGCATTGAAATATATTTTTTCTCCCTATATGATAGCCCGATGGGCAGGGCTGAGATGGATTTTGGTAGTCCGACTGGAAGACACAATAGCCCCAGAACGTCGGGCTAGCGATTTTGCGAACCCTGTAGTGGACACTTCTTTTTGAAACTGCGGCAAAACATGCAGTAAAAGCGGTGTTGCCCAAAAAGTGAAGAGGCGCATTTTTTTTTTTTTTAAGTATAAAAGAATTGAACACTGAATTTAAATAAAAATTTGAATCATGTAATTATATTTATCAACATTGAAATGTCATACCTTTTAATGCAACTAACTGAATATTGCTTGTTCAACAATCCATTAGCAAATTAAGCCATGTTCATACTTTTTAACTGACTAAATGTAATTTTTGTCACACTTCTAAGATTCTGAGCAGATTGAAGCATATCTATACATATTTCAAAATATTATATCAATGAAATCAAATATATGCAAATAATAAAAATATATCACATGAAAAGGAAAGCCTTTTCATTAACGCAGGACTGATAAATAGGCCTATATCACATATATTTATTAGTTAGTCTGTTAAAACTGTAATCCAAATGGATGATAACATACACAATTCAAATGAATATTTAGGCCTAAATATTTTTGAGTGTGCCATCTAACTTCATCTTATTTTAGTATGTAGTTTACGTGCAATATCCCGATGAATAATAGATGAGAGAATCTCTGTAGAAATAAGTAGGAATTTCAAAGAGTTCTAAAATGTTTCATGCCATTGGGACTGTACTTGCATGGTATTTGAGATGAGATGAGAAGAGGCGCAAAAATGAGAGGAGATAAGAAAGAGGGATAGAGGCAGAATGAACGACTGGCCTGGGGGCGGGAAACAAAAAGAACGATGGGTTTGTTTTTGGATTATGGGATTACACTATAATTCCCACTTTCTGAAAACTGAAAAAAAAAAGTATGTTTAACTCTTCTGTAGGGAAACGAGGGTGAAAGACGGACAGAATGACAGTAGAAAGAGACACATACACAGAGAAAACAACACTCAACCATCATGCCAGGAACATTATACATCAAGAGTGATTTTGCTCTCTGAGTCAGTCACAAACATGCCGTCCAAACAGATAAATGCAGAAATGGTTCAAGGAAAGTGCTGGAACATCACAGAGGAAAAGCGGGTTCTTTAGTCTGTTTGTTCTGTTGCCGAGAAAATGGATTCCTAGAATTCAAAATCTGCTCCTCTTCCCCCACCTTATCCTTTTCTTCTCCTCTTCCGTCGCTCTCTTTTTTGCATCATGCATTTATTCTGCGAGCTGCCTTATGATTGCATTCTCATACAGTTAATTACACTAGAGATCTCATTGTGAGTCATAAATGGAGAGACCACATAAACTCTTAATTTAGCATTTTGACTCAGTGAATCAGCACCGTCATATAATTGATAAACTGCTAGACTGCAACAGACACTGCTTGAATGTCTGTGTGTGGGTCCCATGAACTGGAGGGAGTGTTCATATCAGAAATGTTTGTAGAACTCAAGTAGGCTACAAATTGCTTACAGATTTTGAAATGGAAAATTGATCACAGAGAAAGCTGCAAGATAAACAGAATTATACAAAAATGAATGGAAAATTGACTCATAAATTTCCCTTCAAGTCCCATGCTCTGTGGGGACCTCCGCTCCTTCATTACAGCTTATACGATGCACAAACTGAATACAAGACTGCAGTTCAGATAGAATTTCTCCTCCCCAGCTCATATAACTACACACTCATAGTGGAGAACATGATTTAGACATTATTACTAGGCTGCACTACACCCGGTGTAGCAGGTAGGACCCATTCCCGTGTGCTGCGTTTGCCCTTGTTTTTCTATGCAAATATGTGCAAGACTGACATTTTTGACCATTACTTTTGCACAGTCTCTCACTGCTTTCTTTATAACTCTATATTGTCATTTCTTCTTCGAAATAAATAAAAGTTAGATTTCCAAATGTCAACACGGCTGTAATTCGGCCTTAGACACAAGAATGCATAATGCTTATATAATTGATAAAGTACAAATGATTAATTTAAACAGGTAAAAAAATTATTTAACAGCTTACATTTTAGGTACAATATTGTTGGGGGATGATGTTTTGCTCCACCAAAGAAGAGTCCAGTCTCATGAAAAGTCATAAAAAAAGTACACCAAATAAAAACCAAAAAATTGTGGTATTTATTTGCTAAATTTTCTTTGGCATGCATATACATAATACACAGTTGTCAGGTGCATTTGATACGTCCATTTTTGCCCATCTATACCACAAGTGTTTATTTTTATGTGGCATGCTATTTATATGCACTTTCATGATTGTTTACCAAAGAACACATCTGTTGCACGTCAACACAGTGGCACTTCTTCCTGAATTAATCACTTTTTAAATAAATGATTCGGTTACTTGAACCCAGAGCTTTTTACTTGTTCCAACCCTGAATGAGTTTGTGTTTTTGAACAAATCAGTGGAATTAACGATTCAATGACGTGTTTAGTTCTTTAATAAATTTGAGTTTTAAATAAATCTGATATTATGATTTACTCAAAGATGGTCTCTTGTCACAGTCTACTACTGTAACGTTGTAAACTCAATGAAAATGGAGTTAATATTCTATTAGATACTGTTTTAAGACCTTCTGTCATCCACACCTATGAATCCACACTTATTATCACAGTCTGTCAGCACCAGTGGTCACAAAGGGGCTATTTGTGAACACCCATTTGAGTCATAAAATGAAAAATAGAACACCCTACAGTCTTGTGGACTTCACAGACATGTGCAGACAAATGCAATGGAACCACAAGTCCACATCGTGTACTGTATTACTTGGGACAGGGTTTTAGAAGATCTCAAGAGTAATATACTGTATATCTAATAGTCAACAGTAGGCAAAATTATGGCAAACTACAGTATATTTATGCATTTGAGTTCCCTAGAAGGCTATATGTAAAGAAAAGTGATTTGCTGATTCAACACAGAAGCTAAAAAGCACCAACTTATTGTGCAAAGGCCCGTTCACACCAAGTATGATAGCTATAGCAATAATTTTAGCAATAACTTTAGCAATAGCTATATGAGCATCAATACAAGTGGGTTAAAATGCTTTGTGAATTCAGGTGGATTCTGACTCCCTCTTTATAATCTGGAACAAATCATTCTGAAAGCAATGCATTGCATTGCAGTATTGTTTGTCTCTGTTGTTACCGTCTGGACATTCCTGTTCTCACAGTATTGGAACAATCATTAAAACTTTGCAGTTAGTTATTGTCCTTGGTGTGAACAGGTCAGAACTGTTTGTGTATACGTGTGTGTGGATATGCTGCAGGAGCATTTCCACTACTAACCATGATGCCCATGAAAAGTGACATCTGTTGATGGAGTATGTCAGGAACACTCAACAACTTTACCTCCACACCATCTCTCTCTCCGCCTGTCCACATCCAGGTCTGAAAATCTAGTCCAAGCGTGGCAGTTCTGCACCCCGTGTCCATCTCTAACAGCTCAGGCTGTTTCAGACAGCACCGACTCGATCACCTCTCAGAGCATAAACTTCTGCCCTTTCATTGCAAACTAGCAAAAGAAATCCCACATCAGAGCTACACAGGAGAACTAGCTGTTAAGACCGCATTGTGCATATCAAACAGGATGAGCTGCAGCCCGCAGCTTCAGTTGATCTGGGAACTTTGAAGAGATGTTCGCGATCACAGTCTTTGTGTTGTCAGCTTTCCACATTATGTGAGTTATGCTCAGTCGAGCCAGGCTCGTTGGAATCAGATCATTGTCATTAATACAGCTGAAACGACAAGATGCCACCTAGATGCACAGATACACAAATTAGCATGCTGACATGCAATCAGATCTGATTTCCTGTTGTCTTAACAAAAGACTTCCCAGCACTGGCTCACGTCCTAGTTTTCAAAGACCCTTAAAGATGTTTTTGATGCACTATTAGGGCCTTGTGTAATATCTCAGATAAAAGAGGAAGAGCAGGAGGGAGGGGCAGGTGTGGTCTAATAAGGTCTATCATGCAGGGTAATTGGCAGCACTGGCTGCCTAATAGAATTAGTGCAGCTTGCTTTGTTTCTCACACTTTGCTTGCTAATTATGCTGGTTAGGTTGAAAGGTACGTAACCTACACCCTGAACCAACCCACACCTGGGGTGTTGTACAAGAGATAAGATTGTCACATCAATTTTAAAAGCTGCAAAGTAATGTGCACACGCCAGAAATACACAGTGTAATGCACTTAAAGCGCATTATCTCAACTAATTTTAATAAAAATAAGGCTTTAATGGTTCTCAGACCTGGTTAGATGTGTCAAAAAGAAGATGTTTTTAGGAATGTTGGTAACCTTTTAAAATTAAACCTCAGACAGAGCTAGTTTTCCCAGAGGACTTTTGAGATTTTGAGACTTTGTTTGTTTTGGGGACATTTCATTATGGGGTAATTTTAACATTTAAAGGAGCTAGTTGTTCATTTGATTGGCCTTTCCCGAATCCAGAATATCAGTGTTTTTCCCCTTCTACTTATGTAAAATCCCAGGCAAATTACAGGTTTTTTTTTTCTTTCTTTTTTTTTTATCCACTAAGGTTTTCCAAATTCATACCTCTGATGTTACAAGAACACTGTCAGAAAAAGGGTACAGCAGAGGTACAATTTTGTTCCTAGGAGAACAAAACATATAATAGTACATTTAAAGGTACACAATAGGTCCATAGAGTTCTAAATTATTCAATAAATTAAATTATGTACCCAAAAAATGTTCAAAGTGCAAAATTGTACCATTCAGGATACCAGCCCAGTGATGGCCAGGCAACTCGTACCTTAAAAGGTACAGTTGTGAACCTTTTTTTAGAGTGTAGGGATCAATCCAAAAGTTGTTTTGTAAATCCTTTCTGACCACTGCTAAGCACTGTATACTAGCTGTTGTACTTTAAGGTAATAATGTGTATGCATTTTATATGCAATCTGACATTTTTGTTGTGAAACTGTTAAAATGGCACTGCTCCAGAGTAAGAAGGGGGCTGTTAGGAAGAAAAAAAGAGAACAAAATCATGTAAACTTTTTAAAAATGGGCCATTATTACAGTGTGTAAGCAATAACAAAATGTATGTATTTAACCATTTAATTATATTTAAATATACATATTGAACTATCATTTTGAGACATAAAATGCAAGACAGAAAACCATTAAAACTAATTCCTATTATTAAATAGGACATTTGAATGAATAATAAATAAATAAATGAAGATGTGACTGACCATGTGAGAAGCGTGGTTCCGGGTTTGTAGGATCACAGAATTTACTCCTCCACCGAGAATAAATTTTCATCCAAATGCATGAGTTTTATTAATGCAAATGTATTTTACACATGTTCCCATGGGAAACAATTACCGCCTGAATTGGGCTAAAGATTTACTTTGAGATTTTAATCCTGTCCAAATCAACCAAGTCTGTGTTTTTTTGTCACACAACCTCCATTAAAAAAAATTCCATTGCAAATTACTTAATATTTTTCAGCAAACTCAATTGCCCATGAGAAATGTAATCCTGTTTGAATGTGAATGTCTGTGATTGCTGATAGTGCATTATTCCAGTGCTATGTTTTTGACTAACCTGAGCTACAATCTGAACACTTATCTTCATCACACTGCAGCTTTCAATATGGACTGCATCAGATGAAAAAGTAATAATAAAATAAAACTTTATGACTGGCACAAAACATGCACACCACAACAAATGATCTTCTGTAAGAGCCACCTCTAGAAAACACACACTCCTGCCTTTGGGATGCTAGTCCCATCTAGTGTTGTCACGGTACCAAAATTTCAGTATTCGGTACCAATACCCGTGAAAATCCACGGTTCCAAACCAAAACACAAAAACAGCTATTTTTATTAATAACAAACAATAAATTAACAAACATGACTGAATAACACACTCTTCTTTTTTACAAACGTAAACATTTGTATAAATTAAACAAAATATGCCATGACTGAACAATACTTTAAAATTATTATAAATAGAACAAAACCGAGGCTGCTTTTCTGATGGACCAATTTTAAAGATACAAAGATTAACCATACATTTGTTCTCTAACACACATATTTTGGCTACACAGATCATTTAAAAGCCTCTAGTGTGTAAAAATAGTACACTATTATGTTTTAAACGCTATAGGAGCATTAAATAGTTAATAAAGAAACTTTATTCTGATACTGGCGTTAACATTAGCCACGGAACTTGGAAAACTTGGAACTTGGAAACTTGGAAAACCTGGTAACATTTTGCATTTTTTAGTACCGTCTTGGTACCAAAGTACCGGGTCTTTTGACAAGACTAGTCCCATCCTAAAAGGAACATAAAAATAGATGTGTGATAAGAATAGCAACTTATAGAAAACTAATCTCTTCCAAAAAGGACTACTGACTTCCATTGTACAGACGAAAAGTACACATTTTGTGAAATACCTTAATTTATGTTCCACAGAAGAAAGAAAGTCATACAGGTTTGGGACAATGAGTGAATGATGACAAATTTCTCTTTAACTGTAGTACAAACTAGACCTAATTAAGAAAAGCATGAGGATCGGGACATTCCAACTCAAACACAACAGCTCTCTTTATGTGACTTAAAAGAATTACCCAGTGGGCCACAGCTTTGACACAAAAAACAGCTCTGTGAGGTTATTTAAATCCCTGCAATTTCAGTTTTAACACACTTGCATCCGATAAAACACCCGCTGTGACTCATTCTGTGGATTTGGTTAAGCGGTCTCATTTTCTTAACAACAACAACAACAAAGACCCACAACATTGACAGAAATGTGGCAGTTAAGTTGGACATATTAGTTAGACATATTGTCGTTTTACTCTTAAAGTAGGACATTACAACAAGGACATTGGTCTGTCTGTACACACATCGGGCTGTGTATCTTACTCACACAAACACACACAGAGAAACCTGATTCCACAGCATTGCCAGACACAGGAATCAGCTTCTGCCTCTGTGGGTGTCCTCAGAGCAGCAGAGAGATTGCCAGCATCCATATTTGACAGATAGAGACAGAAAGCGGGAGATATTGAAAGAGTGCGAAAAACAGACTGACAGAGTTTGCCTAGATTTAATATTTCCGCTATGCATTTTCATTTAATAATCCAGAGGGCAGCATATGGGGCTAAAGAGACTGAATCACACACAGAGTAAAATGAAGTGGGAAGGAAAAGAAATTACAAACCAAGTGTAATATGAAATATGAATACCATGCCCTGCCATACAAAGGAAGACACCTGCCAGAACCAATGTGAGATGGGGGAAAGCGAGTACACGGCTCAGAGCTGCTGGGAGAGGCATCGAGAGGAATACTCCTGTCTGAGAGATTATAAAAATTTATGTGATGAAGCTCAGACTTACTACTCACAAATTAATTTTAATGCTTTCCACCTCACTGACCCACATGAGTTCAATCTGGTGCGATACCCAAATCACAGTGGTGAATATTGCTCATCAGAGGCAAGATAAGACGCCTCAATAAATGTTTGGAGCAGGTTTATACAACCTTTCTTTAGCTTTAAAAGCTCATTAATATGAAGTATGTTCCTTTCCTATATTACACTGCATATTATTTACACCAATATTATTTAAACACCCAATCATGCAATGATTCATAATCAGTTAATATTGTGGGTGAAAAGATTTCATTCAGACCTTTTGATTCAAACTGAAGCAGTTGGAGAGTTTTTACTTTAGGAAGTTACTTTAGGAATAATTTAGTATGAATTAATAGGCAACTTCAAAATAATAATAATAATAATAAACATTAAATTCCACTTTGTGTGTGCGTGCGTGCACCTTGTTGCCTGATAACGAACGTGCTGGCAAGCTGGCGCTTGGCAGGATCAGTTTACCTGGAAACCACAAGTTATACAAGTTATCATATATACAAGTTATCGTTATCTATCGTACTTTTCAGCATGAGAAATACATGGTGTGGCATGAGAGCGTGTGAACTAGCTGAAATGCTGAATGCTTAGACTTGAGAGCCCTGGCTACATAGTAGCACCGCATCCTTCATGTCTCCAAAAAGTCTTAAGTTTTATTAGATTTATAAAAGAAAGAGACAGCTTTACGATTCTTTCCCAAAAAAAGCCGAGCTCCTGGCTGTGTGGGCGGAGCTAAAGAGTAACGGGGGGGCGCATGCTTCTGGGAGAAATGCATATTTAAGGAGTTCCATCTTCGACTACATCATTGAGATAGTAGCTCGAAAAATTTTTGTACAAACCTGGAAGTAAGATTTTTAGCACACATATGTCCAAAAAATGTCCACCTTACCCCTTCTTTAACAGAATCTTTCATTTTACTGTTGCATTTATGCATTAAATTGCCTGTATAATGCTACAAAATATTTACATTTTAAATAAATGCTGTTCTTCTGAACTTTTGATTTAAAAATTAAGCAGCACGTCTGTTTTCAGCATTAATAATAATCAGGAATAGTTCTTATTTAGCAAATTAGCCATGATTTCTGAATGTGACACTGAAAACTGGGAAAAAAACATATGAATACATTATAATTTTTAAAAGATATATTCTTTCGGGGTTTTAAATGCAGTTTGTTTAAATAAATGCAGCCTTGGTAAGACTTATTTTAAAAACATTTTAAAAAATCTTACCAGTCTTTGAGCTGTATATTAATTTGATCAAAACAAGATCCCTTTTAATCAGGGTCACCATAATATATTGGCTGTAATAAGTCATTGCAAGTCATTCTAAAGACATAAGAATTGATTACATAAGACCTGAAAATATCAAAACAACAGTGATTGCAGTCTCAGAGTGGCCCACATTATGTACTATTATTTCCTAAACGAGATACTATCAGTTCTCTTCCTATTTGCTTTGTACATGTGAACTGCACATTTCTGTTGCAAGAAATACCCAGTAATAAGGTGATTTTCTTTGATTTTATCCTATGTTAGAACATTTTGATCTTAACAGTGCTTTAAATCAAATTTTCAATTTAAAACAAAACAAAAAAAAATTGGCAGAAAAATGTGTGTGAGCTTGAGTAATTACACAAACATCTCATATGAAACAGCCATTCTGATCAGGTTAAGCGAAACCTGATGTAATCTAATCTGCCCCACAGCACCATTACCACAACACATATCTTCACAGTCTGAGCACATTGATTCGTATTCAGCTCTCACACCATGAGTCTTGTTTATTTGTGTGCATGTGTGTGTGTGTGTGTGCATTTAGAGACGTGGAGGAGGTTTAATGAGCAAGCTGAGTTAAACCCTTTTCACACCGTGAATGAAGCATCTCAGCCATGTCCGTTGTGGCACTGAGCTGTGGCACTGATAAAACCTTTAATATGCCATTTTATTTATACACAAATAAATCCTTAGTGTGTGTGTGGACACACTGTAAAGAGCTCGGTTTTTTCTTTCTTAAAAGCAGTGAAGCAGAGGAACGGTTCGCATTTAAATCCAGATCTGTGCATGTCCTCTGCTCCTCACCAGCTCTTTTCACTCTTTTTTTTCTCCTTGAGGATGT
Organism: Enteromius unitaeniatus; assembly: GCA_032359435.1. Lineage (NCBI taxonomy): Eukaryota > Metazoa > Chordata > Actinopteri > Cypriniformes > Cyprinidae > Enteromius > Enteromius unitaeniatus. Next base: position 7,473,550 of record JAUMHI010000054.1, read on the forward strand.
AGCTTCTGCTTTCAAACGTCTGCTTTTGAGACATGATGGAAAAGTTGATTGCAATTTGCAGCTTGTGTCATTTCAACATAACTGTCTTCTCTTCCGTTTCTGGCAGGCTTCGTTCTTCAGACTGAAAAATAATCACTCTGAACAAACACGGGAAATGCAAACATGCACGCCCACAAACAAGCATGCTACCTTGAAAAGATCTTTCGAGGCTGTTCGGAGCCTGGGTTTAAGAGTCCCAGCAGTGCCCATCAGACAGAGCTAATTGCTGCTTTCCCAGTGCTTGGGATGTTGCATTTCCCGTCTGAACCTGATGCAGAGGAGGGGGGATGATGGGAACACAGCTTTATGACAGATTCATCCGTACTTTGTCTATCTGTGTAAATAGAGCTTGTGAGTGAATGTGTCTGAGTTTCTGACAGGCAGTGTAATTTCTCCTACAACTGGCATGGTCTCCTGAGACATGGACGTTCATGCACGTACACACACAGAGAGACGTGAAAGCATGCCCACACACATGTAAACACCTACTCTCGCAGACACGGCAAATGGTGTGACAGGAAAACAATGGTAAAGAAAAATAAACTGCAATTCTTTTTTGTGAAGGAAGTTGGGCTGGCAGGTGTAGTATCCGAATTTTGAAGCACAAACATGCTCGTATTAAGAGGACACCTGACCTACATTGTCGACCTATTTAACAGCTCAGTCGCTTGGCGGCTACATGAGATTGGACTCTCCATCCATGTATGGATACTCAGCTAGACACATGTACACACTCACCTTATATGGAGCCTTGTGGGATTATACTGCAAAATGATTTCTCAGCCAGTATTTTGATGACGTTCTCCAGTAAGAATATGTAAGCAAAATAGCATGTAATAGTTTTCAAAGAATATATCAACAGCAACACCAAAAAAACTTAACCACCTGAAATGTGTTTTCTTGTTTTTAGGATAAGCCTAACAGTGCATAAAAAGGGGGGAAAATATGCCAAAGGGGATAAAAACAAATAATATATATATATATATATATATATGATCCAGATAGAATAAATTATTAAAAAATACATTAAAAATGCACTTCAGGCATATGTATTGGTGTAAAGTCAAACATGTCTCTGTGATACAGTGTAGTAATATTATAACGAATAAAAAATGTGTTGCATTTACATAATTTAATCATGTACATGTAAACTGGTTCTATAAATCAATTAAGTTACACAAACATAACTTTAACATCATGGAATGTAGTTATTTTTAAATGTTCCAATTAAGTAGCGTCAAAGTGATTTTATGTGGCTCTCTGACAAGATTCATTTACCATTTACTTAGTTTAATATATTTTGGTGTCTCATCACTAAATTATAACACTGTACTAGTTACGAATGAGCGAGCAATAGCACACATTAGCAAGCAAACTGCTAAATATTATACATCTGTCACAGCTACTGTGACTTAAACACAGTGATGAATAAGATGATGGTTTCAAGGTCTTTAATCTAGAAAATCTAGAGTAGCACAAAAAAAGCTAACTACTCAAGATCGGACTCAATTGAACAGACAGGAACTTAAATGCACAAACCAAACATGGATAGTTAATTAGACACATCTGAACTTAATGAAGAACTCAAATCAGAAACTATGACAACAAACAAACTGGCAGGAATGGTGAAAACTCAAAGTCCATGTAGTTGTGACAATATCCTTTCAGCAAAGCAACATAAACATCATTATATGTCCTTATCCTAAGACAATGCAGCACTTATGAACACAATGGTTCTACATCCCAACATAATGAAACATTCAACACTATCAAGTCCCTCATCTTACTCAAAAACACATAAAATTATATCTAATTTCAACAATTTTACTCTCTTCATTAAATCCCTTGCGGAAGCGTGCTGGGAACTACAGTTCCAGTGATGTCAGCATCATTTTCAACAATCATTTATGAACACTTGATTGATTCACATCCACCCTACATAACTTCGTTGCACAATTTAGAGGATTACGATATTTGAAAGTAATCAAGTTTAGAAGAGAAATGCAATTTTGACATGTAGACCAAAAATTGTTTGATTGAGTAAATCAGACAATCTGTGTTTTCCAGTTTTTTGGTTGAGTAAAATTCTTGAACAGAAAAACCCTACATCTTATAAGCATGTGCATAGGAATAAATAGAAGCAAATTGCCTAAAAAAATATTAATTATTATTTCTTGGGAGAAAAAAAGCAATAAAGCTGTTCTGTTAAAACTGGTTCTCCCTGTGATGGACTGACTATCCTTCCAGGGTGATTCCCTGCCTACGGCCAAAAACTGCTCCAGCTCCACGACCCTACATAGCACCCTATATAGTTTGGAAAATGATTTGATTTGGACATGCAAAACGGATTAATTGACATGCAAAATGGTTAAACACAAATATTATGTGTCTAAGAATGTGGCATACACTTTAATTATTTTTCCTTTTCCTTTTGACATGCATTTTTCCCCACATGCATGTGAAGCATTTTGTGTTGTAATACTGCCAGTTTACATCATATGCAGGTTTCACATACTACAAGTTTCAGGAAGACTGACCCGCACTCCCATTAGAACAGCACTGTCAGTCCTTCTGTCAATACTCCTCCCAATCAAATGTCAGGTCATCCTGGAGATCTGATCAGCAGTCATGGATGGATTAAGAGATTCTTGTCCTCTGGTCATGAAAGCATCCAGTTCCCTTCCTTTCAACCTTCAGGATTTTGAGAGGTGAAAAAACAAGTTTACAAGGAGAAACAACACGTCCTTATAATGGGGAAAGTACATAAGCCACTCTCTTGACACTATCTGCCTATTCTTCAAACAACTCCAGAGTAAATCGTTCGTTAATGAGCGACACTCTCCTCCTAGACCACTGACCCTGACGAAGACTCGATAATGAGCTCTCATGTTAGGAAATGGAGCTGCCGCTCTTTTAAACAAAATCTCTCAATATCGACATTATCTGCAACGCTGGTTCAGTAACTTTCTAGCATCGATAAACATTACCCTCCTACCTCTTCGATGACTCAATAGCAGTGTAGTTTTTAATCAACAGTAAAGTCACTGTTAGAGACTCTACCGGTCTTAACCCACGGTGTCATGGCTGACACTGGCTGGTTTTGGTGTCAGTGCAGTAATGCTGGCTTCATCCTGCTCCTTATTATTACATTGATCTTTCTGGGCCTTTCTTCATAAGTTCAATAATATAAAGTCTTTTTGCAGTCGGCTGCTTAGTTGGCATATTGTCTAACCCTTAGCTTAGGTAAATTAGTTGATTATTGGATTTTGTTGACAAATGTACAGAGTTTGATTAATAAAGAGTACTTTTTGCACAATTACTTGAAGAATATTATGTTATGACTTCAAAACAATATATATATATATATATATACACAGTTGGGCAAAAAGGTATTTAGTCAGCAACCAATTGTGCAAGTTTTCCCACTTAAAAAGATAAGAGAGGTCTGACATTTTCATCATAGGTACCTCAACTACGAGAGACAAAATGAGAAAAAAATCCAGAAAATCACATTGCAGGATTTTTTATTAATTAATTGGTAAATTCCTCTGTAAAATAAGTATTTGGTCACCTACAAACAAGCAAGATTTCTGGCTTTCACAGACCTGTAAATTCTTCTTTAAGAGGCTCCTCTGTCCTCCACTCGTTACCTGTATTAATGGCATCTGTTTGAACTCATTATCAGTATAAAAGACACCCGTCCACAGCCTCAAACAGTCACACTCCAAACTCCACTATGGCCAAGACCAAAGAGCTGTCAAAGGACACCAGAAACAAAATTGTAGACCTGCACCAGACTGGGAAGACTGAATCTGCAATAGGTAAGCAGCTTGGTGTGAAGAAATCAACTATGGGAGCAATTATTAGAAAATAGAAGACATACGAGACCACGGAAAATCTCCCTCGATCTGTCATTGCCAACAAAGGGTATATAACAAAGTATTGAGATAAAATTTTGTTATTGACCAAATAATTATTAATAATTAAATATTTTGTACCATAATTTGCAAATTCTGGCAAAAAAGATTTTTCTGGATTTTTTCTCATTTTGTCTCTCGTAGTTGAGGTACCTATGAAAATGACAGGCCTCTCTCATCTTTTAAAGTGGGAGAACTTGCACAATTGGTGGCTGACTAAATATTGTTTTGCCCCGCTGTATGCTGCGATACTTGAAAACTGATGCTTTTGAATGTTAGCATCACACATATCCAGCTTCATTCTATGGATTAACATAAACAGTAGGTTTCTGTACTAATACACAGAGTACAGAAACATACTTGAGAGGTGAGGAGGAGAAAAAAGGTAGCTGGAATGGCACAGTTGCATCAACAAATGCTTTTTTATATCAGTTTTGCATTTGTTACATGCAGAGGTACATGTTTATGAGACCATGTTGCATAAAATGCATATATAAAATTAGTTGTCAGATCAAAGCTTTGCATTTTTTTATTTTAGGGGCAAAATGTTTTAATGAAATGCAATACCCTGATGATTGAGAGACAAATTATTGTTCCTCAAAAGCCTGAGGTATGAGATATTTGCATTTTAGCACACTTTTATAATTAAGTAAACCCAAGTTGCTCCAATACATTAAATATTCTTGATATATAAGAGTTATTCTTACATTTACAAAAATAATCACAGCAAAAAGACGTACCACAATTTAAAGGGGTGTTTTACAATTGTACTAAGAGGACTTTGACTTGCTAAAAAGTATAGATTTTCAGGGACTTGACAAAAGACAAGTAGATTGTGTACAACAGGTTACTCAGCAAAGTTATGATCATGCTGATATTTAGAGGCCTTAAGAATTTGCATTTTTGGGGATAACTGCCCCATTAGGTGCTATTAGGTTAAAAGTAATTGAGTAAATACAACTTTAAAGTTTTATAAGGTCTGCAGGCAAACCTGCTTGTTCCACTCGTTGGTCTGCAAATGGAACTAAATTACTCATAATTAAACAATCATTGATTAATTATAACAAAAAAAAACTGTTACTGCTTCTGAGCGCTGTGGGTGGAAGCACCATGGTTCGGTCCTGTTTCATTCAAAAACAATCATTACAGATTTGAGGTGGTGGGGGTGGGATGTGTTACTCCAATTAGTGTTTCAAGGCTCCAGGATGACAAGGCTGTGCTACTGACGCAACTCGGTCACAATGAGACAAATCAAACTGGACTGAGAGAGACCCGCAGTGCACGTTCCCGGATTTACACAGGCAAGTGTGTGCAATAGGGAGTCACTCGGATTTAAAGGCTGGACTCTTGATTGATCCATCTGAGGCCTGCTGCGAGATCTGATCTGACAGCAGTTTCTTTAGACTCCTCAGAGCCCAGCAGAGAGTCATCAGCATTCCTCTGCTCCACTCGCTTCCTCATTATGAGCTCCTCTACGTTTCATTTGATTCCTTTATCCAATCAATAACCAGCCGAACCAAATTTCCCTTGTTTAGCATAAAAAACACCATCGCTAATCAAAAAGAGAGTGAGAAGGCATAGAGACAGAGACGATTTTTCATTTCAATCTCAGCGCTCTGTCAAACTATCTGATGTTCGCTCATAGGTATATATCTTAAGGCCCGTCTCATCCTGATATACAACTCTGGTAAATAGGATACAACAGATCACATGTGCAAAATTAACAATAGCATGTTTAAATTATTCAAATAGAACAATGTGAAAATGGATGTTTAGGGGGCACATTATAAACCTTGTCAACCTGGTTCATTAAAATTAATTGCATTGCAAAAAGGGAAATTATTACTCTATATTTTTCTCTTGCTTTACAGAACAGGTGAATAATCATTTTAAAGCTGGATACATTAACCTTAAATGGAAATTTACATACGGTATAGAGAAAAATAAACTTAATTTGAAAGCAAAACAAGTGATCCTCCCCCACTGGATTTTTCTTATTTTAAAATGTTCTTAAATTTAATAATAAAAAAAAAAATCTTAATATCTAATGTAATTTTGCTTTTCATGCATGCTGATATAAGAATATTTGTATTGGAAATAAGACAGGATAACCTTTACCAAGGAAAATAGAAACTTAAGAGGTTGCAGGTACAAATTGACTTAAAAAATGACAAATGACAACTGATCTATTAAAACAAATGACAACTGATCACAGGAGATTAATAACTTAGGACAGAGCTGAAAATGTGTGTATAGGGCCACAGTATAAGCCTGGCTGATAAATATTAATTAGGTGGTGCAACTGTTGCCCAGTAGTTGTAACAGAGTTTCAGAAAACCTGGGAAAGCGCGTAGGTGCAGCAATTTTTTCCTCGTAGTAACTTGGTCTTTATTTAAATACAGTCATTATTAGCAAAACAGAAAAGGGCAATAATAATAATAATCATATAATGTATGAGTTCGGGATTTTCTAAAAATAGGCGAGACTGTGGTAAAGGCTGCTACGCAAACAAGTATATCAGTCACATTGTTCTGCCAATGGATAATGAACTTTAGAGTCTTTTTTTGCTGAGGGATTTAGAGCACGATACCCTAAAATAGCTCACAGCAACCACTGCTTTGAACAAGCGGAAAAGAAATCACATAATGACAGATTTTAAAGGGGGTTAGATTAAAACCAGTGGCTGAAACCCTCCTAAATGGGGTCTAGAATTGCCTATGGACCTCGAGGACATAAAGGGTGACACACAATAGGACGGGGAGACAGTGTGACAGAGGTAAGCACACTATCGGTGTGTTAGGATTAGGGGAGTATGCTGTCTGGTAAATGCTGAGTGACACAGAGGTTCTCTGTGATGGCATCTCTGAGGAATGTAGATCGGTATCTCTCTGGGGGACAGCGCTTGCTTTCTCTCCCTCGCACACCAGCACCATTAGCACATCCTTGTGCCGACAAGGTCTCTATACAGGTCTAATTGTAAGGAAGTGTACAAGAGCGAGTTTCTTACCCAAGGGTGCGAGATCTGAGAGCGTTGGTCGTCCTCTCAACCTCTACCACAAAGACTTCCTCTTTCTCACACACACATACACAAATACGTAGAGCCTTTATTGTTGTAGTTAATCAACTTAATTACCAGATGTTAATGCCTCTCACCCCATCTCTACGGCAGCATTTGTGTCTTTTATCTCCGTGTGTCCATGTAGGTATTGTTCTGTTGAAGTGTGTGGGTGTTTAATTTTAGCACACTGATGGGAGGTGTAAAGTATTGGAACCAATGTGACTGACAAACTAGATGATTTCCCATAATTGCTTTGGGCACCGCTGCTTTGATGTAGCAGCTGTACTGCGGCAAGGTTCTCAGAATGGCTGCTTGTCAGTCTTCAACCATTCCCGTACAATATTTCATGAAGAAATAATCAGATTATCACATAATCCATTGAGCAGGTTCATCTTCCACACTGGATTAGTCTCTTTTTAGGCACAATGAGATTAGTTATTGTGGCGACACACTTCGCTTCATTTATTTATCTTAGATGATGTGCAAGGTTCCCACACAGATAGTCTCTTTTCTTTTCTCGTCTCATCTCTTCTCTTCCACCGTCTTTTATTGTCTTGTCGCATCCCATCTCGTCTCATCTCATTCTGTCTTCTCTCCTCTCATCATGTCAAATCTCCTCTCTTCTCGTCTCATCTTGTCTCTTGGTGACAGAAACTGGGAAAACCACAAGAACAATAAAGGAAATAGAGTATAATTAACAATACAGAATATGACACAAAAAAAGACTAATATATGCCCTTGTGAAAAAGAAATGTACCTAATTAAATTGAATGTGCATTTGAACTGTCCATTAATTTTAAAAGTATTTTTGGGATCTTTTTTATGTAGATAATAGCTAATATTAATAACATTATATAATAATTAAATAATTAGTTGATATTCATCTTTTTTTTAGAACAGACGTGACCATTTGTAAATGTGTCTGGCTTTAGTGTCATTTTTGCTTCCAGTTATTTATAACTACTGCTCGTTATGCTCCTTAAAACGGCAAACTGGTATATCTTGCCATATTGTAATGTATTGTCGTAACACAGTGGTTTGTAGCACAGTTTTACGGTTTACTGCATATTCTTTTCATTATTTCCCTATCCATTTTTTTCTTGATGTAAAAATGGGTAAATACTATTACATATGTAAATACTATGGGTCTAGCTTCCGGTCTTATCCACATTTAGATATTTTTGGCTGTACAAAACAGTAAACAAGTTTTGCTACTTGATAATGAAAACTAGTGTGCCTTACCATGTTATTTTAATTTGTTATCCTAATTATGAACACACTGGTTTGTGATGCAAATGTTTACCGTTTACTGCATGTTCTTATTCTCCTCACGTTCACTTAATTGAATTCAGTATACATATAAATCAAGGATAGCCAAACCCTTGTCCTGGAGAGCTACCTTCTGCTTCCTGCAGACTTTTACTTCCATCCTTGCTTTAGTCCACCTGCCTATAATTTTCAAGTGACCCTGAAAATCTTGATTAGGGGGTTCAGGTGTGTTTGATTGGGGTTGGAGCTGAACTCTGCAGGACGTAGCTCTCCAGGAGCAGGGTTGGCTTCCCTTGATTTAAACTATAACACATTTTCATTATATTGCAATTAAGTGTCTGAAAACATTACATTCAGTTGGCACTTCAGTATATTCCTTTTAAAATATATTATTTTCATAATGGTTACTCTTTTTAAAGTATGTTAATGTTAACATCTTTTTCACACTGGTGCGCAGGTATAGAATATGTACCATTGAAAAATATTTGAGTTGAACTGACATATTGTTCACAGTAGAAATGTAGCACTATAGTGAGGCCCATGAGGCAGTTTTAATTGTTCATGAGGTAGATAGCCTGAGGGGGAATAGGGTTCTTGGAGGTTCTAGTGTTCAGTTCTTTGTTGCAATGGTTCAAAGAGGCAGTGGCCTGTCTGTGTGCGGTCTGAAGTGATTCCTCCTGCCTGTTTAGAGATGCACAGGTCTTGGAGGGTGAACACTGGATCACCAATAATCTTCTCAGCAGTCCTGACAGTCCATTGCAGTTTCTTTGTTCTCTGTCCGATTTGGTAGCTGAACCAAACCAGATAGTAACAAGGTACACAGAACAGACTCAAAGATGGCTGAGAACTACTGTATATCAGCAGCTCCTGGGACAGCTTCAATCACAGACCAGCTTGGAAAAATCCAAACTTTTCAAATATGCTTGCTTGTTCTGTGCGCATCAAAAGGTCAGAGCACAGATGGTGGGCAGTTGTGGGTGGGACGTCTGAGACTGAGACCGTTATTACATTGAGCTCCTTTAAACAGTGCTGAGATCATGATATTTAATGTAAACAGCAATTAAAGATATCTACTGCATATATCAAACACAAGCTAAACAATGACTATGAGCCTGTACAGTATATGCATTGTATTGGGAAATTTATAGACAGCTGTTGAAAATACCTGCTGAAATTCTGTTTCAGCTAAACAGATGTTGTGATGCAATTATAGCCCTTGAGATAAAGCAGCAGTGCATTATGGAAAATTTTCAGAAATATTCTCTGCCATTAACTTCTAATGTAAATAGAGGCTATTTTCATATGCTTTAAATCAGAAAACTGAACGGTTTTGTTTTTCTTTGTAGCAAATGATTATACAGGTCACTTTCAGGAAGGATGAAATTGTCCTTTGATAAACAAATCTAGTGTTCAGGTTGTTTGTCATTCATTCCCCCACACTTTGCAGCTTGCTGACCTCCTGAAACAAGTGGTGTGACTGTAAAAAGGCAGGGAAAGTGGATGAGGTTGACATAGGTTAAGCCATGTAAATTATTCCTTTAGTCGCCCACATAAACAATAATATTGCTTTTTGTTTACAGAAGTAAATGTTGCATAACAGTTTATTATGACAGATCAGTAACACTGCAATAAAGTTCCATTTGTTTATATTAGGTATAACAAGTGACGTTTTGCAAATAAAAAGTTTCGTGAGGAAACGCTGGATGAATCGAACACGGCACATCGTTTATCCAATCAATCTCCTCGTTACTCCTGCCCAATCAAATCCTTCCTACCTACTACAAATTACCCCGTTTTCTGTACTTCCGCTTCTTGTCTTCGTGCATCCCTCCTCCACCCCGTCTCCACCTGCTCCTTCCTGCCTTCGCGCCTTCCTCCGGGGGGCATGCGGGGACCGAGCCGGATGTTGAGCTCTTGTCGTCGCTAGGGTTCCAACTACTAGGGTTCAGGGGCCGCCGTTCTCCCGGCTCGCCCCTCCAGACAGCACGCCAAATTTGCTTTATTCTTTATGATTACGAGGAAGCGCAAAATCGTAAATAACAATTATCCTCTAAGGCAGTGGTTTACATCCACGTTCCTGGAGGCCCCCCCTAACACTGCACGTTTTGCATCTCTCCTTTGTCTGACACATCCATTTCAGGTCTTGGAGTCTCCTTCTAATGATCTGATTTCGGCATGTTTGATTAAGGAGACATGGAAAACATAATATGACCTTCACTGGAGACCAGTCAGTTTTTTGCCAAGTTCTGTTGTTATCCTTCGTGTAGTTTTTTTTGTTGTTGGGAAAAAAAAAAAAAAAAAAAAAAATATATATATATATATATATATGTTGTTATAAGTTGTTATAACAGAAAAAAAACCCTGACAGGGTGATCTGACCTCTGGTGCGAACTAGACTGATCTTGTATTACTTTGAATGGGTTTATTTTACAGTAACAACCACATGGATGTAAATTATCTTGCATATATTGTAGGACTACTTGCCACATGTAAAAAAAAATGAAACAAGCAGCTTTAAGAAAAGAAGTTCAGAAACACAAACATTTTAAGGGATAATGTACAGTCATATCACATGGCTTTTCACCAAATAAGTAATCACATGGATGTGAAATATTGATTGGAGTTGAAACTAGGAACTAATTGATGTCATTATCAGGGAATGACAGACCAATCAAAATCAAGCTTGTGTAATAAACCGTGTAATAAGTTAAACTATAGAAGTGAATGACTACAGTCAATTGTTTGGTTACCAACATTCTTTCAGAATATCTACTTTTGAGTTCAGCTGACAAAAACTCATACAGGTTTGGAACGAATTAAGGGGTTTAATTTTATGGTGAACTTTCCTATTCTGGAATTTTACTGTAAAGTGTTCCTGACAGATGTGTGTGTTCTGTGCAGGGGTGCCACGGCTGGTGTCCGGGGGCCGGTGGGACTGTCTGACTGCGGGGGATTCGTGCTCCAGCGACGAGGCATGCAGCCCGCGCTTGAGAACGCTGCGGCAGTGTGTCGCAGGCGGCGGAAGCGTGAAACTGGGTCCGGGGGCGCGTAACCACTGCGAGAACGCCGTGACAGCCCTGCTGTCTAGCCCTCTGCACCGATGCCAGTGCAAACGGGGTATGAAAAGAGAGAAGAATTGTCTAAGCATCTACTGGAGCCTCAAGCAGTCTGTGCTGCACGGTGAGCAAATACATATTCATAATTTTTTCTTTGTCACATACAAAGCACTCGCTCACACAGTGATGCAATTACAAGTTCTAATACCCACACCCACGCGCTCCCCGGAAACCACTTCAATGGATGCTAATTAGACGCTGGGTTTTAATATGCTAACCGGTTTAGCATTATAGAAGCATTACTTCAAACTGAACTTTTACCTGTGACACTCTCATTAATTCACTGACACAAAATACTCTGTTACCATAGCCACGAAAAACCCTGTTTGTGTGTGCGTTTACAGGGCTGAGCTTGGTGGAGAATTACCCCTATGAGCCTGTCGAGCGGGGCTTTGATTATGTTCGCCTGGCCTCCATCGCTGCAGGTCAGTGATTTGCACAGACACACTATGCCGATTATGTGCTGTGGTGTTGGAATTGATATTTGGAACTGATCACGATGTGTTTTGTCACTTCTATGCCAAGCATTAGCAGTGAAGAGTTATTAATAGGGCAGAGCTTAATAGCTTACAACAGCAAAACATGAGCGTTTTGTTTAATGTACTTGGATATAACATAGTTGGCGTTCATCTGCACTGTTGATGATAAAACATGTTTCCTACAAAATGAGGCATGCATTAGGGACCTGTCAGGAGCAGAACAAACATTTCGTTTTGGGCCAAAGACTCTCAGACGGACCTAACAAAGACTAACGGTTGGATGATTTATCTCAGAATTTCATTTTCTAATCAAAGTTTTTCGCTCATCGTTTTCTCATCTCTCCCATCTCATTACGTTCCCTCAAAATAGCACTGTACCAAGTTTAGAAACTTATTTTTGGAGGTGCCACATGACTAAAACTGTCAGTTTGTCAGGTTCAGTTTATGGGGTGCTTAAGGCATGAGCTGAATTTTATGGCCCCCGAGGGCAGCACATAATGATCCATTTACTCATCATCTCTCTTGCGTGCACACACACACACTCATATACACACTCGAGTCCAAGCAGACACACATAAAATAACATTTAAACTCTTGGGGATAGGACAGAGAGTGATTTCCTCAAAGTAATGAAAGTAATGTCGGTCATTCATGCGTGACTTTTAATGATGGCTGCTCGCGACTCTCAAACACTGAGCGTTTAACAAGCTGCCTCGGTAGAGACAACAAAGATCAAACAAAAGTGTGGAAATTAGAAAGGGGAGGGAGGAGAGATAGATACATAGAAATAATAACAGTAAAAAGACAAAGGAACTGGGAAAAATGTGAGAAATTAATTAAATATATTCGTAACATTATAATGACCTAACAGGCTTTTCTGACAGTATTACAGACTCAAATTAAAAGGCCCACTTATCCAAACAGGAACTTTTGCTCTATTTTTTTGTCTTTATTATCTCTATTACATACTCATTCATGTGGCATGATGCTTTCAGTGTTTTACTGGATAAATATTAACCTTGAAAGATAAAGCTTTTTAAATGATATATATTTGAAATATATTTGATTTGAAATATATTTGTGAGTGTGTGTGTGTGAAGTGTAAGGCCTGCAATAATTGTTTGATTGGTCCCAACAAAGTACTTACATCTAGAATCTGTGTATACAGCAATATAATGAGCACCAGGGCCCAGAATATTGGCTCAGTATTGATCACAAGCTCACAAAACCCCTTAATGATGGATGAGAAAGTAATATCACCCAAACAGATTCTGAGCAGAATCCCTTTTATATGAATGAAAAGGAAAGAAAGAAAGAAAAATGAAAGATGGATTTAAATAAAGAAAGTAAAAATGAAAGAAATAACAAACAACAGAGAGACAACAAGGAAAAATAACAAATTGAAGAGAAACAAGCATGGAAGGAGAGACAGAAGAATGTAATGTAAATGAGGTGGAAAAGAAGAAGAAAATAAGAAAGGAAGGAAGAACAAGAAAGGAAACAAGCATTCATAAAAAGGAATGAAAAAGAAAAAAGAAGGAAAGGATGGACCAGTGAAGGAAGGAAGATGGGAGGGGAATTGAAGGAAGGATGAAAGCAAAGATGGAAAATACAACAAAGTATAACTGGAGGGATGATGGATGGAAATAAATAAGGAGGAAAAAAATGTGTAATAAAAAGGAAGGAAGCAAGCAAATGAAGGCAGGAAACAATAGAAAGCAAAGCAAGAAATACAGTGGTTGCCAAAATATTATAACACAAGTAGTTTCACCAGCTAAAAATGATTTTAAGTTAGTTGTTTCTATTTTTTGAGCAGATTCTACTGTAAGTAAAGGAAGAAAATGAGGTACAGGAGGAGGGATGGAAGGATAGGGTGGCCTCCTTTGATGTTTATGTTAGGTAATGGAAAATAATAAGGAAAGTACTGTAAATGTAAGCAGAGGGAAGAGTCAATCAAAGAAAGGATGGAAGAAAGCACGAGAGGAAGGATAGAAGAAAAGAAAGCAGGAAAGGAAAAAGCAAGCAAAGGAAGGAAGGAATGATTCGGCCACCACTGTAAAGAAATAATAAAGCTGGAAAAGAGAAAAAAAAAAAAAAAGCTTACAAGCCAAGGAAGGATGGAGGTAAGGAAGGGAAGTTAAAAAAGAATGAAGAACAGAAAGATTAAAAAAGATGAAAAGAAATAATGAATGGAAAAAGAAAGTAGAGAAAGAAACAAGGAAAGAAAACAAACTGAAGAAATTAAGCAAAGAATGATGGATGGACGGAAAGGATAAATAGGGCATGTTAAAAGATAGGTGAAGAAGAAGAAAAGGATGACAATGAAGAGGGCAGTGGTTAAAAAAGTCCATGGCTCATGGGGGAAGAAAGCGAGAGAGAGAGAGATAAAGCAAGCTTTATGGCAGTGTAATGCTGGCAGGCTTTCTGCGGCCCACATTAGTTTGATATGAAAAATGAAGCAGCCGCAGCAGCAGCCAGTCTCAGCTGGGACCTGCTCTGTGATAGAGACCAGACTCATTCAACTTTCATTCTCACTCATGCTCTATTCATTAGCAGCACACACAGAGCAGACCAACTCAAACCTTCATTAGGACACGAGAGAAAGAGACGTTCTGTATGAACCTCAACCCTCATTAGAACAATGAGCCAGATCACACCTCCGAATACTCATGCTACTCTGACAGCTGCACAAGGACGTTCTGAAAATAACTAATTACGTTAGTTATTAAATTTGGAAGGATTCTGTAAGTGCATTTAATACACTCCTATTGTGATTCATAGCTATTTTGCATTTGACATTAGTGGCTAATTAGTACAATCTCATTTGTATGATTTCATATCCCATTTACAGTTAAGTTTAGGAAACGGAATAGAAGGGGAAATGAAAGAATTAAAGAAAAACAAGGAAGGAAGCAAAGAAAGACAGGGAGGGGAGAGCAGAGAAGAAAAGCAAAATAATTAAGCTAAGAAAGCAAAGAAGTAAGAAAGAAAGGGAAGGACAATCTGCTTATGCCCCGTTGGTGGCTAGGTTTAGGGAATGGATAACAAGGGGAAAATAAAGTTGGGAGGTTTAAAAAGACAGGAGAACACAGGAACTAAGTAAAACAAAGAAGAAAGGCAGCAAAGAGCAGATGCAAAAAAAGAAGCGGTAGAGGGAAAAAAAGAAGAAACAAAAGAAGGAAAGAAGCACAGAAAGAAATAAATAGGGAGAAACAGAAGTAAGAAAGGAAGCGAGAAAAGAAAGGATGGAAAAACAATCTGCTTATGTCCCATTGATGCTCATGTTAGGATATGGACAACTAGTGAAAAAGAAAGTTAAGCAAAGGAAAGAAATAAGAGAAGAAAGTATGGAAGGAAACAATGAAAGTAAGGAAAGAAGCATGGAAGCACGGAGGGAAGGATTAAAATAAAGAAGGAAAGAAAAAGAGGGAAAGAAAAAGCAATCAGAGAAAGGGAGCAAGCAAAGAAAGGAAGGAATGATCAACAATCAGTTTATGCCCATGTGGTGGTTATAGGAAATGATAAAGAATGGGAAAAGAAGGTTGGGACAGAAGGACCTTCACCATCTTGCAAAATATTAATATTTTCTTATGAGATGGTGCATTGCAAAATTTGGCTGCGGGTGAAAAGACTGTTATGCTGGATTGTAAGTAATGTCCAATCTTGTTGTGGTCTGCTATTCTGTGTCATCTTGGGTATAGGCTTCTGTTTCAGCACTGGACAGCGACTGTAGCCACTCCAGCTACCTTTCTGTTTGTTCTCCAAAGTAGGCAAGTGTAACTAACATGCTAATCTCTTTAAACCCAGGAATCACAAGCCTGCTTATCTTTCTCCTTCCCTTCAGAGTCTGAGGTGGGCATGACAACAGTGAACCGTTGTTTGGATGCTGCTAAGGCCTGTAATGTGGATGAGACCTGTCAGAAACTACGCACAGAGTATGTGTCGGCATGTATCGCCCCATCGGCGCGAGCCGGGCCCTGCAACCGAGCACGCTGCAGCAAAGCACTGAGAAAGTTCTTCGACCGTGTGCCGCCAGACTACACACATGAGCTGCTCTTCTGTCCGTGCTCCGACACGGCTTGTGCAGAGCGGCGGCGCCAGACCATTGTGCCTGTGTGCTCTTATGAAGAAAGGGAAAAACCCAATTGCCTGGCACAACTTCGAGTTTGTGAGGCCGACTATGTGTGCAAGTGGGTATTGTGTGTGAAAACGACTGCTATAAATACAATCAAGCTCTTTTGAAGGGCCAAAAGATTGAAACTCTCTGGGGTCTGTAGAGAGTAATATATAAAAGGTGTACAAAGTCATTTTGTCTCATTCAAAAAGTTTTAAACCTGAAGAAAAGAATACATGTTGGACGTGTTAAAACTATAAAAATTCACAAGATAAACACTCTGGTCATATCTAAAATGTTTTATTAAACAAAAATACTTTGGTTATACTTTATTTTAAGGTGTCCTTGTTACAGTGTTATTATACATTTTTTTACTGAGTAATATTAATTAACCAAATGTACTTAATACTGTATATGGTTTGGGTTAGGGATTAGGGTTTAGTTTAGGGTACTTGCATGTAATTGTGTGTAATTTATTGTAAATATAATGCAAGAGCATGTAACAAAGTATTACCAATACTTTTAATATAGTCCAATTACTCATTAGCAATGCCATTTAATTGCAGTATTTTTAAGTGTTCCATTCCAGAAAGAACCAGTTCTCTGTTCCCAAACTTTACTGACTAGTCTAGCCAGAACAACCCCCACAGATGTAAGGGTGATCCAAAGCTGCTGAGGGCAGCAAAGATGCTGATACTGTTGAATAAGAGCTATTGAAACCATTTCTTTAGTCTGCAGTCACAGTCTTTGGTTCTTAAGAAAATTGAAAACTGTCAAAAACCAAATTAATAGTCGTTTTTGGGGGGTTTAGATTTGTTTTTCATAATTCTAAGAATTTATAATATATTTAAAGTGAATTTCTCAAACAAACAAAAAACTTACTGACCCCCAAACCTTTATTGTTGTAAATATGAAATCTGGCCATTCAAGAAGACTTTTATGCTACAGCATCTCTGAGAATGTATTGCGCAATGAACTGCTGTCAACAGCTTTTAAAACACAATAATGCCACAAATCAAGGTTATACCGTACAATATAGATAGAAGAGTGTACATCATAAGCGTATAAATAAATGTATAGGAGGATTTTACACTCTTTATCTGTTCACTACGGACAAACAGAACATCGTAAAACCAACAAACACACGAGTCTGACAGCTGCAGTCACTCTGCAAAGCTCTCAATAGAGCTGAGTTTGAGTGGTCATATTTGAGCCTCCGTCTTTTCACATCACACACACAAAGGCCTTCATCGGTCTTTGCCATTGATCAACCATCATGCTTTCACACTCCAAGCAAACACTCTGCTGACACAACACATTACACAAGAGGAGATCACTTATGGCCACAACAGCCAGTTAGCATAAGAAATCAGCAGGGAATGTGGGTAATTCCTCTGAGACTGACCTGGTTAAATGATTGATTGGTCACCAGAGGACTGGCAGAATGTGACCTGCATGTTTACAATCGCTGTCGGCTGAGTTTCCAGCGGCTGAGTATTTGGCAGTTCTCCAGAATTCTGAATTGCAGTTATGTCTTTGATTAAAATGAGAGCAAAATGAATGAATCAGGACTGTGCAGACTACATGTAGGGGGGATTGAAAAAAAGAGAAAATGGCAGAGAATGGAGTGGAGAGTGTTGGTGTAAAGCTTTTTAAACAGAACGAAAGAGGACAAAACAGTAGCCCCATCTACATGTATAACACAAGCTAGAGGAAAGTGTTTGTGGGTATGCATGTTTCTGAGGGTTTGCTGACTGGCTGGATGATGGATGTGCTGTTGTGGTTCCCTCAGGTCTCGCTGGGCTCAGTTCCAGCACGACTGCCAACCCTCCGAGCTTACTGCCAGCGGCTGCCAGCAAGAAAATTACGGAGCCTGCCTTGTTGCGTACACCGGCCTGATAGGTGAGAACTCTGGGCAACATAGTCCAACCTGGTTTATCGCATACACCAGTCAGGGAGATTCAAATTATGGCCATTGCAATCTTATCAAGCTTTCACATTACCTTCTTATCCACCGACAAGGGAAATTCTAAAAAGAGAAGACCACCATGACACATACAGGCTCTCAGGGGTTTAGTAAACCTTATCACCAGTTCATGTGATGATGTGTACTACAATTACAAACATGCATGCCTTTTGCATTGCACTAAGGAAGATATTTTGAAGAATGTTTCAAATGCTTTCATTCCTACAATGACAGTCAGTGGGGCCCAAAATGACTAAGTCAGCTGAGTCATGGGTGTCCAGTCCTGCTCCTGAAAAATGATCCATAAATATCATACATTGTACTTGTGAGTGGTGGGCACAATTGTGTTGTATTGTGGTATATGGAGCTGGCCGAGGCATTCATACGAGTTGACTTGATACCTCTTGAAACTGAGGGATCAAGGGTCTGTCCATATAAATTTGATGTAGTCACATGACAAATTAGAGTGCACTTCAAAATGTCATCCAGGATTCCCCCGAGGGCAAGTGCTTAGGGAAATTTGACCAAATTTGTCTAAAAGCAAAATGGAAAACCCTTCATACTTGCAGTAGAGGTCCACAATATCTTGATTGCCTGGTTCATTTAGGGTCAGAGTCAGAGCTCAACTCTGCAGTGCAGTGACCCTACAGGAGCAAGTTCAGGCCACTCCTGATTTAAGCTGTTGTTTGGGACGGTGGCTCAGTAGGAACCCAGGTACATTTGGGTCTGATCTGCAGTACATCTGTCTCATCAACTATAACTACCATAACTAGCAGAAACTCTTCACCACTATAACAAGTTAGAATTCAGGGTGAGATGATTTCAGCTTCTGCGAAACTTTTGTTTAATACTTCACAGCATTTGTCTGTGCAGGTATTGCAAAAGATGCAAGAAAAGCAATGTGGGCAGCTCTCCAAAGGCAATTTATTTGGAGACAAGCAGCTATGAGACACATTTCACTATAATAAATGTGACCAGGAGTGTGCAATGATGCAAATTATATGTCATCAGTTAGAGGCTCACTTTTGTTTAGTACCTGAAATCTGATTACAAATGGCCAAAAACATTAGAGTGACAGCACCCTTAAAGTCTTCCCCTTCACTGTTCATATACTGCAAAAAGGCATGTAAGGACACTCATCAGGATTGACGTCAATAATGACAAACATTTAACGGAATTGTCAATGAGATTTGTTGGTAAAGAGTTTATGACATTAACAAATGTACAAGTCAGACAAGGCAATGCAGAGATAGCGAAGACAAAAGGAGACCAGGCTCTCTGCCCTGACTGTTAGTCATTACAGCAGAATTTTCCAAGAGCGGTTGTGAAGATGTTGCGCTTTTGTGTTCTGGGACAAAAGAAATCAATGTGTTTAAACGGGTCCCTATCAGACCATAGAGTTCTAGAGTGCAGCACCTCCACTTTTCCTGCTTTCAGCTGTCGCCTTCTACACTCACTCACTCACACAGTGAAAAAGTACTGTCATTTTCCCTCCCTACTGAACAAAGAAACAGCTCTAAGAGCTACGGACCTATATCCTCTGCAATCAATGTTCTAGTACACTTATGTAACCCACACAAGATAAAGATTGACAGAGCTTTTCATACCCGTTTTAGTTGAGGGCTTCCAGAATAATACAAGGTGGATTGCTTAAAATGCAACAAACATTTTAACATCAAAAAGGTGAAAGTTTCTCTGCGCGGATAGAATGTGGAAGAGTGTTTATTGCATTTTATGCACTTGGTGTCCCAGAGGCACAAATCTGATGGCATTTGTTAAAATTGTTGATAAAAAAGTCTGAGTGCTAAGTGACAGATACATTTGCACAAATTTTTCTCAATTTTGTACATTCTGTTTAATTTTGATGTTTTCTTCACTTAAAAAATAGTGGTTTGACAACTGAAAAATCTCTAATTTTGTAACTTATTTTGACTGATCATATATATATATAACAAAACTGTATTTTCCCAATCCCCAAAAAGTTAGAATCTCTGGCAAATAATTTTTATAAAAAATATCTCCCATAATACATGACTCAGGCTTTCTGTTTTGCAACTGATGTTCTGTGTTATTTCTGTCTCACTCTCTCCCTGTAGGTAGCATTATCACTCCAAACTACCTAGATAACTCTACATCCAATGTGGGACCATGGTGCTCTTGCGCGGCTAGCGGGAATTTCCGAGATCAGTGTAACCACTTCCTCAGCCATTTCCATGACAACAATTGCTTGAGTGAGTAAAAACCTCTCCCCTGTCCTATATAACAAATAAATATTACCATCATTGCAGGAGATTCCCTTTTGTGCTCACAGGGGAAAATGGGAGGGAGGCATAGAAACCACATGCAGTGGCATATAGCCGGTTTCTTGGCAGAAGTAGCTTGTGAAGTAGCATTTCTCCACACATCCAATACCTTGCCACTGTCCTTTGACCTATATGTTCTGGACACACTAACAACAACTGTGGAAACAATACTGGGCCTGTTCCAAAACCCACAATTATAATATGCATGCTGTCCCAGGTTTGCTACAGAATCCATTAGTTTTGCCTTTTTTGTGCACATGATTTAGTTTAATCATCTAAAAAGCCTTTTTCCAGCAAAAAAAAGATCCTTTAATCTAATGGTTCTTTATGGAGTGAAGTGCATTTCCCACATGCTGCTAGTTTGCGTTTCGCTCTAAATTCTTTTTTTAAATAAATGTTTAGTCTTGGTGTTTGTAATTAATGTTGTTTATAATAAATGCCACTATAATATATGTTTGTTTAAACCTTATATTTTTTATTGCTGTTGTTCTGTTCTGTGAATACCATTAGGGGAACTAAAATACGTAAGGTTATAAATGTATTGTTTTATTTCCCAGTGTGCAGTGTTGGAGAAAGTTAAATGCATTTAATGCAAAGTAATGTATTACAATATTGTGTAACCCCCGAAAAAAGTAACTAATTACGTTACCTAGTTACTTTTTATGGAAAGTAATCCATTACATTACTTTTGTGTTACTTTTTAAATATAAGCAGAGCTATTTGGAAAAAGTAATATTATTAGTAACTCGCGTTACTCGTAATGCATTACCCCCAACACTGCCAGTGTGACTTCTAGTCAGGTGCAACTTATTTTCTACAATGGTCAAATGCAGTAAATATGTTGTGTAAGTAGGCTGCAAATGTGAGTATTGGGACAATTCTTGATTTTCTATATCCCATAATAGGACTTTCCATGAATTTTTATTTAGTGAGCTCCCATGGGAAAGCAAAGGTGTCCATTTTTTCCTTGTGACGTCATCTGGGTTTTTATTCACCTAGGGTAAAATCAATACAGCCCATTCTCCTTTTGCATGTGTGGAGAAGGGTGCATTGCACATATGGATGCAGGCACTGTTCCAGACTCATTGTACACTAATATACTCCAATTGATAGAAAATAGACCCAGGTGACGCAACACAAGAGTCAGCAGAGAGACGTATCTGCAACCCAGTTGTTCGCAGTCAGCACTATTATTGTGCATTCAGCAGCGCTGAGAGAAAGCTCTCTTGATGTAACGTTATGAAGTTTCAATGCGTGTCGGTAATGAGGCATTAACAGTCATCAGGAGCACGGGTTATCTTCAGCGGTGTGCTCTGCTCATGGTCCGCTGCATCTCTGAGCCACTAATAACAAACACTGCATGTAAACACATCCGTTTCACAGGTGGGGTGGTGCTGCATCTGACCACAGAGATCTCGGAGATTAGCCCCAGCTCTGATACAAAAGCGCTTCAGTGTGATCTTTCTCCTCAAGGGTATTTCCGGCATTAACAAAATTGCAACGTCCAGTTTCAGCCAACCCTCCCTGTTCTATCTGAGGGTCTTGGGGCGGTCCAGAGTGCTGGGTCGGTGTGTATGTGTGCTGATTCAAGCCTAAGCACAGCCTCTGGTGTCTTGGTAATTGAGCATAATTTGGCTCCCTGCAGTAAAACTAATGGAGCGGAGACAGCCGGAGAGTAGCAAACAGGACAGAAGTAGCACAGGATGGAGGGAAACAGCTGAAAGAGCTTTTTGAGAGTGAGTCCACTGAGGCTGGTCCTCACCTCAGCTGTTACTGAACTAGTTTTGCTGGCTACACCAGCCCTCAAACCATCCGCGTACCTCTGGGACCACCGTGAAATACTGGACAAGTATTACAAGAATTTCTTCATTCGTTAGGGCTGCGCTGAAGTCAGTGGGCCAACAGCCAGCAGAACTGGAATTAGATGGAAGTGATTCAGTGATTCGCTAATGTAGTAGGCACGTGAAATTTATGTTTCGTAAGAGTGCGGTCCAGAATGAGTGATGAGTGTTTTGATGAAAAATGTGCAGGAAGAGTGACGGCTCATTTCCTGTCTCTCCGTGGTGAGTAAGCAGTAACTGCTAAGTGTGTGTGTGTGTGTGTGTGAAATGCTAATAACATAATGTTTATTCATTTATGTATTGATTCAAGCAAAAAGTAACTAAAAAATTCATAGTACCGTAGTGGCAAAAACATTACGAAGAGTTTTGTGCTCTTGTTTGCATTTACTAAAATTCTGAAGCAGCCTTCAGCGTTTAATCATGTTTACGGTGTAATTTAATAGTTTCTCAAAGAAATATTTCCTCTCCTAAAGGCATGTAAGGAAAATCTCTTAAAAAACACATGATCCATGTGCTCTAGTAATTAATAAACTGTGCCAAAAAAAGTATTAAAAAAACGGAATATACTACTAATAAGATCCGTATTATGTTCAAGCAAACATAACTTTAATATTAATTACTTTAATAATGTAATTACATGATATTATTCACCTTATTTTACAATCTGTATGCTATTTTCTATATATGTGTAAGATTTCAATAGCCACTACAAGGTAATAATGAGAAAAACAAAGTGCATGAAAATGAAACTCAAATTTGCATTACAAAAAAGTGTAGTTATGATTATAATAATAATAATAAAATGAAAAATACAGGTTTGCAATATCAGGCAGAATAACAGACTAAAGTACAGCTAAAATAATGCTGACACTGGAATCCTTGTGCATTGAAGTTATAAATGGCTGCAGATTTTTTTATGGTGAAATGCACTTTTTTTTATGTTTTAGCCTGAGCCCCAGCTCAGAATGGCCACCAATGAAAGTAATGTGAATAAATCAGCCAGTCAACGCTGTCATTAAATAATTCTAAGAAATTAGTCACATGACACAAATGTCAAATAACCAACACGGTATCATGAAAAATTCGTACGAGGTCCCAAATTCGTACGACCTCACTATTTGTCTATAACCCCATGACGGGTAGGTTTAGCGACGGAGTTAGGTTTGGGTCATTCGTACAAATTTATACGAATTGGCAACTACGAATGGTCCTACGAATTTGTACGAATTAGCCACCTCGTAAAATATGTACAAATTGCCGTGAGATCAGTTTGAAATAATTGAGCGTCCATGGAGAAAGACTCGCTGTCAGCTGAGCACTGCTATCTGAATGAATAATAAATTTACCAGTAGCTTTGGGTCTGAGCGAGCGATGGGAGGCAGAGCTTATCAAAGAGTCAGTCGCTTCTAAAGTTCTGGAGGGATTAGAGAGGAATCACCAATTCTAAACATTCACCGCACAGTCCACACCGATAGCTGCTGTCATTCACACCTACTTAGACGTCCACTGTTTTGTCCAGAGTGGGACAAACCGAGAGTATACTGCAACCAAATGTTTAGCATCACTGATGAAATATCTTTCAATCATCACTGTCCTTGCCTCCCCGTTTCTGAGTCTCTTATCATAACATTCACACATATCATTTTAGCTGTGATAGAGAGTGACACTGCGGCTTCATGGTGATTTTGCCAAGTAAGACATGATCCTAGATCAACATCTTTTGTTGATCCTGGATCAACATTACTGTCCAAAAATATAAACTTATCCCAATCCTTACCCTTAAACCCACCCCTACCCCAAATTTAAGCCTAAAATCAATGGGAAATGATAATGATAATGATTAACAAGGGTGTAGAAGCACCTATGATTACAAGCCTAAAACAGATATTTCCAGAAAAGTTATTCCTCAATTTTGATTGGTTGATTAGAATGTTGATCCAGGAACATCTTGTACTTGGGGAAATCACGCTCACCGTGGCTCCACACAGGCCACACACTTATTATTTGAGATTGATCACTGCATTTCCAAACAGACGTGACGCTCAGATTGTACAAAAAAATCGGACAGGAATGGAATGGATCTATAATAAATGTCAAGATTTTATATTGCACCTTTCAGTTCTAATGCATTAAATGCCATTCAAGTGTGATTGCATTGTTATGCTAGATGTTGAACTTTGGTTGTCAACTAGTGAATCTGTTTATACATCACCTATTAACCAAACTCTTTCTCATAATTGAATTGTGTACTTTAATGAACTGACTATGATATAAAATGCAGCTGTCATGAACGGTGTACGAAAAAGGCTCTATATAGTGTCTATTCCGCTCCTGTGTAATTCAGCAACGCTATGAGTGGGCAACTTCAATTAGCATCAACTCATGGTGTTTTGCTAAACATTCAGAGACTAATCAACTTCACACCATTCACACTCCTCCACATTACTCTACTGCTAACACTCCCGTGATTATGATGTGTTATGACTGTTATGATATGAATGTCAGATAATGAGGGCTTTAGGTGGACTGGGGTGAAGGCTAACTGATAGAAATTATATTCTTTACAGTAAACTTAAACGCAGTGCTTTTCTATAAACCTGCCCCTGCCTTTCAAAACACATGAAGGTATGTAGTTATACAGTCTTTTGTGTATAGAGCGGTGATATGTGCTGGACATCTGAAATGAAAATAAATTAATCTATTTCAATTAATGTTCAAGAGATTCCAGGTACTGTATGACATCATTTGGCAGATGTGGACAACAGAAAAGCAAGAACATACTAATTAAAACTAATTCACATCAAGGTTTTAGCAGTCAGCTTTTCAGATCATGCTTTAGGACCTCAAAAAAAGCAAAAGCATTTTCTGCTGGTGTCGATAAACGAAACCCTATTTTTTCTTAAAATTCTATTTTTGAGCAAGTACATAACCAGCTATTGTTTCAAAATGATCTTCTTACCTTAGCCTGATTCACAACGGTAAGCTTGTAATAATGTGTTGGAATTTGAGGAGTACTGGAAGATTTCCGGCGGGAAATACAAGCATGCCACGCCTGTAATCAAAGAGATCAGTTATTAACACTAATAACACACTAAATAAAGGTAGTCATGCAGTGTTGATGTTGATAACATTACGTTCTTTTTTTTCCTAAGTTGGTCGGAACAAAAGTGGCAGACAAGTTACTTTCAGATGATGTTTTCTGGTGAAAATTCTTATGTGGGTCATAGATCCAAAGATGTACACAGCCCACGTAAAGATGATAATTCCGCATAGAAGCACAATTGCAGGCTTCGAACAGAAATGGTGACAGAGCCCGTTCCAAACCATAAGACCTTCATTCATCTAACACAAATTAAAGCCCTGTTTATGCTAGTGCTAGTACTACACAAGCTAAAATACATGTCACATGACCATACATGCAGGTAGAACCATGGATATTATTAAGATGGTGGATGCTTGTGTGTGTGCTTGGAACAGGCGAATGGGGAATCTACCCATACATATCTACACCAATAATGAGCATGTTATTTTTTTTTACAGAGTGGTCAAGTAGAGACAATGTGGGCAGCCACACCATCGTTTTCATAAGTCTCCGTTTTGGTCCATTTACACTGAAATGTAACCTTATTTTCAAACTAAAACTAAAAGAGCCTTTTAAAAGTCTCAGTTTTCGAAGGGTCGAAAACTCCAGACTAGTCTTAATGACAGGTATTAACATAACAAAAGCCATGCATTTCAAAATGAAAATGCTCCATTGTATATGAGGCTTAAGATATTTTTTATGACATCTAAGAGTTCTTTGACTCTCCATAGACAGCAATGATACAACCATCAAGATCCAGAATGTAATTTTTCAAAGCTTTGAGAGTAATTTTTGTGCACCAAGAAAACTATTTATTCAACAATTCTTCATTACGCTAATTATGTTGATTACGTTCAGGGGTACTCTCCAAAATGGCCAAAGACTGTTACGGTTTTCTTTTCGCACAACTAGTATTCTCGTAATAATAAAAATTACAGTTGAACCCCTGATGTCACATGGACTATTTTAGTGATGCCCTTGCTATGTTTCTGTGTGTTGATCATGGTAATATCCTTTCTGTCTATGAAGGTTAATTTGTGTTCTGAAAATAAATGGGTTTGGAACGACATGAGGGTGAGTAATTACTGACAGATTTTTAATTTTTGGGTAAAATATTCCTTTGAGTTAAAGTATTACAATTACAACAAACTAAAATATAAAAATAAAGCTACAGCAATTAATATATAAAGAAACACTATAATAATAATATATGATAAAATAAATGCTCATGGTCCACAGCTGCAATATTCATTATAAATATTAATGACAGATTGTGACATGCTTTACAAGGACGCTGTACTAATGATATTAAAGAGGCACTACCGTTGTAAGATCACAAAGATTAAGCAATTAGTGTTTCAATTAAGAAAAAAAATTCATTCAACCATGCTACTGTTCACCATTCATAAATCTAATCTTCATTTTTCCACACAACCCTTTCCTTAGCTCAGGGATATAAGACTCAAATATGGAGTTATATCCCATGGTGTCCTCACAGCTGTGTCTTAATTGAGGCGACTTTCATGCCACGGTAATTTCAGACAAGTGACCTACTAGACAAATGGAAATTAATCAGCTCAGATTATTATCATTCATATGGCCTGTCACTATAAGTCTCAAATACACTCTATATAGGCAATAAAAAGGGGGAAATGAAGAGGAGTATATGGAAATCTGTATTTAGATTTAATATAGAAAGCAATTTTGCCAGTGCATGGGTGACTGTAAAGAATATTTCAAAATGAATACACACAGGTGTTTTAGTACAGGTAAGATTTGCTTTAAACATCAAGATACAAGAAGTAATCAAACTTCTTTCAAACCCACACGCGCAGAGGCACACTCAAGCACACACTCCATTTTATGCATCCAATCTTTCCCAAGGGAAAACACACTGAAATAAAAGATAAGAAAGAAAATGGAAGACACAGGCAAAGAAATAAGGACGAGTGCCAAACCGTAAAGAAACACAAGAGTTTTTTTTATATATTTCTGGAGGGCAGGATTAGCCGATTGGTAAT
This sequence comes from Enteromius unitaeniatus, assembly GCA_032359435.1. Classification (NCBI taxonomy): domain Eukaryota; kingdom Metazoa; phylum Chordata; class Actinopteri; order Cypriniformes; family Cyprinidae; genus Enteromius; species Enteromius unitaeniatus. The sequence continues at coordinate 7,500,755 of JAUMHI010000054.1, forward strand.
ATAGGGATGTATATTCTACTATAGAAGCAAACTATATTTAGAGCATGAATCAGATGGAGTTTATGATTCTGAATGCTGTTCCGTCAACATTTTTGCTGGATAATTTATATATTTATATATACGCCAGTCCTGGTTGTTGTTAAAAGCATTCTGACGAAATCCAAACCCATTTTGAAAGGGAGACACGTCTGAAAGAGAAAGCCAACTGAGGCATGACTGACTTATTCCAGACATGTTCATCTGATTCTCTTACCTCCTTTCAAACAGAGAATGCCATCCTGGCTTTCGGGAATGACACGGACCTGAAATCTGCGACCAACCAAGCTCCAGGCTCCAACACAAACACTTACAACCAGATCTTAGTTACCAGCACCGAGACCACCACTACTACCATTGGTTCTGGCATGGAGACCGAGCAGAACATCCTCCGCCCACAGATGCCCACACAGGTATAGGCCTCTATCCTGATACCTTCTAGGACCTATTGAAATTCTAAATTGTTGTGTTCCTGCTAGATTTCAAACAGGGCAAATCCAATCATTCATGTTCCCTATTCATTCATGTCAGAGCTTTCTTTTGAGGGAACACATATTTGCACTGTGTATGACACTGCATACATATTGTGTCGCAAAAATGACTAAAAATCTATTCTGATTGTCCAGACTGGAGACACATTTGGAGAAAATGTATACCTTTTTAATCGGATTTCAAATCGCATATGGATATGGTTTGGGTTTGTAAAAATTGGATTTCTTTCTCTTTTTTTGTTGTTCAGAGTGCAAACATCTAATGGATTGGAGTCAGATATGCTTTTCATGTCTGTCAGAACAAAGCCATAGATGTGTGTTATAGTCTCCCTGCTCAAAGAAACAGTGTAAACCAGCCTACATGATTAGGCTGTCTGTTTCCCAGCCTGGCCAAGCTTACCACACTAGTCTGATTTTAGAGGAGATTTGTCAGAGTTTGAAAGCCCAGCTGTAGTTAGTCGTTGTTTTCTAATGCAGTGGTTTACAATTGGTTTCAATCAGGATCCAGATTTTAAGATCTGGATATAGATTTAAGTGGTCATTGCAACACAATGGCAAATTTGTTTCATATTTAAAATTCAATTGTGATTGTTTCATGCTCTTTGGAATCAATCATTTGCTCAACTAAACCTGTATTTATAATCAGGCACACATTCTTTTCTCTTTCATCTTTTTTTCGAAAGGCATGGGAAGCATATTTACAGTACTTTATTATTAAAAGTCGATATGTCTTATATAAAGTATATATTGTTTGTAACTATATGCGCTAATGCAACTGGTTGCATTTTATTCTTTAGAACCCATACCTGTACAAGACAGAACTAAATATGCAAAGGAAATAATGAGATGATAAAACAGACGCAAGCAACAGCACATCCTGATTATATAGCTCTCATTTGCTCTTTTTGTTCTGCAGATGAACGAGAGAGACAGACTGTGGGCCGACTCCACGCTCCCTTCCCCTGATCTCTATGACGCCAGTCCTGCAGCGGCCCACCTGGCCATGGTAATGTGGCTCCTCCCCTTCCTGCTGCTGGCTCTCTAACTTTGAAATCAAGCAACCAATCACAGCACCACAGAACTGGGACAGCGTGCGTGTATTCATGAGTTTCGACTTCCCCATCACAATAACTCGCTCGGAGAGGATGCAAAAACCGACAAACTCTAAATATATGAAACCCTGCTCCATTCCTCAATACAACATAGTGATTCATTGTCTGGGTGTTCACGACTGATTTCAAGGGTTTAAATAATTGTGTGTGTCTCTCTCTCTTAATTTGAACTGAAGATGGTGCCTGTGTAAGATAAACCCCTTTCTCTTCAAAGCGAGCAACTGAAACATAGTCGACAGGTGGTTGAGTCATGCCTAAGCTACAAATTTCACACAAAAAAAAACAACATAAATTTCTACCTGTTCATCATCCATAATTAAATATCTATTTTTCCCCAGCTCTCTCGAAGGGATTGTGTTGATACGTGCGCTGTATATTCACCCGGATAGAAGTGTGTTTTGTGATGTTTGCTCAAAGAAGCACAAGAATAAGCGGTAAGAGAAAGGAAACTGATGTAATGCCCTAAAAGTGTCTGCCATGAGAGCGCTTTCAGTGGGTTACAGAGATGCTCTTTATTTTTGTAATGTGGCTGTATTGTTTAGATGTAGGCCGTTTCTTCCAGCAGTCTTGGAGGGCACGGTTTGCGGAGAAAGTGGCACGGATATGAAGAGCTTAAGTATCTTGATGAACGCCAAGACCACTGAGCAGTTCTTGTATACTTCACCTGCGAACATGGGTGTCTGAAATACTGCATTAAACTGCTTATGGAAAAAGAAGCACAAATCAACCTGTTAAACAAAAAAAAAAAAACACTACCTGTTCATGTGAATTCAAGCAGCTTAATCCCATTTCCATTTCCTTACTCACTGTTTGTCTCCACCAATCAAAATGAGCACAACGAGGGTCTGTTGATTCTCTCCAGTGACTGGTGGCAGTTTTCTGCGCCCCATCCTACGAGCAATCGGCATCTGCAGTTGTGTTGCTTTTTTATTCTCAAGTGTCCTGTGATGACAAATAAGGTGAGTGAAAAATAAATGCTTTGACCTCTAACAACCTTCAGAGACTAGTGACCAATCAGTGACCTGCATCACAAACGAGGCAAATCGTTTCTGTCAAATGGGTGGAAATTGTGGATTTTACTTGTTATTTCCTGTAAAATAAACCTGCCAGATACGGATGTACAGAATAATACTTGTGTGTCCAAATATGTACATATAGTATGTTCATTATGCATTGATTTTTGGGGGGAAACCTGAGCAATCGATTTTAATATGGTAAAAGACGATAATTGAAAATATTTATATGCAGTATTGCTGTGAGAAGATTCTTTAATATTTATATGCATTTTTGTTCACCCCACAGAAGAAAGTCATAGATGTTGGTTTGGAATAAATACTGTGATATATTACTTAAAAATAGCTGAAATTATTACCAAATTAGCTAAAAGTGGAATTAGGTATTAGAGGGGCCTCATGAATGACTGATGTAAGTTCTGTGGGTGCAGGCCTGGCAATCACCTCAAGCTGAGGGGGTAATGAGTAACTGAGGGAGTGAAGGAACCCTCATTTATTTGGTGCACAGTCGTTGTGTTGTCACCTATTGTCATCGTCTGGGTCAACACACACATCTACACTGCCCTTCAGACTAACAACTCCCAACAAAATAAAACGCCCATATGTAATAGTGTTGTGCTATTGCTGCAAGACATACTCGAAGGAAATCTAAAGGATATCTTGATTGATTCACCAAATCACACTCGAGAACAATTTTTTTTTCTTTCATATTTCGGAATTTCTTTTTTTCTGTTGAGCACAAAAGAGAACATTAAAAATTAAAATATGTCGGTAACTTAACAGTTGCTGGTAGCCATTGACTTTTGAACTTTATAAATAAATAAATACATTTACCAAGCATTTACTGGTCCTTATTGTCTTCAGTTCATATTTTATTTACACGTATACATATATACACACACACACACACACATACACACATACATGAATAATAAAAAATACAAATTTATTCAAAGACAATGAGGACCAGAAACTTCTAGGTTATTGGTATATTCAGATTGAATCAAAAATATATTAATTTGTGTTTCGAAGATGAACAAAGGTCTTAACTGGTTAGGAATGACGCGAGGATGAGTATTTTAAAATAGAATTTTAATTTTTCTAAAAAGCTGAAAAAGCTATCATTTACATAATATCCATTAAAAAAAATTGCTTAAAGGTGTTAAATCGCTAAATTTGACCAATGCAAGCCCCATTAAAATGTGTGTAAAAACTGAGTAAATGGAATATTTAAATGATGTTCTGGGTCCTGTAATTTTATGGACTATATATACAATACTGTGCAAAAGTCTTAGTCCACTAGTATTTTCACCAACAAAATATGGTTTTAAGTCATGTTATTTCTATATTTTGCAGTAGCGTGTCAATTGGAAATATCAGTTTACATTTCCAAACATTATATTTGTCATTAATTGTAATAATGCAGTGAGATTATTGTCTGACAACAGCCAGTGCTCTACACAGAGATCTGATCTGATCATCATCCAGTCTGTCTGGAATCACATGAAGTAACAGAACAAACTGAGACAAACTAAATCCAGAAGAACTGTGCCAATGTCTCCAAGATGAAGAAAAAAAACCTACCTGGAAAGCTCCCTGAAAAACTATGGGCAAGCGTACCTCGGAACAGAAGCTGTTTTACCAAAAGCTGTAATACCAAATATTTATTTGATTTAGTTAATAGAAGTTAATTGATAAATGAAATCTGTGTATTTTTTTACATCATCCTCATTTTACAGCAGTTTAACACGAGTGTCCAAAACTTTGAACAGTGCTGTAGCTTTCCAGGTACATGTAGGTTTTTTGAAGCATCTCAGAGACGGAAATCAAAGACAATAATCTCACTGAATTATTACAATTAATGACAAAAATAATGTTTGGAATCATAAACTGATATTTCCAACTGACACACTACCGCAAAAGATATAATCGATTTAAAACCATTTTTGTTGGTACAAATACTAGTGGCCTAAGACTTTTTTGTACAGTACTGTATATATACAGACATACATCCTGTATAAACGATTTGTGTGTGTGTGCTTTTAAATGGAAAAACCATGCGGTAACATGCCAGCAAAATGTGGGGCAGCTAAACATCACATTCATAATAATTAAACATGGAAATGGAAAATGGAAACATTTTCACTACGATGAAATATTAATTCAAGAGAAAATTGTCCAAATTATGACGCATGATTTTAATCACTGCATACAGTCGAGAAGGTCAAGACGTCAGACTCCACAGGCCCCAATGACCATTTTAAGGAGAGGATTTGTGAAAAGAATTATTCACCCTCAGCGTTTCTGGATCGCACAGCTAATTTCCATTCAATTATAAAGCGGTAAAGTATCTGTAATATATCGGAGCGGGGAGACTTTGACAGCTCCCTCATAATCCCATTTGGAAAATCTCAGAAGAGGCACTGGATAAACACTCACGCCCGAGCTGAGGAAGTTGTCACGATATTGTTTATCCACATCCGCCTGCTGATAATAAGAAGATAAAAAATGCATTTCATCTGTCCTGTTGTGAGAGACAAGCTTAAATGCTTACACCAGCACACTATGCAATGAAGATAAAACAATATACAGTAAACGCCGTACTGATTCCCCTTGAGCTACATAAACTACTCAATAGTTAAAAAACACCATAGGCAGCTCGTTATCTCATTAAATAAACAATGGGTGATAAGCTAACCATAAACACTGTAATTTCACTCAACATTAGAACAACAGATTTATAGGCAGTCATCTTTGTTTTACCGTTTAATTATAGACAAAATGTTCTATGTCAGTCTTTATGTACACATATAATTACAAGGTCAGTTTAAATGTCCAGATCTTCATTTTTTTATCTTAAAGTAGGCAGCTAGTTTAAAGTTTGTTCATGACATTCTCCATCTTACATACAAAAGAAGCTGCAATGCAGTCACATTTCAAAAGCCTGGGATACTCCACCCGCCAAGTGCAGTAAGTCGCTTAACATAGACGGCATTCACATTACTGTCCATCACTTTGTACAAAAAAACTTGAGTGCACTTGCTGCTACATTATACATATTAACAAACTACAGACTCTGTATCTACAGTATTACTGTATACAGATGGTGCGGTCGGTGTGTGAGGAGTATTGTTTGAGGCTTACAAAGAAAAGCAATGTGAGAATTAGCTTCCATCTGAAGGAAGAGAGACCAGCTCCTTTCATTAGACCACTTTGTATGTACATGTGAGTGCACTTTCCCTTTTGGACCCTAAAAGATCACCAAAAAACAAAAAAAAACAAAACAAAAAAAAAACCCTAAAACGCATAAATGGTCTCTCTACGACATTCCGGCTTACATTCACACCAGATGGGTGTCACAGGACATGAATTTTCCACTGAGATCACAAACAGATTAGTAACATCCTGTTTTGGCTCTCAATACTTAATGTTTGGTTCTGGTCTAGCGACTTGTGTCCCTTTATTCATGGCACTCTAAACGCACCGAGAACTGGCAAGCAGGTCATCTGTGCCGTATCGATACAGCCCCGCGCCAGGATAATGGAAGATGTAATGACTGTGCCGCTACACGCACTTACACCGGTTTAGATTTCATAATGTCACATTTGCTCACTCTATCTCTGACCTTTTCTTTGCACTAGGCAATCCACTCCATATCCTGGAGAATACCCTCGGTATCCGACGCAGGTCCAGGTTTGTGCATTTGTGTATGCAGATAATCCTTCGCCAGCCCAAAATGACATCTGACATTTCGAGAAACCCAAACAAGGTCCTTGTTCGCTCTAATTCCATCCTGCTGCCTGCCTGCCTGCCTGCAGTCGCCTTTTATTTCTGCCTTCCTTGAATTGTGCCTGAGAAATGGGTTGAGATTTCAGATAAGAGAGAAGTGAGAGGAAGCAAATGATAAAAGCAGAAGCGGCGCTATCATTACGGCAAACATAAACACTGACGTCTCAGATCTCTACACGAACATGTGGAAAGGAGGTAATTCAAAAAAGAATGGAAGGATGCAGAAAAAAAGCTAAAATGTAGAAATCCTCTTATTAGAACAAACATGGAATGCCTGGGATAGATGTCACAGATGACCTGCGAAGTAAAACGGTTGTAAACATACCAGCTCGCTGTGTCTTATTCCTGCACATCAAATCAGAGACGTGATTTATTTTTAAGAAATAAAAGCAATTACTGCCATGATTAAAGAGACAAAGACATACTATATGCCTCTAAAAGACATCCTGTACTATATGCTTATGTGTGTGTGTTTAGCCATGCAGCTAACGAAGTCTCCAGAAGAAAAGTTTGTCTGTGTGTGTGTGTGTGTGTGTGTGTTGCCTTCATCAGAGATGCAGCAGTGCAAGGATTCTTCCTCCTGATTGTAACAACAGAATAAAATAACTGAAATAAGTTAAATATCATAAAGTGGCCCAGGATAAGTCTTATCAGTCAGGGTCACAGAGTTCATTTCCTGTAGTGTTCTCTCAGCTTGGGCCAGGACAGATGCAGTTTCTCCAATCAGAGTCCTCTTGGCTTGGCTAAACCACGCCACCCAGCCGTAAGCATGTGTTCATTGTGACTTAGTCCTGGCAGGGGTCCAAGGTCAGAGGACGAGGGGTAAATGTCAGATGCAGGTGGCGGGCTGTGCTAATGGTTGCTGCTTGCGGCTACGCAACCCTCCCGACTTCTCCTTATATCCCAGACACATCTGCTGAGAGACGTCCACTAATGCACTCCCTACTGCCAGACCTGAGAAAAGAGGAAGACAAAGAGGTGTTCCTTAGCGTCAGTATAATCTCCTTGGCGGCAGAGAGTGTAAAAATGTTCAGCACTCAGTGTGGGGGCCAAATGCATTGGCTCGCCGACCCACCTGACTGTCCTGGAGGAGGAATACCTCCGGGGCCTCTGGGTAATCTAACAAAGATGGAGAGCACTGCGGCCTTATTCCCAAAACAAGGCTCCAAAGCTATGGGCTTAGGCACAGACTGTGAGGGAGGGGAAAAAAGATAAATGGTTACAAAAAATAAATAAATAAATGAAACACAGTGGGGTTGAGACCACTAGTGGAAAAATAAATAAATAAATAAATACAATAGATTTGAAAAATAGAATTTGATCTTTTTACTTTTAGATTATATTAACAAAATCAATCAATTTCAATAATTTTTTTTTCTTTGATCATGAAAATTATAAATATATAAAAACAGTACAATGTGCAAAAATAATTTACAGTTCAAGTAGTTTTTTGCTTTAATATATTTTAAAATGTAATAATTTAGCAAATAAGATTTCAACAGACTTAACAAAAGAAAGATTTTCAGTGAGATCACTGGTCTCACATTTGGACCCCACTGTACACAGACAGTTCTGACAGTATTATAATAATGGCTATATTACAATTTTAGCCTCTTTACCTCTTAAAAAGCACAATATGTAAGTTGACGCCACTAGAGGTCGCATTTTCATGTCATTTTCACAAATCATGTTCACGGATGAAAAGCTCATTTATATCGGTTTAATCACCTGTACATGACTATTACTTACACAGTGAATAATATTTATTAACAACTAAAGAATGGAGTCTCTGTCTAGTCTGTTTCGCAAAGCTCTCTCCATTTCAGAAACGCCAAAACGATATTTGTTCTCGTTTATTTGTTTCACTATCTTCTTGCCTCAGTTAGTATACATCTACCGTTTTTGGGATTGTGGAGAGCGTACTCATGATCCATGATATGGAAACGCACAGTAAACAACTACCACTTCCACATTTGTCCACGCGTGTTGCCGTAGTATTCATAGGCGGAAATTAGGATAGCGCAAATATTACGTCTTTGATAGGCGACAATGAACAAGGACGGTTCATTATTACCGTTTATTATTACCCATTATTACCATTAATCATTATTAAATTGATATTCAAATTTAAATTTAACTTCTTTGAATTTACAAATCCTACAGAACTTTTGAGATAATGGAAGTACATAACTGCATGAAATGTATAACATTGTGCAAGTGGTTTTTTGATATTTTATAACAAAAATCGAACACATTGTGCCTTTAACAGTGGCAAAACAACTGCACCAAAAATATTTTAAAGTAAAAGACTTTAATTTGATTATATTTATAATGTTTCCCAATTACCTTTTATTATATACCCACAACCTGTATTATATCAGTGTACTGGCTTTATTCCAAGGTACAGTGATTTAAAGAATACCTTGATACATACAGAAAAACCATTGTATTTTTAATTCATGTGTAGAGCAGGGCTGAAAGCACATGACCTTCTGTTTTTAAACACGCACACAAATCATATTCCAGCTTTGACCCATTTCACACTCTCATTTTGCCCTAAGTCCCAAGCCTTACATAAACCTTTTTATACACACACACGCACATGTTCTTTTTACTTAACTGCCGAGTTTCCCCAGCGTGTGTTGTGTGAATGCGTGATATTAGCACACATGCATCAAAAAGGCTTTTCAATGAGTGTTTGCGTGCTTACTGCGGCTCTCCAACTCCTCATTCACCCATTCTTCCCTCTGTACAGCACACTTGCATATTCATCCGACCTTCTCTTCATATATTCTTCTCTTTAAGCGACTTCTTATCCTACCGAGGCCAGTTCACCCCCTCACTCCTCTCTATCTCCCTCCTCCTCGCACTTTCCCACTGTCAATTCAGCGCAGGGGGGGAACAGCATTTATCTTTCACGCCATACACACCTACTCCTCCGGCACACAAAAAGAAGAAACTCCTAGTAAAATTCAATTACAGCCTCTGAGAGCATGGGCATGAGTATGGAGGGGCGTATTGCTGTATGTATGCATTTATTTATTTATTTATATATGTATGCATTCGTTAGTTTCGGCTCAGGCGATTATCTGAGGCAACCAGACTGAGCAAGCAGAAGACAGGTTCTGTTTAATTAACTCTTATAATTAAAGAAAACGAGAATGACAGTGAGTGAGTGAGAGTAAATGCAGACGTATACTAAAGGAGGCTACGGACTACAACACTGAATATTCTGATGTCCTCTGATTTCCCGTGTGCATCGCTTTTGGTTTACTAGTTGTGTTTACTTTAGTTTCACACCCTCTGGGTGCTTCTATGAGATTTGAGAGAAATAACTGCATTTATAGTGTTTTGCTATCAAGGACGGCTGGATTGTAATTACTTTTAAAACTTGATAGTGAGCACAGGACATTGACGGAGCAGGAGTGAGAACATAGGAAAGAGGTAAATCTAAATTGGATCTTCATCACTCTGGGGCTGTCATTACAGTGTTAGGACAACAAACAAAGCAAAACAGTAATTACAATCCAACAATTCTTGAAATCAAATCTAGCTCTAATACTATGTAATGCAGTTATTAGTCGCAAATCTCATAACAGGGAACAAGAGGTCTTGAAAGTAATGTAAACAGAATTAAAGCTGTCAAAACTAGACACTGGAAGTGTGATGGTTTTAAAGTTGCTGTGTACCTGAAAACAGAGGCTGAGTTTGGGGAGTTCTGTTCCAAAATCTAGTGAGCTACCTAACTTTCGATGCACATTCTCAAAAAAAGTTGTCAGGTGGTATCTCATGTATCCTCCGAAGATGCATTCCACGAGCTTTGTGATTTGAGGCAAATATATTTTATTTAATACTTTAAAAATCAATAGAATTATTTCACTTATAGTGTTGGGTTAAACCTTGATTTTCCAATTAATTACAGTCTTTATTTCAACTTTCTAGATATCAATTCTTAAAATAACATGATCGATCTTTTACTCTATTCTTATTTTCAGTGGGTGCATGAAAATGTAGCCTGCATGGAAAAAAAAACTCCATCAACTGCAAAGTTTGGGCCCTGTTGTTAATATTTAACCTAAATATTTTCAGAATGTACCAAGACAGTTCCCCATATCAGTGCATTCTGCACCATTTTTCAGCATATTATGAATCTTCATCGGAAAAAGACATTATATATACCAGAGTTGTGAAAGTAGGACTGAAATCTGTACTCCATGTGATGCAATATAAAGACTAAATAATGAAAAGAAACCTCTTTCTATCATGGACTGATTGCAAAAACAAACATACAATGCAAACTAAGAAACATCTATCATCACTTTATAGAGCAGCACTTGCACTATTTCCATTGGTATCGTAGGGTGTGCAGGGTACTGTGTAAACTCTAGTGACTCACTGTCACTTTCATGAGTGATCTGTTTCTCTTACATATGCATAAAGAGAATGAGTAGTCTTACATACCATGAAGAATTGACACGTTACATGCAAATAATATTCTCTGTTGCTATTTCTGTCAAAATGACTGAGTTATATCGAAATTATTCAACCTTTAAGACTAACAGAAAGCACTGCCGGCTGGTTACTTTAGTAGTGGGTGGAAAAAGGGTAACCCATATGAATGCATCTTCATAAACAGCTGTCATTTTCAAGAAAATCAGATTCCAAATCATTTATATATTCATAAATATCTGTCCACCACCAAGTAATCCACTAGCCAATGGCAGTTATATTGCCAAAGGGTGCATAGTGGGCTGTGGTGTGAAATGTGAAGCACAATTACCCAGGACTCCAGAGTTTACCAGAGATGTACAATGACTCCAGGTTAACTACTACAAGTGTGTAAAACTTTTGTAACACTTCCCTGCATAATTGACCTCATCAGCATTTTTTTTACATTTCTTTTACATTTTAAAGCAAAATGAACTGATCATTTATTACATTTATTGAAAAACTGACTATAGTATTGTATTAATATTTATGTTTATATGAGCACTGAATCATAGTTTGGCAACATCTTTTGAAATCAAACTACTCGAACCAACCAATTTGAAGCAGAATCTAAGTGGGAAATCTGTATTGCTATCAATATATTGAAAAACTAAATTATTCGCGTTCTCTTGTAATATTAATACATTTTTTGTCCTTATTTTAGAATTGAATCATTAGCTTGGCCACATGTGTTCTCACGAAACGAGTCACAAGGATGGAGTTTGTGTGTGTGACCTGTTCTAATGCTGTGTGCATAGCATTATTTACATCAAGTCGTTTATTAGATTTTCTAATAAAATTTGATTTTTTTTTTTTGCTAAAAATTTTCAACTTGTATGGAACGTGCATTTGCATCAATTGCGTTTATGTATTGACTTTGTACATGATCTACTCACACAAACAATTTAATTAACTTTCGGTGTGCACACACCACAGGAGCTGCTGCCTATGAATAGTTTCATATGACTTTTTTTCGGTTGCCGTTTTAGATGGCAGTTGTTTATGTAGACAGCAGACAGCGACGCAGCTCACTAGGTTTTGGAAAAGAGCCAGTGACTCAGCTCTCAGTTTGTTCCCAAAATTAACATATGCAGTAACTGCACTCCTTCTTAAAGCCACTCTGATGTCACCACATGAAAGGTCACGCTAACCTTCACATTTCCACCAATCAGGTCTGGCGGCTCCTCATCCGTCTCCAAGGCGACGTTGATGGTGGCGAATGGTCGGCTGGCCATCTGCTGCATTTCTCGCAGGAGTTGCTGAGAAAGGGAAGAGGAAAATTATCCAAGTGTTACATTCACACACAAACATGCATACGGCTCTGTGTGCCGTTAAAGCTGAGATTAATATAAAGGTGACAGTGAAAACGGCCTAGCTTGAGGGAGATGCGGGCTGAATGCAAAAGAGAGAAGGCCAGATTAAGACAAGCTTGTGAGCACAAACACATAAAAGGACCATCTAAGAGGAAGTCATACAAGACGAACTGAATTTCTGCAGAGCCTTTTAACTGTCAGAGTCTGAGAGAGAGCGCTGAGAGAACAGATCAAACACCTGTTAATCATAATTGATGCCGCTCTTCGCTTATATCTCAGGAAAATAAGGATGCGATCACATAAATTGGCACAAATCTTCCAATAAAGAAGGAAAAAAATGAAAAGGTTATATGCAGGTATGGAACATCTGGTAAGTGTCAATATTAAAATTTCAAGAGCTGTGCTCAAAAGCTCTTTTTATTTACAGATATGTCTAGGAATGTCTGTCATATATTTATATTAATACTAGTGCTCACTTAAGAAAACAGAAGCCAGTAATTTTTTCATTTTTCAGTGAATGAAAATTTTAGAGGACACATGACTACTTAACTATGCCATCTATTTGAGCACCACAGCTCCACAATAATATTCTATATAAACTTACCTCAGTCTTCTTACTGTTTACTACAACTTAAAAATAATATACATGATTCATATATTGGAAGAAAGCAGAAATAAAAAACATTTGATCCATGTGCTATATCCCAGCAAAATTCAAGTAGTAAAAAGGTACATTTTTAGCTTATTTTTTTCATTTATAAATATTTACATTATGGTGCATTGTTCTCCATTGCTGTAAAGCAAATTGCTCCCCAAGGGGGACAGTAAACGGTCAAGTAAATTAATGAAAACTTCAAAAGTTTATTATTAATTTTTTTTTTTAATAATGCTTTTAAAACTACATTTTCACTGCACAAGGTTCCCACATTAAGCATTTTGAACATCTCAAATGTCCTCATGGGACTGTCTCTTGGTCTCTGATGTTAACAATGATGAAGATGGCAATCTGAATCAGTATGCGTATGTGAGAGACAGATAGAGAGATAGATAGAGAGAGCGATAAGAGCAAAGCTTCTTCACAGCAAACCACTCAATTAGAAATCCCCATCGTCTGACCGTCATCCTTCTCTGCAGGAACCACAAGTCATTTTTTCTCTGTGTGTGCTTGTTGTGTATCTGTCCATCCATGTTTGCATGCTCAACTCACAATACACAACAGAAAATCTTATCAAGACAGAGAGAGCGAAAGGAACAGAGAAAGGAGAGAGCAAGCGCTCCAGGGAGCACAGCAACTGTCACACACATACCCACACGGTCCCATTGCAGCACATCAAAGTGCATATTTACTGATGTGTGCTTTAAACTACCGTCAGGAATATAAGGCATATCCAAAGAGACAGAGCAGAGGGGTAAAGATGGATGTGGAGAAGGGAGAGAAGAGAGAGATCTTTCAATCAACCTTCAGGAGAGAAGCAGTGCTGAATCAGATGGTAAGGTGTAGCCATGCTGAATACTGATCTGAGACAGCCTGTGCGCTGAAACACAAGGACACTCTGATATCCATCCCCACTGCGTTCCTCCCAGCTGGTCTGGATTGGTGGTTTTAAAGGGATTTTTGTCACTTGAAAACCAGTTAGACAAGCTTAAAGTAGCTAAGCCCAGGTTTTTTTTAGCAGCCTAGCCTTGAATTGTCCCACAATTTGTTCTACGTACCACTGGCTCACACAGGCTTTGTACACACAGGCAGCAAAAATCTGATCTGAACATCTGAGATTAAAAATTGATCTAAACTTTGGCTTCGATAATATAAATCAAATCATTAATCATTGCTAATGAAAATGATAAATTATGGTTTTATAGTTCAAGGTTGATCTCGCGTTTGTTGTAAATAGTTTTCAAATGTGGTAAAGCATAAAAATAATTTAATCAATCAATAAAGCAATCTGCCATTTATACCACTTTACATTAGTAAATAATGCATATTTATGGACAAAAAACATTTGGTTTATATTTTATTTATGTGGCATGTTTAAAAATGTATTTATATTTAGCCACACTTTATTTTAAGGTTCACTTCTCGCTATTAACAAACCATTAACAATGACTTTTTCCTCAACTTTTAATAAGCAGCAAATTAGTAGTTTAAGTTTAAAATTTGGGTAGGATAAGGGATATAAAATAAAATATGAACATGCAGATTTACTGCTTTATAAGTCTTAATAAACTTATAATATGTTAACAATAGACATACTAAAAAGCAACTAGTTAATATTAAGAACTGGTCTCTTTGATCCTTTTTTTGCACAATGTATAGCATAGCCAAATTTATTTAGTACTCAGTACACATTGGGCAGGCTGTAAATGTATTATTATTTTTTTTGTTTTTTCAATAAAATACTGAAAATAACTAGACTTAAATCTTAAAATGACAGATTAAATTATCCAAATAACTGATATTTGCAGCCTTAATCTGAAACATATCCATATGCGGTTTTGAAAACTTTATGACATTTATGATGTCTGATGCGCCTCATGAGTTCAGCACTGCTGTGAAATATCAAAAAGTTTTCTACCCTCAGATGAATTGACAGCTCTTCTCATATCTTTTGGCATAGTGCAATAGACTAAAGTCATTAATATGGCAACCCGTGTAGATATGTGGATATTCACTCGACTGTTTGAACAAATGGATCTGATTTCATCACTTGTTAAATGACAGTGAGGACAGTCAGTCCTACAGATTGGACTTGGAATTGGAAGCACTGTGAACAAAGCCACAGATCGATGGTTGGTTGTCAGGAGAAAAGACTGGCCTGTAAGACTGTCTGCAAAATAATGGTGCTGCATGTCTGATATAGCTAATTGTCTCAGCAACAGGGTGTGAAAATGCAAGGCTACAAGTGGGAGGAACACGACAGAACAGGAGGAGCCACCCAACCAACCAGAGATAAACCTGGGCCACTGTGAGAGATTAATGCAGGAATATAATCCCCCAAATGAGCCGTAATCCAACTGCCTAATTATGCCCACAAACCCCTGAGACTACAGATTAGTGGAATTAATATCACTGCCTTGCAGCACACAGAAAGAGAGAGTGCAAAGAGACATGTGTCTGTAGCCACAACTCACATGCTGAACCATTCAATCACACGCATCCAAATTTTGTTTTTCATTAACAACAGACATTTTGAGTCGAGTTTGATTTGAAACAATGCACTTGACAAACGTTTTCAATGTGCATACGAATAGAAAAGCATCTGTATATGATTCAGAAAGGATCGGTTCTCATTTTTGAACAGAAAAGGCATTAGACCATCTGTGGTCTGTCTGTCCCCATTACAGGATTTTATAATATCTTTTGACCAATGAAATCCCAAGACTAATTACCTTACAAGGATTTCTATAGAAAGGACACTCCCGCAAAGAGTAACGAATCTAGACATCTAGTCAATTAAATATTTTTGAGATATAAAAGAGATATATAGATGTATAAATCGCTCAAGATTTCCATGACCTTTGTATTGTATAACTTCTTTCAATTAATTTCTTTGAATTTTCCAGCCCTGGAAATGACTATTTTAAAATTCTCTGACATCCCAGCATTTTGTGACCATGTGAAGCCTGATATTTGCATGCATGGCCCTGACAGCTGAATACATCCACTAACAATCCACTTTAGGCTGTTTTAAACAACAATTTAAAAACGGATCATGCCTCCAAAACTCCCCTGATCTCCCCTGAATGTCAAATCACAATGACAATGCTAGAATATGGAAGTATTTCATATCCAAAAATGAACACAGGAAAAACATCAAGTGCAATGAGTATTCAGTTTTTTGTTTTTTTTACATGTTAGTGCATAAGAAAGTGCCTCAGATGTTCCAATTAAAAAAAAAAACAAACAATTAACACCATATTGGTCGCATAGTTTCATTTGGTTCAAAGCATAATTTTCAAAATTCAAACCCACTGTACATTTAAAAAGCAGTAACATTAAAATATTGGTGAGCAACTGCAAAAAAAACTTCCTTTACCAAATATGCGTGACCAACAACAACATCAACCCCAGGACCTTTTCTCCCCCAATTGTGCAGATTTCCATTTAAACGACGGAATCTAAAAAGATGAATGCATTACAGCATGGAATGTGCAATATAAAGACAAAAAAAACCAACCTCCTAATCATTGTCTGTATTGATTCGTGCTACCACTGAAGGGGGGATTTGCCACACGCCACTGGTTAGTATTTACTATTTTTGAAACAAGTCAACAGTTCTGTAAATTCTGGCAAGATAAACCCATGCTCATTTGTTGCATCAAAGCAAAATGGATTTGTGCTCTGAGGGACTTTGGAGCGATAAGATAAGGGAATATGGGAAAGCCTTGCATGAACTGTAATGACTAGAACGTTCTCATTAACCATGGCATTTCTGTGCAACGGATGTAGGCCGGCGCACTCTGAAGAAGGCAGGCATGCTCCTGTTGCTTGTCATCTTAAATCAGTCTGAAGCTGCAGCCGGTTCTTGATGGCCATGAGTGGATAAGGAAAGCTTGTGCCAATGAGTCCCGCTGGTATTAACTGAACTGTTCTGCTGTAATAACCAGTTGCCTTCACGGTGGCACAGGGATCAGTAAAGACTGGATCCATTAAAGAGAAATATTTTGATGCCAGAGCAGCACCATTCCTAGGTATCCAATTCTCTACTGCAACAGATTGTTAAGATTAGTTCACTCGGACCATATGCTGAAATCAGTGTTTTTAGTGTCAAGTCATCTATTACAAATAGTGGGTGGGAGAGTGTGTGTTTCTCTGTGTGTGTGTGTAAAACACAAATGGCTATTTTTTGCTCAACTATCCAACTGTTTGTGATTATGTGTGGGTGAAAAAGCAAGGCCGTATTATTGCGGAGGGAATCTGACCCCCCCAATTGAAAGGCACTAAGAGCCTGATGAACTTGGCTACTACAACAGTCCAAGCACAAACTTATCCAGGCCTAGGCGAGTTCCTCTACACCAGCATCCCTTCATCAAACAGAAGGGGGAGGCTGATGCAAGCGTTTACACTCAATCCTCTGAAGGAATACAGAGTGAAGAGAGAAAGAAGAGAGACTGAAGGAATGAAAGCTAGAGAGAGGGAGATTGAGAGAGAGGTGGAGACCGAATGAGTGTGCTGACTGAGTGAAAATATGGCAAAGAACGGATGAGTCCTTTCTTTCACTCTCTTTTCAGAGCAATCTCTATCCTAATCACTCAAGCTCCTCTTATGCGAAGTTATTATGGCCAACTAAAACTATTACCAAGACAAAAAACAGCACTACAAAAAGTTAAGCTTGTGAAAAAAAGAACTGTCAGTGAAACTAGAAAGTTGCACCTCAAAATCTGAATCTTCAGCCAATTATTCACAACATCCAAAGCTTAAGACCACATGGAATACCCAACTGCGTGTGAAATTTGCGAATTTGTGTGAAAAATGTGTATTAAAATGTGTGCATGTGCTTCTGTATAACGCCAACACCCCTAAAACAAAAACAAAAAAAGACCAATAAAATCAAACAAAAAAACAAAACAAAAACACATAATGGTTTCCCACTGTAAATAATCTAAATTAGCAGGTTATCACTTCTAATACGATCTGCCGGAATCGTGGAATTTTTAAATCATACAAACCCTGAGTCACAAAATTCTAATTATAAACATATAGTAATAATTACTTTATTTTGTTCCATCTGTTTTTGAGAGCATAAACACAGCATGACTGTTCAAGTATGATAGGGGCTGTTGGACCCAGAGAAGCTCTGATCATGTTTAGCTTCTCTTAATCATCTCACACAGGCGAAACGTGAAATATGTCATGTGAAACGTGTTTCTACACCACAGTACTGATTGCAATGACAGTTCAATCTTGTGCTGGTGAGAAGAGTGCATGCCGAACCAAACTACAGCTAAATAAAACTACAGAGAACACCCCAAAGGGCATTGCTTTGCAAAGAAGAGAGGTCCAGGGATGGGAGATGAGGCTTTGTGGAAGATAGCACAAAGGAACTAAGCGACTTCACTGCTTGCAAGACCCTACCATACATTATGAAAAAGATAAAGACCCAGCGCCAGAGACCCCCTGCTGCCAAACAGACAGTTTTCAAGCTGGAACTCCAGTTCCTGCTCAGACTTTTTCATCGTGAGGGTCAAGATGGCTCCTTCAACTGTAGTCAACAAGGCGTTTTCAAGAAATAAGACATCAGGGGTCCGTTCTTTGTACATCGCCAACTACATCCCAAGATCAACTGATACATCCAAGATCAGATCATCGCGCTAACTATTAGCTCACTAATCCGGTTCTTTGAACGCATCTGTTGTTGATGATTAGTATAGCTGGATTGAGTTGTCTAGGATTATTGCACGCTCGTGCGTTGGTTTAAAAGGCGGCATGTATCGATAGTAGAAACACTGATCACAACCCCTTTGATTGGTTGACAAAATGGCAAAAAAAAATTTATTAGAAGGTTAAGGAGAAACACAGCTAAGGCTGCAAAAGCCAGGAGAGAGGGCTGCAAACAGTAGCGAACAAATTAAATGCGTTAAGTACTGCCCATGTTACATACATATTATATAGATACACATACATATGTATGATATCTCAAATCTTATTTGTAGCAATTGCTCTTTTTGTCATCTTTCATGTCAGAGCCAGCAGTGGACCCATGTGACAGATTTGAGAAAATTACCTCCAATTATAGAGACACAATCGGGGAATGGAATGTGACATTATTAGACATACACAGCGATTAACACATGAATAATGACCACAGCCATGCACATACACACGTATACATTTACTGTATGTATGTGTAAATACTAGGGATGTGCATCTCTATAATTGAGGCCGATGCGATGCGCATCTCGATGCATAGCCAAAGATACGATACATGAAAGACACATGAAGCAGCTAGCGATGCGATGCAATATGATACACCACTTTTACGATGCAGTGCAAACCGATTTCGATTCGATTCAACACGATTCGATGCAGTATGATGCAATGAAACAAATATGCAGGTACACAGGTATTGGGAGCACTTGTTCTCTGTAACGCTGTAAGGCTGAATGTCTTTACAGATAAGAAAAAAGGTGATTGCGTCGGTTATTGTCTTGGAAAGAGCAGTTCACACTCACCATATGAAAAAATAAAATGCACAAAAACAGATAATTTACATGTGTTTTCGCCCAAACTTCAAAGGCCTGTTAAATTATTAAAACTAGACCCATTTGTTAGCTTTAGGATTAGTTTTTCAATTCAATTATTCAATCTAAATACACTTTTTTGTTGTAATTCTTTCCAAGATCTTTGGATCTCAAAGTGAAACCTATTCAATCTAGCATCTGCATGCAAGCCTTCTTATACAAAATGTGAGACGGGTCAGACATATTTGTTCCTGACAGGCTCTGCTATTTTTTCATACACATATTGAAAACTTTGCTCAAGTTTATTGTGTAAACTATAATATAGACAGTAGCATAACAAAGTATGCTGGCAATTACATAAATTAAAGCACACAGTGTTCAGAGAAGGACACTGGAAAATACGACAGAAATAAGATGCTTGTCTGTAGCCTACTGCAGTACAAGCCACGGTTCAGCTGCGTGCGGCAAACGCTGGCAGTGTGAAAGCACAATCGGCATGCACCGCTTCTGCACTGCTTACATACTGTATGCCATGCTGACACGTGCAGTGTGAAACCGGCGGCTTAAGGCAGCTGCGATTGAAAAATTTTTTGATCGTTTGCTCACCCGGCGTCTCGCTAACTGTAGCAGGTTCAGCTACTATGTCTACTTATAATTCTAAAAAAATTAATTGGGTTTTACAGATGCTGATACAATAAAAACGATACAAATCTCGATACAAATGCCAGTTTGTATCCAATGCACACATTTTAAACCGATGCATCGCATCGTTAACTTTTTAAGACGATGCACCGAGCGAATTGGGGAATCTATATATAAAATTTTATATCCACATATAACGTGTGAGTGTGTGGCTGTGGTCGTCATTCAAATCGTTGTAGGCACATTCTTGCAAGATAGACATGGAGAATTACTTTAATTGGAGATTTCTGAATCTGCTAATAAGAAAGCTATGAAACTGTGGGTTTTTGCTCCGCACTTCAATTTTTTGTGTAGGCTATCTTTAAAAAAAATAGCCCTTTGTTGCATTTTTCCTCTTTTTTTTCTTTCTTTAAAGAGTATATTTTTTCTTGTTGTCTGTTCAAATGTCAGTTTTGTGGATAATTAGTTTTTTGTGCTATCTGTATGTTTTTGAATTTAGAAATAAAAAATTTCTTGCAAGAAACTTTTCTTTTCCCACGTGAGTCAGTCGTGCTCTTTAACCAATCAGTTTTAAGCAGATTTAAGCTTACGGACCTGTTGCAAGTCCCGGATGAGCGTCAAAGAACCGAACGATCCAAGAAATCCTTCGAAATCGTCAACAATCAAATGCAGCTAACTTAGCGAGTTACAAAGAACGGACACCAGTAGTTAGTTTGATTAGTTAAATTTTCTGTTTAATTGTTTCTAGTTGTGATTAGCTGTTAAGCCGTTGAGCCGGGGCCTGCCCTTCTGCTATTACTTATCTTCCAATGTTTTCATAAACTCTGTGACTTTGGCTCGGGAGGAAAAAAGATGCATCCGATTTACGTGGAGGCAATGAAATTTGGCAGGATAAGCAAAGCCTCTGAACAGGTCGCAAACAGGCAGTTTTTTTTGACATCGTCGAACTCCCGGCATTTATTCAGCACAAACTTTTATGGTTCCCTAAAGAACTTCTTAAAAGAACCATTTTCTTATTGTAAAGAATTTTTTGCTTTACTGTAAAGTAAATCAATGGCAATAAAGAACCAAATGTTCTTCAGATTCAAATTATCTCAACACTATATCTCACAACCAACTTGTACATATTTTACAAAGAGGCTAATACATACAACCTACTTTCTACGATTTGCCTGGACCCCAGTGACAAGTAGGTTTAGGGGCAGGGTTATCGGATATTCATTAAAATTCATATGAATGCAACTCGTAAAATATGTACGATTTATCAAGTTTGTATGGTTGTATGAATTAGCTACCTTGTGTGTACATGTAAGGTTCTTTGGGCAAACCAAAATGTTATTCTGTGGCATTACTATGCTTTTGAAATCTTTGTTTTTAAAAGTGTGTGTTGCCTTAAAAACAAGACAAATAAAATGTGTTTTACCCCCTGTCCCCGTCTACTGGGGGTTTACAAGTAACCCTGTTATTTGAGATGAGTCTGCCTCATTGTGGTTCTCTCCACTAAAGTGAGGAGGATTGATGGTTTTTAAAGGAAGTCTGGACAATCTTCTTTTGTTTTCTAACAGCTGTCTGATGACATAATTGATTATACATGTGTCTCATGGCTTTGTTGTGGCTGGTCCCTCTGTTGGTGTCAAAAGGTTAACAAACTTCAGCGTTTAGGTTCAAAAAAAAAAGGAATAAAGTCTCCAAAAAGGGTAGTGATGCCATATAAGAATCATTTGGGTTTACCTTTCAGTGCATGGTTTCAGAATAATTTTTCCTTATTTTGAAGAATATAACTTTGTCAACTTTTAAGAGCCTTTTAAGGTCAATTCACACAGCACAGACAAACTAGTCTGTTGGAGTTTGTTGGATCAGTGTGTTACCCCTGTCAGGCATTGGAGTTTGTTTTCATTCAAATGACAGCAACCACGGCTTCACCCACAGCCTCTTTTGTTCTATTCTTGTCTTTTCATTGGGATAATGACACACAAATACATTAATAAGAGTAAAATTGGAATTGTGGATATAGGATCATCCATTTTTTCCCCAGTCAGTGAGAGTTGGTTGGTGTTTGTTGGTGCAGTGTGAACATGACATTATTTTTCATAAGATTCTAAATCCAACACCCAACATGAGCCAACTTGTTTGTATGAGTTTGTCTGAATTGGCCTTTCAATTCCAAGGATGTTAAAGGTACTCCACAGATGGCAATAAATAACCATTTATATCTGAAAGTATAGGATTATTGGGGTCTAGGAGACAGACTTCTAGATAAAGGGATGGATGTTTGGATGTTTATCCACAGGATGGTGCTAAAATGTTTTAGAAGGAATGGACAGTTCATGTTTTATGTAAGATTGCATTTGACAGCCTAGAAGCTACATCTTGAAAAATAGATGAATGGCTCTGATCGATTTGGAGATGGAGGGAAAATACAGCTGCAGTAGGATATAGGAAAAAAATATTTTGAGAATAAAAGTAACACCTAAGATTCAAGCTCTCTGAAATTGCTTGAAATACTCAATGGACAAATTGAAATTTAAACAAAAGCTTTTGTGATTATTTCCAGTGATGTTTAGAATTGAAAATTGGTCTTTTATATCAGAAACATGCATATCCCTTTGAAAATCATCATCAGCCTACTTTTAGAAAAACTGCTGCGTATAGCAAATCTTTCTTGGTTTCAATCCAAATGCGTGGAGCAAAATTAAACAAGGCTCTTTGTTGACGTGACAGAGACAAAGAAGCGTCTGACTCATTTGGCAAGAGGTCTAATACAGGAAATAGATATAGTTTTAGCATTTTCCCAATCCTACTCAGCTGATTATATTAAAACAAAATGAAAAAAGTATGAGAAAAAAAATCAAGCTCAATAGTTTTCAGTGGTACACAACAAACAAAAGAAAGATATAGAATGCTGCTCAAGTCAGTCAAAATGAGTCAGTCGAGAGCTGTCTAGACATCAAAGATCTAATAAATCAGAATGACATTACTGTATGTGTATGCACACACAGACTCCTTTATTCTTATTCATTGATCTTATTCTAATCCATTTATATTATATACATTTCTTTTAATGCTAAAACACAAAGAAATGCAGTGCAAAGTGTGTAGATATTGGATGTACAGCTTCCTTAGCTGACAAAGAGATTCCCGGGAGATCAGCAAAGGCCCTTTAATTTACAGACGCTTCCCGAGCAATTTCCTCAACAATGGACTCAACACTAATGATACCGTTCATGCGCTTTAACCAGAGGCATCTGAGAAATGTGTCTTCTCATTGTCAGGTGCTTTTAGGTCAGGTGGATAAATCAAGCATGGCTGTTTTTGATCGGTGCCAAATCCAGAACACAGCCTTTGTTTCAACTTTTTAAAAAAAAGTCAGTCTGTATTTTTACTTGGGTAAACTTTGCATTGTGCATCTCAAGTAGTGTTTTTCATCTGATGCATTTAAACATTGAGACTTCAATGCTTTATGTGTTAAAATTTAACCTTTTAAAGTTCAACCTAAAATAAAAAAATTGACTCTTTCTCAGTCTATCCAGTTGAGTTTGTTTCTTCGTTGGAATAAATTTGGATATATTTAGCAATACATCACTTACTCACCCAGATCCTCTACTGAATGGGTGCCGTCAGATTGAGATTTCAAGCATCTCACAAAGCAACAGTATTAATGATGTCTTAATGATGAATTAGATATATCTTTGTAGAATTTGATATGAGAGGGGATGAACTTTTTAATTGGAGGTTATGTTATCATGTATTATGGACTTAAGCCTGAGTGTTTTTTTATTTTGGTCAGAACTATACATTTAATACTTTAATGATGGATTTGTTCATTTCAAACATATAGATTTTTACTCCACAAGATGTTAACTGATGGATTAAGTCATTCTGTGGATTATTGTGATGTTTTAATCAGGATTTAATTCACCCATTCACTGCAGAGGATCCACTGGTGAGCATAATAATAATTAAATGCTTAATTAGTATAGAAAACAACAGGAGGGTTAAATTAAACAGGTGCACTAAAATAACAAATAAATTATAAACGCTTGCAGGCAGACACTTCGTCAATACAGCGACTGACAAAATGTATTATTACCGTATCCAACTGTTAGACATGACATTCACTATCTAAACCTCTCCTACTAACCCACATCACTGAAAACCAATCCTACTCTCTACCCACCGTCTCCCCTCTCGCGACTGGATCACGTGATTGCCGGTGAACTTGCCACTCCAGCCCCTGAAAGAAAAGTGTAATTTGAAGAAAAGAGAACAAAGAAATCAGAGAGTATAAAATCCCTCGGCTAGTCTGCACTTGGTCAGAGTTAAAGCTCTACAGACAGGCGCGCGCTCTCTCCCCGCCTTCCTCGCGATCGTGTAGTAAAGTGCCCCGCGCGCAGGTGGTGCGTGCGGCTCTGAATCCGATCAGGATGATGCGATCTGCACAGTTTCTCGCTGCAGTCTTATACTGCTTAGTGTGCATTCATTCTCTACCGGTACCAGACCACCACAGGTACAAACCTGCAGCGGTAAGTGCATTTAAAAATATTGTAAGCAACTAGGAAATAACAGAGAAGTAGCCTGACTTTAATAGACTTAAATAGCTAAAGCCTGTTTTAGACTTGTTTTGCATACACAAATAATACAAGCGAATTTTAATTGTAAGTCATTTCACTTCATGCAAATAGTAACAGATAAGCATCTTTTTCAATGTCTAACAATAACATAGGAAAATATTAACAGATGATGAATTTCAAATTTGCATGCAACTTGATTTATTGCTACCAATTCGTTGCCATTCACCTGTTAAACGTGTATCTACACAAGATATGCTACTAGAATAAACAAAACCTGTGTATGAAGAAGGAAATACCAGCAGAGAGCTTATTTATATTTACATCAGTTAATTATGATAAGATGTGGCAAGATATTTGTTTTGAAAGAGCAAAACTGCTTAGTGTAGTTCATGTTCACTATGCTTGCAGTTGTTTAAGGGGTGGTACCTAAGGTTGGATTTTTTTCAGGTATGTGGGTCAGTGAGTCATTGAAGGTGTCTGTAAAGGCAACTGCATTGCTACCTAGTAAGTGAACGGCAGCATTTTATGTATGATGTCGCCTAAACTGTTTTAAACAGGCTTCCGAAAAACACAGTGACATACTGTCTAAAACAAATCTTAGTCAACGTTAGCAATGACCAGTGAAATATTAAATGAAATATAAGTGTAATGACAGATTGAGAACATATAAAACATTACAATTAAAATGAATAGATTCATTTTCTGAACCTCCCACACAAGTTTTACCAGAATATTAAGCATATTGCCTTTAGAAAGCAAACAATTGAAGACATCTACACATTGCACTTAAACATTACGTTCAAAAGCAGACCCTTTTTGAATGAATTATTGTCAGGTCATTTAATCTGTATAGCTCAGTTTTATTGAATGGACCCAGAAAAAAAAAATATATAATTGTGATGTAGTCTTTATGGTTTAAACTTCCTGCTGATGTTCGAAGAACTGAAATCTGGCTGTAAGAACTTTGTTCTGAACAAAGAAAGAGAGGGCTTGTAAGGCTTACAGGAAGTGGACAAAGAAGAACTATACAGATGGTTGTTGAAACCCAGTTGGCAAAGATCCATACAGAGATTTTGCCAGGGAAAATATCAGGCTAAAAACATGTATCTGTGAATAAAAGAGCTGAAATGAGTAGTTGTACTAGAGTAGAGAACAACTGAACGCTGTCTTTGTCCTTCTTTTAGAATGCTGTACAGCCACAGACACACAAAGCATTACCACAAAATGACAATGAAACATTGCATGCTGTCAAAGCATCTGGCAATAAAGAGCAGCTTAACTTTATTGTATGTTTGCCTTGACCCACTTTGCCAATCAAACATGAATGACACCTGCAATCAAACCAGCTCCAGACGATTTTTAAAGACAAACTATGTACATGCTTGAATGTGGAGAGGCAGCGCTGATGCGGAGCATGTGCTGTCAATTTGTTCTTGAATGTTGACAAAGCCGAAGCTGGAGATTATGCAGGCAGGGGCAAGTCATCTGGCACGCTGAGCAGGATGACAAACCCTCTGTTTGCTGACAGAGGGGAAAATAGAAGGATCCAGATAGCTACCACTGCATTTGTTGACCCCTCCTGAGAAAAGAAAAGCTGATGTCCTTTTTTAAGGCGTTGTTCATGCATCATAAGATCCATGAAGACTTGCCAAAACAACTCAGTCATCACAATAACATGACTAGTGTCTATCTATCTATCTATCTATCTATCTATCTATCTATCTATCTATCTATCTATCCTTTACCCATTCGTCTATCAAATGTTCGATGCATCTATTCATCATCTACATATCCATCCATTGTTCTATGCATCCACCTATGCATCTATCTCCTATTTTATGAATCAGTCTTTCTTTCCATCCATCCATCCATCCATCTGTCTACTGTTCTATGCAACCATCCATCAGTTGCCCATCTGCCCATTCATCCATCCTCAAATGCATCTATAGCTATCATTTTATGAATCCATCCATCCATTCATTATCCATCCATCCATCCATCCATTATTCATCCATCTATTTATTCATTCCATCCATTTACCTACTATTCACATATCCATCCATCTACCCATCCATCCACCTACCTTTCTATGCATCTACCTATACAGCTACAATATCTATCATTTTATGCATCTATCTTTCCATCCATTTTTCCACTCACTCATCCGTTTATCTACTGTTCTATGCCTATATGCCTTCCATCCATCCATCCATCCATCCATCAATCATTCTATGCATACCTATCCACCTATCTACTGCTTTGTCCATCTATCTTTCATCTATACATCTATCTACTGTTCTAAACATCTATCCATCATCCTTCCATCAGTCATTCTGTCTATTCATCTAACTGTCCAGCTCGATCTCACAGCAATTCATACATTTAGGTGGCTAATTCATACAAATGTATATGACCTCACCTCTAAACCTAACCGTCACTGGGGTTTAGACACATTGTAATTGTAAAAATAATCGCAATGAAAAGGTATTTTCAGTACAATTCTGAATCATGCACAAATCTAAGCCACCTTGTAGCATAAATTTAAGAAGGAGGAAAGGAACAGATTTTCTTACCCATCCTGGGCACCCTTGTTAATCAGCACTAATTATTCAGTTTGGGTTATTCTTATGACCCAGTCTAAACATATGAAAGGAATTGACACACAAGCTTAGAGTGGATAGAGCGTATAAGGTCAGGGTCAGTTGCAAAACACCACCTGTGGAGCCGTTTGGTTTAGATTTCTTGCCTGTAGGCACAAGCGTGAGCATGACTGACACCAGAAACCCTGACATACCTGGTTCTGATTCAAACCACCGTTTTTCCTGTCACCTGACTTTTAGATCCAGAACCTCTTGACAGCTGTTTCCTATCTCTACAGAAATAAGGAGACAAAAGACCTTGCTCTTGAAGTACCCTTACTTCAAGTTCATTGTTGTTCCTGGCAATGCATCAAACCTTTCAGTGCAGTTGTCTTCCATAGTAATATTGCCTAGTTGTCACCTCTTTCACTTTGAGGTGGAGCAAGTGGGAAGTATTTAAAGAGTAGTATTTCGCCTCACTAGGCTTAGAGAGACACTAATGGTCTACCTTAGATGCACTATACTCTTTCTGAGTGAACATCTTCCATCAACATAATTTTTCCACTAAACAGTCTTCCATTTCAGTGTAATCACTTGTGTATACAACCCCAAAGCATGCAGGTCTCTTGAAGGTTTTTCGGGTAAATATTTACCCTAGTCCGATTTCCTCTGGCATGCTCATTTATTATCTCTAGTTGTGGCCTACTTTAATGTGCCAGAAAATGTCTATGTAACAGACTGGAATTTCTTGTTTGTAATTTTTCTCTTGACAAAGGCATGCCTCAGATAGACAATGAGACCCATGCAGCCAGGATGTTTGGATCAGGGTAGCACTGAAAATAAAACGCCAAGCCAAAAAAGCAGGATGGTAGGAAGTGCTCTTGGCTGTATTTCTATGGATTGCTGAGTCAGTAGTAAACAGTCATCCAAATGTAGAAAGTCATTTTGGGGCGTATTTTGGAAATGCATGATGCCCTTGATGCCGGCTGGGCTTATGAGTGTAAGGAATCTGTCAGGAGTTGCTGACATCATCCGGATGCCCCAAAGAGAAAGATTTGGCTGCTAACAAAGAGGTTATCCTCAGAAACCCTATGGAGATGGCATGATGCCAGGCACTCCAATTCTCTTCAAACCACCTTCTTGCACTGACATGTCAGTTCTTTTCTTCTGGATTTCCCCCAAAGGCTTCTCGCTGGCTCTGGGTCTCTGTGTTTTGTTTCAGCATAACATACTGTTAGAGTTTTTACCCACTAACCTATTGACCTACAGATGCACATGCTGTCAAAATAGAAGTTTGTTTATGGTGTTTCTTCCATTATATCCCTAAATGTTGGATATCTGATATTATAAATGTAGGTGTTCAAAACAATAGTTCTTCTGTATTGTTTAAAACATAGCAGAATGTGCCACAGGCACAAATGCCTGATGTTTGAATGTGCAAAGGTGTGACTGTTGCTTAAGGTAAAATAATTCCCAGTTGTTTTTGTTTGTCAGCTGATGAGAGGCATATATCTGTCAGGAAGGTATCATAAAAACGTCAGAAATTTGCACAACATGATGAGGCTTGGAAAGAGAGACCTTTGTTTTATATGGAACATGTGTGGCTACAGTGGTAATTCTTAAGACATTTGAGTGGGTTTCTGAATGGACTCCCATTTTCACGTTTCACTACATGCAGGTGGATGCCGTAAAATACGCCCAGGCTTTAGGAATGTCTTTCAGGAAAACCTTCTTTGATTTGTGCTTTTGTTTAAATGAGATTTGTGCGTGAATGTTGTAATAATATTACAAGCAGAGATTACCTAGCGTAGTATCTCAATAGTGCAGTCACATTTATCTTAAAGGAACAGTTCAACCAATACTAATGCCCCAATTAAAACTCTCATTTTGTGTCCTATGAAAATACCTTCATAGTTGAAAATGTTGGTAAGTAAATAATAACAGATTTTTTTCCCCCAGGCAGGTTTCAGATTAATTTAGCTTTTAGAGCTGCCACAATTATGGAGCAAGGTCTAATGATAGAATGATAGTTGGGTTGTTTGTTAAAAAAAATAATGATGTTTTTGCTGTTTCTTTCGAGACTTGGCTTTGACTCTGTATGCTTATAGCAGTTTCAGCTGCTAATATGTACTTATGTATTATTACATCAGCGACCTGAGCCATCTTGTTTGCACTTAGCTCCTCCACCTCTTATAAAATACTGACAGCATATTATGAAATGTGGTTACAAAAGTGGGTTTATGAGAGTACATAATAGTTCTAGCATTTTTTAATGTAGACTTTTTAAATACATTTGTATGAAAAGAGTTTTTTATTTTTTTTAAGACATTATGGCCCGGTTTCACAAACGGGGCTTAGCTTAAGCCAGGACTAGGCATTAGTTAAATTAAGATATTTAAGCAACTTTTGCAAAAATGCCTTATAAGAAAATATTACAGGTGTGCATCTTAACACAGAACAATGACACTGACATGTTTTAAAATATGTCAGAGCAAGATATTTCCATCTGAGACAGCTCAAACATGCAATTTAGTCTGGGACTATCTTAAGTCTTGTCTGTGAAACCGGGGAAAAATGTATTAAAAGTGTTAGTTTATAATTTTAATTAACTTTTTTTTTAACATTCTGTTCATAGAAAAATTCTGAAAAAAGGAATTAAAGTTTTCCACAAAAATATTAAGCAGCTGTTTTTTTAACTTTGATAATAAGAAAGAAAAGTTTCTAAAGCAGCAAATCAGCAAAATACCTTGGTTTCTGAAGGACTGGCATAAACTCAGCTTTTTCATTGCATATTAATTTAGAAAACATATTTTAAAATGCAGGAATATTAAAAAAATAATACATGAATTTAGCCTTGGTACACATATGAGACTTAAATTTAAAAACCTTTAGAACTTTAGAATGATTTTTGTAGTAATTATGTGTGGGTTATACAGAATTTATCTATTAAAAGGGGGAAATCATTGGCTGTCTACTGAGTTTTGTTTTGGGAGTGTGTGTGTTTACTTTGGCCCAAGAGGTCTGTTTTGTTGATTTAGGCTTTAACCTTTAACCCTTGACTCATGCTGAACCTGAGACACCCGGGTGTTTTTCTTCCACCTCTGTCCCTCTAAGTAGACTCGAGGCCAGTTTGTCATCGCTGAGAGGTTCCACTGCTCCACAATAAACAATCTTGACAATCTTGACTGTTGTACAAAAAACTTGCCTGTCTCCAGGTTGTTTAGAGACTGCTTAAATTACATGCTTTCAACATGTATGACCATTTAATGATGGTTCAGCCGATGGAAAGTCCACGTGCACTCAGCAGATTTGAGAGAAACAAACTGAGAGTAGATAAAGCGCAGTGAATTCTTCACTTCTATCTGTGGAATTTGTGTGGTTCCTCATTGCCGGGGGTGTGGGGTCATGTTTTAGCAACGCTATCAAGTTCACATGTCAGTGGATTTTTACTAAGGCACTACGTCTTGACTTGCCCAAAAAAATTGGTTGTTTTTCCTTTTATTTGTTAGAATTTGTCTTGAGTTACGCTGTCTTCTAACCAGATGCTACGCAACAAGTTTCCAGCAAAAGGCACTTTGCCTGTTCACGTTGAATATAAAACTGTTATTGGTCACAGTTTGTTTTAGGGTCCAATTCTTGCTATTAAAATTATATGACTTTTGACGAGGAATTATTAGGTATGATTAAGCACGTGGAATATGGTCAGGCAGAATGTGTGCTTTGTAAGTATACATGTTATTATTACATGATATTGGTCTAAAGTGTTGTTCACACCAGGAACAATAACAATAAAGATAACTATGAAGATAACGATTTTAACTTCCACACCAGTGGGTGATATAGTCTATTCTGAGCACACCTGCTAAATTCTCGAGCTCCTTAGCAGGATGGATTCTGATTGGCTGTCAATGTTTGTATCATCCAGCTGGATGTTGACTTAGCTATTCTTTAATACTGAGATCGATTTTTAGAACTATCAAAAAGTTCTAATTATCGTTTTTTTTATAGTTATCGTGCTTGGTGTAAATGATAATATTTGATGTTAGCTGCATTATAGAGTGCTGAATTCTAGCTCTTAAAGGAGTCATACATACCCAATATTCCACTAGCTTATACTGTGTGATTCTTTAGGGTCTTATTAGAAAGTTTGTAATATAGATTGTTTTAAAAATTCTCAAAGATAGTGTGAAAAACCGCTAATTTTACCCTGTCAAAAACAGCTCTTCAGAAATCACTCTGTGCTCTCGGAGGATCTTTTTTTAGCCGTATTCATAGTGGAACTTCTTAATTATCACATTATTAGGAAGGGCAATTTGCAAAGATTCATTAAAAGACATTATTACACTGCTCTCTGGAATGCTTGATTCTGATTGGTCAGTTGAGACATTTGCAGGTTCGTTCTTTTCAAATAATAACCGCATAGCCGGGGCGTTTGGCGCCATCTTGTGACAAACAATGGACAACCACAATTAACAATGGAAAATTTTAAATACATCCGTTGTTATATATTCATATGTAGATGTTATAAATTGTCTTACTAACGTTTGAATGTTAGTCACGTGGTACTATATCGTTTCGCGGAAGGATGTGATGAAGGACTGTACATTATCCCTTACTTATACTGCTTCTGTAGGTGAGGCTGGATCATGAGTGATTCACGCGAACATAAACGCATTTCGGTTGATCAAGGGCACGTTTCCCTTCAGAACCAAACATAATGTTAATCCTGTGCTTCTTCAGTCACTCAGATGTCAGGGTAAATGACTACTGCTATGTTCATTAATACATTCAACAACAAAACACCTCAATCATTTAGGCGTCTTGCTTGTCTCTGCATCTCAGTCTGATGACGACTCACTCAGGGCGGGTCTGAAGTAAGACACCAATTCAGTCTGTGTGACATGCTGCTGTCAATCAACAATTGTGGGAATGGCCTCTGTCGGTGTGACGCCACAACAACATGCATTTGAGAATGGCTTGATTTCAGAAGGGGCAACTGCTTTTTATTACATCAAAACAAAACTACTGGTGGATCTTTATTATTGTAGGGTGGTTGTGTACAACACACATTTCAGTCCAAACAGCTTGTAAAAGTGCATGTAGCACTGAATGATCTCTTTAACGTTAGATTTTAAATCAGTTATATTGACAAAATGTCCAGCATTCTTTGTCTAAAAAAGTTCAAAACCACAAGAAATATGTTACTCATTTTAAGCCCCGTTCACACCAAGCATGATAACCATAAAGATATAGTTCTAAAAATGGCTTCCATCATTAAATAATAGTTCACAACACAGCTATAATAATATCATCGGACCTGCTTTCAATGATAAGTTAACATTTAAACAAGATACTTTTTTTCTTTTCAGACTTCCTGCTTTATATTTGTAAATGTTTTATGGTTGTCTAAATATAGTTTGTGCTTAAATTGCAGCTTTTAAAAGACTCCCTATGGCTACGAGAGGCGGAAGGATTTTTAAAAGCATTTAAAAGAAATAGTTCACCCTATAACACCCCTGGCCTCTAAACCAAGCACAAATTAGAGAGAAAGAAGGAGGTATAGAGAAGGAAAAAGAGTAAGAAGGAGGCTTCTACACCCACACAGCTGGAGTAGAGAATTGTGATGAGGTTTGGGGACGGACAGAAATTGGGGCAATCTGACTTTCCCCTCCAGGCAGCTAACCTCCCAGCCCATTAACAGAACCATTTCCTTGAAATTTGGGTGAGGAAATTGACTGTGATAATACTTCTTCCAAATTATCAGTGACGTAAGACCAACTGTTATACAAATTTGCTTTCAATTTAGACAGCAAAGCTTTATTTGCACCATCGCCTTACAGTTGCCTGTACCACCTACCAAAGCCCTGGAAATTACATTGAATCTTATGTTATTTTAGTACTATTTATTAATATTTAAGCTTTTACATCTTTATTTGATTGACAGTTTATTTGTGTGTTGACAGGACTGGCCTCAAAAGACACATCACCATGCCCTGAAGAAGAGGGGCCGACTTCATCACATTCAGGACACCCTGAGTGAAGACTCTAGCAATAAAAGAGCACATCCAAACTCGACTCTTCCCAAGAATGACACTGAGTTCTGGAACAGACCTCGCTGTGGAGTCCCAGACTACCCCTCGCAGAAGGAAGGGAGCGTCCTTAATTACTCAACCCTCAAAGGAGGTTTGCTTGGGGGCCGTCATCGCCGAAAACGCTTTGATTTGTTCGGAGGACGCTGGGACAAAATAGACCTCACATACAAGTAAGATTTGCTCGGATGGCGGTTGCGGTTGTATCTGGTTGCTGTGTCTAAATTTAATGAGATGATAGACATAAAATGAATTAAACATTAAAGCGTAAATAGGAGAAAATAACTTTGAGGCATTGCCAAGGTACTATTTTGAGCCTTACACAACAAAGACCACACTGAGGCAATAATATAGCTTATTTTTGGTATCCTAGCTCCCAGTCAACACACATTTGAATCTATACATTAAAGGGTTTTTTTTCTTATTACAGAGTGTGTTTAAATGAAACATGCAATTCTTCTTCCTTCCAGCCCACACAGGAAATACTAGTTTGTAATGTTTCTTTCTTTATCTTCTCCATTTCTTATAGCTGTTATCGGTTTTGAAAAAGACCACACACTCTTTCCACTATTACACCCACTTAATTAGAAGCAATAAACTGTCTCAGACCTGGGACTGCATGGCTCCAGAACACAGTGAGAAATATGTATCAAGCCCCCTTTGATTTAAAACAGTAAATCATTTACTTAAACATACACAGTAGCTACTTCAAGTCGACCTAAATTTAATTTTAAAGGGATAGTTCACACAATATGAGTATTATGCAATCATATGCCATGCCAATCCTGTACAACTGTCCTTCCTCTACAGAAAATAGCTTTTGCAATTAATATAATTTGACTCTTACCAAAATATCTTCTTTTGGATCCGCTTAAGGGTGAATACATGATGACAGAATTTTCATTTAGAGTGAACTATACCATTAAGTAGCCATTGACTGAGATGATGGCTGTACTATTCTGTTTGTCTGGTCACTACTTCATGTTTTGACTGATTTGCCTCATATATCTTTGTCAAAGACGGTTCCCACCGGACATCTCTCTGTAATCTGAAGTCAGTGGGGTCATGACCCGACCAGGAGAAGATGTTACATTTAAGAGCACTCATGTGTGTTATGGGTGCAGAGCCCAAATGGTTCTAGTTTTCTCTTTGGTGCTCAGTGGGGGGTGAGATAGGGATCCAGACAAAGAAAACCAGTCGTACAACCACTGATTAAAACTGGTCCTTGATTTATGGCCCTTCCAATAAAATATCACAGCCTATAAATCTCCCATGGCTCTCCAACTGAATCAAGCCACATTGCTGTAGGGCATGCATACTAGTCTTTGTGTCTGCAGACTGTAAAGACAGACGTCAAAACAGAATCGCCTTTTCTTTACGCAATCATGGAACTGTAAGGGTATCTGAACTCTTTATATCCTTATAAAATGTCATAATTATACATAAATTATAAATGTATATATTTATGAATGAATATGTATTTGCACATTGTTATTTGACATATTTTTCTGTTTAAATTTGTGCAATCTCTAAAAGGGATAGTTCACTCAAAAATGACAGTTACCCCATGATTTAATCACCCTTAAGCCATCCTACTGTAGGTGTATATGACTTTATTCTTTTAGACAAATGCAATCAAAGTTATAATAAAATAATATCCTGCATTTTCATACTGTATAAAGGCAGTGAATTGTCATCCATCCATCTATCCTGAAAAGTACTCCATACTGCTCTGTGTAACAATGATATGAAGAAAGTCACAAATGACAAGTATAAAATGAGGATTTGTAATGAGAAAATGCAACCAAAAGGAGCCTGCTTTTCCTTTGCTGCAAACAAAAATTGGTTCTCACAAAGTTTTTTTTTTACCATTAATGATTCTTAAAAAAAAGCCTCTGAATTCATTGCACAATTTGTATACTAAGTGCTGCCTCATCAGAATCTGATGTCAAGACAACAACATATGCACATATTTTATCCCCAGCAAACCCCAGTCAGCAGCATTCTAATGCTTTGCCACTATGAGCTGTCGTGACTCACGTCTCTGAAGGTTGTTTATGGGCTATAACACCTCGCTGTCCTCTGTAATTTGTCCCCTCACTTAATGATGGACTGGACATGTGCAAAATGAGCTCAAACACACCAAACCCCCATACTGTCAATTCCGTTACTTTAATGAGTCTGTAACCTTAAATAAATCTGTGTTTTTCGTGTCACGTGTGCAGTGGATTGAGGTCTGAAGTCATTTTGCGTGCTTAAAGTCCTTCAGTATTATGAATGACACCTGTGCACTAAGTTTGTCCATTAAAGTAACCATTGGACCAGATGGTTAGAAGTTACTGCTGAAAAAAAAAAAAACCTTTAGAGAAACGACGCCACTTGCTAATGTTGAAATCAGTTGAGCTGCTTAATACTTTTGTGTATTCTTGTTAAAGAGTAATTAAAAAAAAAAAATGCTTTAAAGATAATATGTTATTTGGAAAATTAAATAAATACCAAATTATGTGATGTGATTATGTGGTTCCATTCATTTGTGGTAGTAGCCATAGTCCTAGATCAGCAAATATAGGGAAGTTATATAAGTCAATGTTTAAAGCCACAGACAACCACTCTCCTGCTGTCATAGCTCCTGTCTGGGCTTGCAGACTGCAGAGGCCCCACAGTCTGAGAAAGTTTGTGGCTCCAACACCGAGCCCCAGAGCGATCCCTGTCCCACAGAGCTAATAATGACCAAAGCATGAAGGTGTCCAAGCATGAAAACAACACAGAGCAGAGGTACCAGTCACTATAGCTGCAGGTCGGGAGCTATACAATACTTCAGATGTGGCGCTTGAAGACATTTTATTATTATTCCTTTTTATGAAATGCACTAAAAGGAGGCTTTGTGGAACATGATACAGATTTGTGGTCCACCAGCTTAAATGTGCTCAGTGGGGATTCTGCTTGTGAAAATAAGCATGCATGCCTTCATCACTCAGCAAGCTTTATAATGTACCTCGTCTTTCATCTGAGAGAAGTTAAAACCTGTGGGCTCGTTCTATGAGAGATAAAAGTAGCATTTTAATTTATAAACAGCATTCAAAATGAGTAAACTACTGGTTTAGAATAGGAAGAGCAGTTGAAGTTTGTTATGGTTAGTTTTTGGGAGGAATCACTGGTGTTGTGATAGTAAACTCTGACCTAATTCAAGATAAATGCAGCTTAAAAAGAATGCTATAAAAGAAATAGTGCACCCAAAATCTTTTACTCATTTCAGCTATAATTTAATTTACAAAAAAGAAGATATTTTGAATAACTATTGACCATTGTATTTTATTCATTCAATGGAAATAAACTTTTGAGTGGGCTGTCTCTTTAAAGCCTCTAAAATGGTCAGTAATGCAGTGTACTGTGAATTGTTTTGGATTACAATTCTGCTAAATGACAAGAAACAAAAAAGTCTTGAAATATGTTATGTATTCCTGTAAGGCTTATATGCACTTAAAGGAACCCTGGATAGGGGTACCATCACTTTCACAATATCAAGTATCACATGTCTTCTGTTATTATGGTCAGAGAGCATTGTAGTAGTAGGTACCATGTCTAATCCATTCAGAGTGAGCTTGTCTTTCACAACAGCCAGATTTTAATCCATTGCCTTGGATCAGTACCAAGAAGGGTAGCAAACATATTCGAATAAAGGGACTTATTGGGGTAATGCACCAAATTAAAATCGCATGGGTGGTCTGTAATGAGCGTTTATGAGTGTTTGTGCTCGTGTTACAGGATCATGCGGACGCCTTGGCAGATGAGTTTAGAGAAAGTCAGACAAGTGCTGAGAGAGGCACTGCAGGTCTGGAGTGACGTCACCCCTCTCACCTTTACTGAGGTCACCAGCGGCCGGGCAGATATCATGATTGACTTTAACAGGTAAAATGTAAAAAAAAAAACAGAAAAGAAGATATTTTCACCGTTTGCTGTGCCTGATATGTTTTTTAAAGGGGTCATAATGTACATTTAATCAGTGTTACTTTGAGGTTCAGTTATAATGTTGAACATTTCTTTGATCAAGAGTTCATATATGATTGTTTTTCACCCTGTTTTTTTCTCTGTTGAACCTTTAGGAATATGTAAATGTGTTTTGTTGTCATTGGATAACAATTTTGCATATATAATGACTTTGCAGGTTTGCGAAAGAGATTTATGTATGAGTTTTATTTACAGATTACAGTAATATCAAAAATAAGGATCTTTTTGGATTATTAAGAAACATCAGGTGATCCATGATATAATCCAGAAAATAGATTTGGATCAGCTACCTTTAAAAATACATACTTCCAGAGATTCCAAAGTATGTGAGTTTTTCCAAGGCCAGGCAATTAGTTCTTGTTAAAAATGATTGCTATACATTCCAAGATTTACTTAAAACAACACTGCAATGAAAAAAATGTATACATTTAGTTTACAAAGTTAACATACTTTGACTGGTCTTTTATATTCTGTATATCATCAATGAATACTGTTTCTCTGGCCTCTTATTTGACAGAGCTTGTAACACCATATTGTCAGTTCAGAGATGTGTGTTCATTGACACAAAGAGGAAAAGTTTCCACTTGACTAGTCAAACACAGACGCTTTTCATCTCCTCTAGAAGCTGAAGATTAGAGAGGGTGTCGGTTTAGGATTATAGGTCGAAAATTTACACTGCACGTCCATTCATGCACGTGTGTTACTTCTTAAATTCCCATAGTAAGAAAAGTCATAACTCAGAACACCTGCGTGGTTTAGTTCTACATATGGATATGCAACACCGCGGCTCAAAATCCCTTTCTTTTTGACAAATAACTTTAATGTTGAAAAGCATGACTTGTGGTAACACAAGCACTGTTTGGGTTTTTCTTCAAATGTTTAAAGGCCGTTTTCTCAAAAAAAACAAAAAAAACAAAAAAACAAAAACAAAACAAATAAAAGGAGAAAAGTGCTTGATTTACAGTATGCCTAACACCAGACCCATATAAATGTCATGCTTCTTTCAATAGGAAATTTTGCTCAAACCAGTGGCTTTTTCTCTTAATTTTCTGTTAGAAATGTCCCTCTAAAAACTTGGCTTCCTGTTAAAGCGCTTAATGTACAGTCGTTATGTTTCTGAGATACGCACATATGTAGCTCTAATGAGGGATACCACTTTTCTTCAAAGCAGAGGGAAAGATCTCCATCTGGCATAAAGCAAAACATCTGGAGGTCGGTTCAGTGAAGTTTGGGACTCTAGGCATGCCAGTTTGATTTGTTCTGACTCAAACCGAGATTCCATCAATGGGATAGCAGCGGACCGGACATTTGTGGGTTTGATTTAACCAGAATAAGTGGCCTTCATTGACCTTTCAGGTTTGCCAGGTTTAAAGGATCCTGCAGGGCTTTGTGTGTAAGTTAACTTCTCAGCATTTCACAATGGAAAATTTGGGGTTCGGTTTATCCAGTGCCAATCAGCCAGGGTGGTATTTGGCATTCCATTAAAGACAAGGGAATCAGGAAAGTTACTGAGGTATGACAGTTACAGTAGGCTAGAATGCAGTGCATTTGCATGATAGAAACAGTAATGTCTCTGTTCGGGTCATTATTCTTACCCTTGTTTCATCAGTCTATGTAATGAAGTGTGCTTATAAATTTCTTTCAGCGATCAGTTCATCAGGCATGTTGATGAAACAAGAGAATGGGAATCATTGGTTTTGTGCTGTCGTCTGAGAGACTGTGTTTCACAATCAGGTACTGGCATGGAGACAATCTTCCTTTTGACGGCCCAGGAGGAATTCTGGCGCATGCCTTCTTTCCCCGAACTTACAGAGAGGGAGACATTCACTTTGACTACGATGAGACTTGGACAGTAGGCAACAGTATGGGTGAGTGAGGGTCCTGGACTTTTTAGCTACAATTAAGTTTGTTTGACTCACAATTTGAAGTTTATAATTGTAATTGTGAGTTTACATCTCCTTTTTTTTTGACACAGAATAACAAAAATAAATAAGTTAACATGCGACGTTGTATCTTGCAACATAATGTATTGGTGTATTGTTCCTAAATTAATCAGTTTTTGTTTGTTTAAATGATTCAAAACTCTTTGAACTTGTTAACACTCACCTGTTTCTTTCCTAAAGGAATCAGTGCTTGAATTTGTTGTATCACTCAACAGTTCACTCATAAAGTATTGCTTGTCCTTTGCTACTGTTGTAACTTTGCACCCTGCAGAAAAAAAATGTACAAATAGATTTTCTTATAAATATATGATTAATGGACTGCAAACCATACTATTAGGTTTTATAACCCCCCCCCCCTTTTTTTTTTTAAAAATCCTCTTGCTTTTTGCTAGGTACTGACCTCCTCCAGGTGGCTGCTCATGAGATCGGTCATGTTTTAGGATTGCAGCACTCCATGGCGCCAGGAGCAGTGATGTCACCTTTCTACACTTTCTCATACCCGCTCAAACTGAGTGAAGATGATAAGCGAGGTATACAGTCTTTGTATGGATCCAGACACACAGATGATAAAGTAAGGACGGAAGAGAGAACTCCCAAAGTCACAGAAACTAATGAGATTGAAAGCACAGTGGTGAGTTATATGCCTGGTCGTATCTGATCTTAGAAATTCTTCTTTATTCTTCTCATTCTCTTTTTTCTCTCCTTATTTTCTATTTTTCAGCCTGATGCCTGCCAAACTGACTTCGATGCTGTGTCTATGATCCGAGGCGAGCTGTTTTTCTTTAAGTCGGGTTACGTATGGCGGATTCGTGATGGTAAACTCCAGACTGGATATCCTGCATTGGCATCCAGGCACTGGAGAGGAATCCCAGGTGACATTGATGCTGCTTTTGAGGACAAATCTGGAAATATCTGGTTCTTCCAAGGTAAACTGTCTCAAAATAAATTAGATGTTTTTGAAATAACTCTCGCATGCTCACCAAAGCTGCATTTATTGGATTAAACAATACAGTAAAACGATAATATTAATATTAAGCTAATCTAATATGAATATTTTTTTCCTATTGTAATATATTTTAATTATATTGTAATTTGGATTTTGTGCTCATATATATATATATATATATATAGCTGTCAATTAGTGATTAATAACATTCTAAATATAAGTTTTTGTGTACACACTTACATGTTTATGTGTGTGTGTGTGTGTGTATATCTCTCTCTCTCTCACGCACACACACACACAAAGTATATAAAACAAAATGTATATTTTACATGTATATATGTAAATTAAAAATAAAAATATATTTCTTTCTCTTTATATATAATGTATACATATATGTAAATTCCAAAAGAGCATTTTTGGAAAGTGCATATATTTAAAATCCAGATGACTTTTGGTGGCATAATTATCCAGTAAACTAAGCAGCCTCACACTAGTAAACTAAATTAGTGATTCACGGTGAATGGAAAATTCCTAAACCTTGATTTAATATAACCTCCTTCACCCACCATGCTCTCTGTAGGCCAGAGTTACTGGGTGTTTGATGCAGAGCGGCAGATCACAGGGCCAGACTCTGTACGACGTCTAGGTCTAACAGTGACTGACATTCAGGCCGCCCTCATGTGGGGAGAAGACAAGGCCCAGAAGATCTACTTCTTCAAAAAAGGAAGCTACTGGCGATTCAACCAGAAGGAAAACCGCGTCGACTCAGTCCACCCTCGCAGCATGAGAGACTGGAGGGGCATACCGGATGACATTGACGCTGCTTTCCAGGACCGATTCGGTACGGTTCTCGCTGAGACATTACTTATTGCATGAATCTACAAAGAATGGAAGGAGTTTAAAAAGTCATTGAAAGTTTCTTTGTTCATTATTACTCTACAGGCTTCGCCCACTTCTTGAGAGGGAAGCAGTACTGGAAGTTCGACCCAGTAGAAGTGAGGGTGCTGGAGGGATACCCACGATATATTGGCATGGACTTCTTTGATTGTTCTGCAGCCCTGTATCGATGAATCATGGGTAAAACTACATGTAATCCATCCCAAATGTATTGCTGGTCTTTGTCACGCACCTAATGCAACAGGCGGTTTCCACTTGTTTAACTTCGAACCAGTCTAGGTCTAATGTTTTTATTTATATCACGCAAAGTGTCAGATGTACAGTCTCTAAATCTGACCACTAGATCAAAGTTTTTGTTGTTGTTGTGTGGATTCAAGCAATACCGTTTATCTACTCAGTCTGTGACTCAAGATGCTACATCTGCGCCAAATAACCATATCGCTGGACCTTCTCATCTGCAAAACAATGAGTGTCATTTCTCAGGAAAAGCAGGATATTCTGGCCTTAAAATATTTTTCGTATATATTTTGTGTACTTGGTTATTTATTGTTTGTATATTTTTGGCAGTATTGATAGTGTTAGAAAAACATAACGCCCATTTTTTTTAAAAATACCATATTGTGCAATTAGTGATATGCTGTTGATTACCATTGAAGACAATTCTGTCCTTAGAAACAAGCAAAAACTGCATTGAACGTAATGCACTTACAGTGGAAATCTATAAAGCAAATCCAGACGCGCATACTAATAACTTTTAGTAGAAGTGTATAGGTGACAAAAACCTGAGGTAAACATGTACTTCATATATTAAAGCATCCTAAAAAAATTACATTTAGTTCCCAGAGCAACTGTTTTTTACTGAACTTTGTAGAAATAGCTGAACATTTTATATTATGTTTGAATCTTTGAAGGGCCTGAACTTTAAAGTGTAGAATCATGATGCTGTACTTTCTGCATTGAGAGACTTTCGTTCATTTTTCATGAGAAATGGCAATTTGACGTGACACAAGTGATCTTTGGGAACGTAAACGTCCATTTAGGCTTAACTTAAGTAAGAGACTTATGAAGACCTGTTTTTCAATAGTGATAATGTATTTTTTACAGTGCAGGTCACTGATGCTGTTCACGTGTATCTAATTAAATGTTTTGCTTAGTATGGCTACTGAGGAATATAATCCTTATAGCTGGATAATGATGGCTTTAGATCGAGGGAAACTGTACACTTCTCATTCACTGTTATTATGTTTGTCACGTAATTGATTCTTTCTATCGTTATTGTTTTTAATGATCAGTTTGCTGTGTAAATATTTTGTAAAAAGAATTGTATTATATTTTCAGCTCCAATAAAAACCTCTCTTTGTTTATTTTACTCTGAATTATCTGTTGTCTGAATTCAATTCAGAAAATGCTGACAAAAGGGTTTATTTTATATGAATCATCATATTATGAAGTTTTATCAATTACTTTCTTCTTTCTAGCAACTGTTTCTAAATTACTTTCTCTCACAGGTGGTTGGATATTATTTGCTTTTTTTTAAATTCAATCACATTTATGTCCGAAAATGTCATTTATTTGTAATTACTTTAATGAAAATTCAATACTTTTGTCCTTGACTCAGACCTTCAGTCTTTTTTAACTCAATCCATATAATTTATAAACAGTTAAAAATATTTTATCTTTTATTTAGTCACATACAGTCTCTTTTTATGTCCAAAAAGGTGATTATTATGAAAATTAACAAGATTTAAATTTTTTTTTCATGAGGTTCACATTAAAGTTGTCTTGAAATGTTTTTACATTGTCTCCATTAATTCAAAAATATTTGTTTTTTTATTATTATTTTATTATTTACTGTATTTACAAATCTAAAAATCTAGTTTATACACTAATTATGAATCCCACGTTGTGTTATATTTCCAAGACCAGCAATATTACACTGAATAATATTTTTCAGAATACAGAATTCACCAGCGAAGAGGCTCAAATAAAATAAAACTCTAACAATAATAAAAATTAGTGCTGTTAAATGATTAATTGCATCTAAAATAAAAGTTTTTGTTTACATAATATATATTTGTGTGCTGTTTATTTATTCTGCATATATAAATACACATGCATGTATATTTCAGAAAAAAATGTTTATATATTAAATATTTAAAATGCAAATTATATTAATATAGACATAAATCCATGTAGACATTGTTAAATATATACTGTATATGTGTGTATTTATATATACATAACAAATATACACAAAATGCATTTACAAAGCAAACAAAAAATCATTTTGTATACGACTGATCACGAATAATATTACTATAATAATAATATAATAATAAAATATTACTCATATGTGTTTTTTCAGGATGCATAAAATGCTAGGATATTAACCTTAAAAATACAATGGAATTGGTCATTTTATTCAAAATGTGATTTCCCCATTATCAGATATAATGATTATAAAATGTGATGACACAGTGATGAAATCAAAAAGGCCAAAAGTGCTGATAGTTGTAGAAACAGTCTGGTTCTAATATGTTCTATCAGAGGTCTGATATACAGGAAATGGAAGACGGCTGTTCTGCAGGCCCTCCTGCCGAGACGATTCCAGAATCCTGCTGTCTTGGCTTGTTTACAGACTTTAATTCCCCTCTGCTTCCCCGCTTCTATCACACGGAGCAAATTTGTAACACAATGACATTGTAAAACGATGACATCATCATTTCAGTTCCATTTTATTTGAAGCATCTGTTGGCGCCATCCTTTGCCAAGTTAACACATTCTTGCAGGGCTTCGCTTTAGTAACTAACTTACAGATGTCGCACTGCTTCGGGTGAGACTCAAACCGTTATCACTGGTTATCAAGAGGATCTGAAACAGCATTTATTCATAATGGCACTTACTGAATGGGTTTATATGGGTCATAAGAGTTACTTTGTGTTTTCTTAAGACTAGCTTTTGCATGATTAATGAAGTGTCACTGTTTTCTTGTTCGGCAGCCACCGATGGCAGACGCTGTACCAGACGTCTTAAAAGTGCTGTTGTTACGCATACACGTGTACCACTTCTAAGAGTATGTTGTAAAACACATGTCTACATTTTGAACTTGAAGAAGGACGTTTGCCTTTAGGGTAAAGCAAGTCTGCACTGGTTTAACCACAAGCATGCGCACACAAGCTGACCCGATCGACCCCCACAATATTTCTCTCATTAAATTAAAAAGCAGATTGTTTGTGTGTTGACATATTTTGTATAGATCACAAAGGATCATGCAAATGAAAACATGTGTCTTTTAAC
Source organism: Enteromius unitaeniatus (assembly GCA_032359435.1). NCBI lineage: Eukaryota > Metazoa > Chordata > Actinopteri > Cypriniformes > Cyprinidae > Enteromius > Enteromius unitaeniatus. Next base: position 7,545,148 of record JAUMHI010000054.1, read on the forward strand.
AGATGAATAAAACTGGTCCTGATCAGTAGGAATCATGATCCAATTAAAAGTTAGCAGAGAGTCAGATTTCAAGTTTGGTATTCAAGCACTGACTCTAACGTCCCTTAGGCTTACAGATGATCTTCATAAGACTGTATGTTCAAATTATTTGTCCGAGCGATGACAAACAGATGGGACACTAATTTTATGTTTCTCTGAAAGACTATTAAGATGTAAATCAGATTTCGTATTTATTTGTCAAATTTCAGTTGTCAAAGAAGGGTTTGTCGTTAAAAGTTGCTAAATGACGATGTGATGTCATTGCGAAATTACGTCATTACGTAACCAGAGTGCAAAATTGTGTCACTGTATCAAATCTCAGCAAAAATATATTTTAGATTTGTTCATAAAATAATGAACGCATAATATATTATTAAATTGTAAAGAATTTTTTTAAACTATTTTTTTTAAAGTACGTTTTTTTTAATTAGCTAGTGTTAATAAAACTACATATTCTGAACCATTATTGTTTTAAGCAGTGTAATTAGCATGCTAAAAAATCTGTAAAAAAAAATCAATAAATAAATGAAATAAAAAATAGTTAACATTAACAAATTTTCCATATTGATTTTTCACAGGTTTTGACCTGCATTTCATATTTCGTACTGTATCTTGTATTTTACAGGGTTACAAAGGATAATAACAGAAATGTCCCTGTTAAATTACTAGTACCTTTTTGTTTTTTCTAGATATTTTTTTACAGTGTACTAATGTTTGATTAACAATCGCATGTAAAAGCTGCTAAAAATGTACTAATAATCATAAATGAACAATTATTATTAAATTGAACAATTGCAAATAGCAGGTGACCTAATAAACGTGATGTGTACAGAATCTTTGGTTTCCACTTGTAACCATACTTAGATGGAAAATGTGTGCCTTTTTGTCAAAATGAACAAAACTTAAAAAAAAAAAACTAAATTTGTTGCAAGGTGCTTTTGGAAGAAAAAGTTGCAGGGGCAGACAGAAAATGTGCTAAATTTAGCAAAAACAAATCATCACGTTGGAACACTGTCCTGAGGGAGTTTGTTTGCTTATGTTTGGAACTTTCAAAAATAATTGTTTTGCCTTCTCGGCTTTAAAATTTATACATAAGAGAAAAATAACATTTCTAAAAATAACTAACTCGTCACAATGACACAATATTTCACTTTGGTTTTAGCAGCAAAATTCAGAAAAGTTCATATAGTTGCCCCCTGATGTCCTTCTAGAGAACAACAGAATTTCAGTACAACAAATGTCAATGGGTTTGTAATTCTACTGTATTTCCATTATGTTTTATATAAGCACCAATTGCATGAGCCATGATAGATTGGCACAGGATTATGGAAATCTATAATTTTTCACAGGCCTGGGCTAATGAGGGCTTTCTAGGTTTTGATTGAACTGCTTCCAGTTTCCATTCACATTAAAGACACATCATCTCACATTTCAAACGAATGCTTTGTAAACTGAATCAGCCGGTTCATTGTGCATGACGTATGTGGTTAAGAAAACAGATTTTCGACCCAGCCGATGAGCTAATGCACAGAACAAGACCGCAAATGAACAGTCAAACATAAACGGCTTCTGAGACGGGTATTAAAAACATTATTTTAAGCATAAAAGAATAAACCAATTTCAATTTGTAGTTACACCTTAAAAATAAAAAGGAATGGACATAACCCAAAGTGAAATATCTCAGTGCTCAGAAGACAAGAAGAGAACCACAGGCATACAACTTACCATTGTCTTTATTTAAAAAAAGCAAGTCAAATTCATAGTTTGCATTAGCACCTTTAACAAAAAACACAATACTCAATCATCCTGTTCTTACAACCAGACTATACAGATGTCTCCATAACTGGAGACCAGAGAAACGGCAATGACAAGCATTCTAATAAGACATCCGAACAGCCCCCGAGTGCACTGTAAAGCCTGGCTGATGCCAGATCAGAGTTGAAAGTTTATTTTGTGTGTAATGCTGTGTGGGTTGAGGAGGTCAGAAGCCTGGAGGAATGTTATCTAGAGCTGTGTGGATCGGTGCAAAGGCTTCCAGCAACCCTGAGGCCCTTCGAGAGACTGTGAGCTTATTGAGTGGCAGCATCAATAAAGTCCCATCTTTACCAGGCAGGGGCGGTGTTAGCAAGTCGTCGCATACGCCTGTCAAAAAAAACAAAAGCAATATTATTCATGTGCAATACCAATAGTAATAAGAATCAATGAATTATAAATATTATTAATGCCAAGAAACGAGGCATCTTTCTCACCTTGTGTTTCTGTCCTGGTCTCTGATTTTCTTCTCCATTTCTGCATCTGTCAGGGTCTCCAGCAGAGGGCACCACTGATCGGCATCACCTGTGTTACGAATGGCAATCTCCACTGTTGGTAAGGGGTTCTCACTGCAGGAAATGAGCCACATGTCATTAGAAAGACAGCATTTCTTCATGATGCTTCACTGATGACCACTGAGGTGCAAAGGTGAAGAATGAAATCTAAATCATCTTTTGTTAAAACTATTTCTATATTAATATGATTTATTCTTACAAAAAAAGCAGCACATGCAGGGGGCAAACAAAACAGTCGTCAAACCACTGTCTGTTCTGGTATCACTAGGTTTATGCTATTTCTAGAAAAAACCCTGCATGATACATTAGAAACATGTCCATACAGGGACAAGTCCTGCAAAGATATCAAAAATAAGAAAAGATGAAAGTACTCAGCTTCCAAGGGAATGAAACGTGGGGGGGGTAAGAGGGAGAGAAGATCAAGAAATTTTGAAGCATATTGACCTGAAATCAGACCTATTGGGACATACAGTGGGAGAAGCAAACCATTAGAAGGTTACAGCAAAGCAAAAACAAGCAGCAATGACGTTTTAACACAACCACAAAGCAAATAACAGACCATTTTCATCGATGATCTACAGACAATGTCATGCTAATATGTTAAGCCACGCACATCTCGAAGTAGGGTTGCAAGCCATGCAAGTAAAAAAAAAAAAAGCAACTGAATTATGAAACATCATGGAAGAAAAGGAAATCAATGTGGACTCTGCTGCAGGGAGGAAAAATAACTGTATATAGAGTTAAAGTTCTTTTATAACCCACTGATGAAAGACACACATAAAACTACTTCAAGACACAGTAAAGAGAAGACACAGTCCTTGAATGGGTGTCTGCTTGCTGTTCGGCAAATACACAAGATTGTAAAGAACAAGTGTACGGCCAGACCGCATTAAAGATGGTCTTGATTTAGTGGCGCAAACAAGACATCCCGAGAGTATGTGTGACCACAACATAGACAGCTATACTAACTCCACTTGGTATGACCTTAGAATATAGTAAATCATGGAATCAGGTCGATGACATCTCTACAGACACAGGATACAGATACAAATCAAACAAAACAAGTTCAGCACAAACACACACACATATCAACCTAAATAAATATCACATGCAAGAACACCAACACATAAACATATGAGACTGAATATATGAATATATTGTTCGATATATATCGCCAAGCCCTAGTTGCTGCTATGGGTTTTATTATTGACAGTGTTTAGAAATCCATCATGAATACAAAACCCTTTCTCACTATTGTTACAGGCCACTGAAGTAGCCTAACTTCATTGAAAAAGATACGCAATGAAAAGGACACAGCTACTCAGTTTTTGTGGAAAGAATTCAGCCTGCACTCAAAGAAGCTGGATCATTGTAAAGGAATGTATAGCTTCATGTTTTTTCAATTCTTCTGGTGTGAAGAGGTTTTTAGTTTGTTTACAAAATACCTACTGATTATTGGGTACATTGCAAGTCAATATTACAGGCTAGGGGAAATAATTCATTCCCTGCCTTATGAGAGTGAGGTGGTGGTGGTATGTATAAATGCTAAAGAACAAATCAAGTCTCAACAGTAAGACACAGAGAGACAAAACCACAGCGAGTCTTCCTTTACGCCCACCGTACAGTTTATAAATGAGTTTAGAGATCATGTCAGCATGTATAAATCATTTGGAGCTTCAAAACAAGAAACTGTTCTAAAATGACTCCAAAGGGAATCCAGTGTTTTGGAAGGGACTTTACATTAAAAACCACTCATCGGCTTCAAGTATGGACTGCTGCATTATGTACTGTTAGAGCATCCTGTAACTAAAAGCCTAAGGCACATGGGTTTTCTATTGGTTTGATGTTTAAGCAGTAACCCGTTAGAAGTGCCATTATTGAAAGTGCATGCGTGTTGCCCACCTGAAGGCGTACGTCCTCTGATGCCAGCTGAGCTGTCCGCGGATGCTGTAGGCGATGGTGGTGACAAACTCTCCTCCGAGTCCCAGCTCAGAGCAGAGCTTCAAAGCGAACGTTTCTGGTGAGTTCTCTTTCTCTGACATGTCCCATTCGAACTGGTCCACCAGAGAGATGTTCCCCACGTGAATGTTTAGCTGAAAGCACAATGCAGGCCAGCTATAGAATTAATCAAACACATTAAGACAAGGCATTTCAAGGTAAAAAGGCCATTTTCTAGACCCAGTCAGGCCTTGACATGAAATATCAAGCTAAAAAGATGATCAAAAAGAACGCCTCTTGATACCAGTGTTAAACATACCTTAATGATGACTCTCTGGTCTGTCTGCTCATCCAGAATGCTGTCGGTAGGGTAAGATTCGATCTGCTGTCTAATGGCCGAGGCAATGGCAGGGACGAAGGTAAGAGGATTCAAGTCCAGGTCATCACACAGGATCTCAGCAAACATCTCCGGAGTCATAAGTTTCTCTGGAGATGCAAAAACAGACAGAGTAACACTTTTGTACTTAAATGTGACCCTGGAGCACAAAACCAGTGATATGTCAATGTATGGGGTCAAAATGATCAATTCGTCTTTTATGCCAAATATCATTAGGATATAAAGTAAAAATCTTGTTTCATGAAGATAATTTGTAAATTCCCTACAGTGAAAAATATAAAAGCTTGATTTTTGATTAGTAATATGCATTGCTAAGATCTTGGACATTTGGACAACGATTTTCGCAATCTTTATATTTTTTTGCACACTCATATCACAGGTTTTGAAATAGTAGTATCTCAGCCAAATTTTGTCTCAGCCTAACAAACCATACATTAATGGTGTGCGATTCTGACAAATAATGAAATCTTGATATTTTTTAGAATTTTATCGATAATGATACTCAGACAATATTTTGCTGTGTGTTGTTGTGCTGGTACCTTAATGACTGCCGTGGACTATAAAGTTTTTGATAGTCTTCATATTCTGTATGGTGGTCAGTTCACATTAATAAAAATAAATATTTTCCAATCAGTATATGTATTTACACTTTATATGCTTAATTTCTGTTTCTAAACGTGTTCATTGTCTTTTGAATACTAATATTTTAAATTATTTAAATAAAAAATAAGTGAGTCATTACGATTGAAATGAATCATTTGAACAAATGATTCATTCAGTAAGGAAACACCTTCATGTTGCCAAGAGATGCAAAATAATGCTGTGGTTGTGTTCGGAATTATTTTTTTTGTAGCACAAAAACAGGAGATATGGTGTCTAAAACGCAAGTCTCTTAATGAACTATTTGTTTTTTTTAACTGTTGTTTAAAAAAAAACAAAAAAGTCTATATATCAAAAACTGACAATTAAATTAAATAACTAGGCTATGTGAAGTGGTACAAATATATATATTTTGTCTTGAATTTGTGATCAATTAAAAAGCAAAAAACAAATTAGACTGAATCATGTAGTGAAAGAACACACTCTAAATGCGCACTAACTAGTCTAGAATTCATGTAATGTATACGTGCACTTCATAGAGGTGTTTTGAAGGTTTTTTTCCTTCAAAATACTTGATGTCAAATCGCACAGGCTATATATATATATATATATATATATAGCAAGCCCCTACCATGCATCAATGGAAAGCTTACCATTCATATTCCAGGTGAAAGCATCTCTGAGCTTCTGCCCATCAATTTCCATGTCCAGGCGGATAGGCACCAGGACCTCTGCCTGTGAAGCATTTTCGTGGATCACTGCAGGGTCGTGGTCATCGAAACTATGCATTGAAGAGAAACAGAGACCCATAAACACACTCTATGGTTAATTAGCACCATGTGCGCAACATGTGGTGTTAAACTGCACATTTTGAACAACAGCCTACATTTTTCCTGCCTTTTTCTGACACAACAAATGCCCGATATTTAACAACCTACATATGTGATTATGTGAGGGATTTAAAATGCTCTTCTTGTAAGTAATGACAGCAGAACCAAGTTGTTTTGAACACACTGGAGCAGTGCTTGAAACCAACAGCTGGTTGGCGGCATTCCAATTTGAACTGTCTCATTAAAGCCAATCTGACATTTACCAAAGTCTTCAGAAGGAAATGTTGACAATATTGCAAGGAGCATTACATTCAGCCAAATATCCCAGGAGGACGTCCACTTGGCATAAGATGATGTAGGGTCAATTGAGGACCTAAAACCACAAATGCATCTGGCTAATTTTTGTTTGTCTTAAAACGGGACTTTCTGAGCATCAGGTTATCTAAGTGTGGGAGGTCAGGAAGAAGGAACTTCAGCATGTCCCGAGAAAAGTATTTGCTTTTTATAACATAAAAAAATGATTCTGTCAGCAATAAACAACATAACCTAAAAAATAAAATTAAACTTCTTATTTTTAAGCTATTGCCTCATCCTCTGACCCAAAACAACCCAGCCACGGGAAGTATGTAGCGGAAATGTGGTTTTGCTCCTTAATAAACATCCTCTGGTTTGATATTGCCCCGATAACAATCAACTGTTGTAATCAACTGTGGCCTAAATGTTTACGCAGGGTTTTACATTTCTTACTTGCATTTAGATTGAGTAATGTACTGATGATTGCTGACAGGTGTAACTTAAGAATTGTTTAAAGACCCATCAAATGATCTTGATGAGCTCATTTTCGTTCCTACTGAAAGATTTAATACAGAAGCAGAAGAGGGGCATTTTTATTCTACCAGCATCATATCAGACAAATGATGCCATAAATAATTTTGTGCTGTTTTCTCAGAAGGGAAAGATGGTAAAGACTGTTAAAATGTAAAAAAGTAGTAAGACATTTAAAAAAAAGTCTCTTATGCGTTTATTTGACCAAAATACAGTAAAAACAGTAGTATTGTTATTGTATTATAATATATTATTATATTAACATTTTAAATAAATGTTATATTTTCCTAGAATTCAAATACAGCCAATATTTCAGTCTTTAGTATCACAAGATCATTCAGAAATCATTTTAGTATGCTCATTTGGTGCCTTTTAGGTAATAATTTAGCATAGGTAACAATTGTTAACTATTTACTGCGACTTTCCCCTCAATATATCCTTAATTTGCTGCTTATTAATAATTAGTGAGGTAGTAGTTTAGGTATTGTGTACAATTAGGGATAAGGCATTGATATGTGCTTAATTACCGCTAAACTAATATTCTAGTAATATGCATGCTAATAAGCAACTAATAGGTGCAATTGTAAAATAAAGTGTTACCAACATTTCTCATTATTACTTCTTATTATGTTAATAAATAGTTTCTGAAGCTTAATACTAACATACAGTATTGATGTGAACAAAGTTTTTATCAGTTTAATGTGGCTCTTATCTCTTAATCTTAATCTTAATAAAATAATTGATAAAAAATAAAAAAAACCCTATGGACCCCAAACTTTAGATAGATATAGATATAGAATAAATATAGTAAATCAAACAAACAAAACACTCATTTCTCATCTCACCATAATGGAAAGGTCCTTTTCTTGTCACGGCCCATTCGGTTTCTGTTGATGGTGGTGGAACAAGGCACTGCGTCCAGGTGGTGTGAGCTGTTGGGCAGGGTAGGCACCCATTGACTGTTCCTCTTCGCCTTTTGTTCCCTACATTCAGATACAGAGTTACCTCAACATACTCCAAAAAAACCCAAATCTTCCCTTAGACTACATAGTTCGCAAATAGCTTGTCTTTTAATAAAATGAAAAAAATAATAAAATAAATAAAAACACTTGAAAACAAGAAATGATTTGTATGTAAATAATTGATATAAACTACAGTGGTCAATATTATATAGAAGACTTATAGATTAGACTTATATATAACATCAATGGAAACCACTAGCCTTTTTACCTGAGGTATGCTGGAGGCTCTGTGCTGATAGACACCGCCTTGTACTTCTCATCATTCCCCTCGAAGATCTCCTCACATTCAGACGCCTTCAGCAGGGTCACACTGGTGGCTAAATTTGTGTAACGGTGATCTAACACAAAAAGAACACTGCACAAACTGCTGTCCAGAAGCAGGACTAGGAGATTATGAGGTAGGTGATGCTTACGGGTGCTTTCTGGACCTAAAACCACTTAAAAGGAAAGGAATCCCTTACCGTGTGATGATGCTACAATCTTTTTCCTCTCCTCAACAGATGCGAGACGTCTCCATAGTGACGGGTACCGCTTATACAGAGAGCCTCTGAACATACGCAGGTAATTTCCAACCTAAAGAGCAAGATATATATATATATATATATATATATATATAGTAAAACTGGACACTTTTGAGATTTTGAGCTTTTTTTAGTTTCATTTATTAGTTTAGTTAAAAAAAAAAGTGTCAAACTAGAGGAAAGAAAACATTCAAAATACACATTTAAGTGTTTATTTTATTACACTTCATGTATCTCAATGTATCTATTTATTTGCATTTACTTCAACATATATCTATATTTTTTTTAAATCCTGCATTACTAATCTTTACCTCAGTGGCACCTATATACAGCAAACTTTATCATTTTATCCCTGTCTATATTCTGTAGGTTTTTACAGAGCGGTTTGTTTATATATTATTTATCTGGTTTATATTAATTGTTTTGTTTTTTTCTGGCTGTTGACAGCAAGATCACAAAAGCCCCTTGTAAAAACTGCTAATCAAGACTATATCCAAGTTCTGATTTCTGTTCTGTAAATTAATGCAAATTTCTTCAGATATATCCCTATTTGCATATTTAAACATTAAATAATAAATACATATAAATAAGTGGTTTAAATACATTTACATACAGTGATTATTCAACCAGGAAATTATGGTAATATCCATTTACATTTTTTTTACAGATCACCTGTGGTGCCTATAATAAGTCATTTATTCAGTTGCTCCACATTAATAATTTACGTTTTTTTTCTCTGTGAAACACAAAATGAGATGTTAGACATAATGATCTCGGTCACCAGTCACTTTCACTGTAAAACCAGATCCAACGAAAGTGGATGGAGACTGAGTCTGACATCTCCTTTTGCTTTACAGTGGAAGAAACATCATCATAACGGTTTGGAGCAACCCGAAGATGGGTGAACAATGACAGAAATGTTATTTTCTGTGTAAACTATCCATTTAACATGTTCGTGGTGCATTTAAATGACAAACTGCAATAATGTGACATTATCTGCCAACTTATCGTCCCGAATACAAAATCGCACTAAGGTTATCTGACTTTTATAGATCAGTGCTTCACTTTACAGAAGAACTGTGATACCTGCAAGCTTCAGGGATCATTAAATCGTTAATTTATTACGTCGATAAGAGCATCTTTCACATGCAACAACCAACAAAGAGAAGTCGAAGATGATGTTTTAGTGTTAATATGATGGCTACATTAACGCACATCAGATGTAAACATAAGCGTAATTCTGTGAGACCGAAAACATACCTCTGAACCTATCATGTAAAAATCCCCATCTTGCTCGAGTTGAAATTTTATTGGTTTTTGTCCAAATGTTTTACTCAACGCCATCTTTGCGAACACAATGAGCGACAGCGCGCATGCGTATAAAGGGAAGCGGCGAAGTGGGAAACGCTCGTGCGCTGGGGCGCCACGCTGCAGGCATGCAGGAATACCCCTCATTGGAGGGCACCTCACTGTATTACAATATACACTGTGAATCAGGCCCAGCTCCAGATAGGAGATGCAGGGTGAGCCAAGTGATATTCCAGGTCCAATAATTTCTCCTGATAAACTTATTGACTCCTTTGGAAATAGGAACTTTAATTTTTCTTTTTTTTTTTTTTCTTAACCGATGGTCGTTAAGCCATTATTAACTGACAAGATTATGTTAAATTACAATTAAATTTTAATTGAAACGTGGCTGTGAACTTTCATCTTCAGAACAGAATTAACACATTTAATATTTCAACGTGTTAAAGCAGCAACAAATTAAGAAATGTATGTTTGAGAGCTAACTCTGGTTATTTTGAAGTGCTAAATATGTTTCCATAAAAAACATTCACATATCGCACAAAAAGGTCCACAGAGGATACAATCGCCTTAGCCCTCCACGCTGTGCTGGGCCACCTGGATGCTCGGATATGCTCGGATGCTCTTTGTGGATTACAGCTCACCCTTCAATACAATCATTCCCGACACACTCATCAAAAAACTGGACACTCTTGGCCTCCCCCCTCTCACATGTGCCTGGATAAAAGACTTTCTCACTAACCGGCCACAGAGTGTGAGACTTGGCCCCCACCTGTCATCCACCCGCACACTGAGCATCGTGTGCTGAGCCCCTTCCTCTACTGTTTCTACACCCATGACTACAGTGCGTCCCACGACTGTAACCTCATTGTGAAGTTTGCTGATGACACCACAGTGGTCGGACTCATTTCAAGAGGTGATGAAACAGCATACAGGGAGGAGGTCCTGAAGCTGGAAACCTGGTGCTCAGAGAATAACCTAGCTCTGAACACCAAGAAAATCAAAGAAATCAATGTCAACTTCAGGAGGCACAGCACCGACTTAGCCCCACTCTGCATCAATGGCGAGTGCGTGGAGAGGGTTTCTTGGTGTCCTCATCTCGAACAATATCTCATGGATGGAGAACACCACAGCATTCATCAAGAAGGCCCAGCAGAGACTTCCCTTCCTGAGAGTCCTCAGAAAGCACCACCTGGACCCCAGCCTGCTGCTGACCTTCTACCATGCGCCCATTGAGAGTCTGCTGACATACTTCTTCACAGTGTGGTATGGTAGCTGCACCATGGCAGACAGAAAGAGGCTTCAGAGGGTCGTCAAAGCAGCACAAAAGATCATCGGCTGCCCTCTCCCCTCCCTGCTGAACATTTACACCTTCCGTTGCCTCAGCAGAGCTGAGAACATCATTAAGGATGTATCTTACATCCTGCTTCCGATCTGATCAACCTGTTGCCCTCCGGAAGACGCTACAGGTGCACCAGAACGAAAATAAATAGATTCAAGAGCAGTTTTTTCTCAAAAGCTATTACCACCCCGACCCCACACATGCACACACACAAACTGAATTTGAATCACACCGGACTTTATGCAATATACATTTCAATGTGCAATATCATTTTTCTTCCAAATGTGCAATCCCCCGTCAGCCGAATGTAAAAATCCACCTTGAACATATCGATCAATCATTCTACCTGAGAACTGCTTTACCCCCCATCTCATCCTACCCCCTCATTCCCTATCTGCACTATTCATTGTTACCTATTGTTATCTTACTGTAACCTATTTATTGGTATTGTATTGTAAATATACTTCTTACATGTTTGCACTGAATAGGAAGATGCTCTTAATCTCATCGTACATGTATTTAATGTACATTGTATATGTGTACAGTGACAATAAAGACATTCTAATTCTAGTTCTAATGTTTCCATAAAAAGTCCTTGGATGGAAACTTGATACGATGATCACAGACAAGACTCTTGATGCTCTTGATGATGTATAAAGACCCAATATGAGTTGTTTTCATATTGGAATAAAGATGAGATGGAGCTGCTTCAGAACAGAGAGTAAGACAGGAACAAGCAGTCCTTAATTTGTTCATTAAAGGAGTCATCTGGTGCTACATGCGCTTTTACAAGCTGTTTGAACTGAAAGACAGTACACAACCACCCTACAATGATAAAGATCCTCCTTGTAGTTTTCTTTTAATTTAATAAAAATAAGTTTCCCCTTCTGAAATCAAGCCATATGGCGTCACACCGACCAGAGGCCACGCCCACAATATTTGATTGACTGAACTGGTGTCTTACCTCAGACCCGCCCTGAGTGAGTCGTCATCAGACGGAGACGCAGAGACAAGCAAGAGGGTATGTTTGGTTCTGAAGGGAAACCAGAAATGCGTTTATGTTCGCACAAATCATTCATGATCCAGCCTCACCTACAGAAGCAGTGAGTATAATGTCTTTTA
>JAUMHI010000054.1:7557515-7582321 GCA_032359435.1 Enteromius unitaeniatus
TTTTTTCCTTATGTGGCAAGTAGCCGTGTAATAAGCGGGATAATGCAGAGGCAGCCGGTAGTTATCGCGAAATAAGCCCCTTATCCCTTACTTAACATGCTTTTTATCATTGTTAATGGAACAGTGATAATGTGTAACAATACAATCATTGTTAAAGTGTAACAAGGTTTATATATACACACTGTATTATAAAATGAATGCATTGACGCTCCTTTTTTTTAATGCATGGTACATAAGGGCTTTAAGTAAACTGTTACTGATTTCATTAACAGCCATTTAAAACAAACATATCAAAATAAATAGTCTTCTAGAAATATAATGGTCAACCTATAGTGGAATTGGCCTAATGGATGGATCTGTCCAGTCTCACTGACAGCATTTGAAGATGCTGATGTGACATTGATAGGATGGTTCAAAGCTGTGCAGAGCACCGTGTGGCAGGAAAAGTCAACGAAATTCCACAGGTAACAAGGGAAATGCTACAGCACTGACCTCTCTGCGCCGTGACGCCCAGCAGCTCTGTTTTATCTTCCATACGACTGCTGCCACCAGAAGCAAGGACAGGAAACAGCTACACGCATTCAAGACAAAACAGGAAATAGAAAGGGAAAAGGACAATCATTAACGTTTTTGGATGTTCTTTTATGGAAAACAATGAAAGAATCACTTTCCACTGAGTCAAGTCAAGATCACACCTCAAGCACACACACACAGGGCTGTTCATGTTTAATGGATTAGAGGTAGTTTCACAGCCGCAGGTGTGCTAAAGATCAGCAGTGCTGGTATCCTCATGGTAACGCGGCCAAAGCTCATGAATGCTCCTCTCGTGTATAGGAGAACTGGACTGTATGTGATACCATCAGAAATGTGTAGGTGCATGTTTATACCTTATAAGTGCAGGTGTGCGCAGAGCTGAAATACATTCGCTCTGGGTTTTGGGAATAACTCACCCACACACACACACACACACACACACACACACACACACCAAGGCTATGAAGAGCTGGTGTAATTTATCATGGCTGAGCTGACATAACTAACGATGAAGAACCATGGACGACCACAGCTACAGTTGGGTGTAAGTATGTTACGTGTGTGTGTGTATTACATGTGTCTTAGCCATGATGCATGACCACATCGGAGCGATTATCATATTTTAATCACCCTTTTGCTATTTGGAAACCAGTAGGAAGTATAACAAGCGACATGGCATAATGTGTGAGAATGGGTGTACGTGACGGGGTGAGTTTTCTATATATGATCTACGCCACCTGCTTCCTAAATCAATAACAAATTACAGCAGGTCCTCCAGAGGTGAATTAGAACTTCGAGCCATATCACACCCCGAACACACACCATTAAAAAATGTACAGTATTAAGATTGGATTGGGTTTTTGAGAATAGCTGTGGCTTTAAAAGTGCATCGAAGACTTGTGTGTTGGTCTTACCTGAAGAACGTGACAAAAAACTGAACCAAATCCATGAAGTTACTGTGTTGAGAGAAAGCGATCTGAGGAGAAACCAGAAATGGATGGTAAATAGTGAGAAAAACATTCATTTACATGCTTTTGTGCACATGTGTTTTTCAGTGATGTCTAAATAGGACATGAGAGCAAAGGTTTCGTTACTGACTGTACCAATACTGCCCCCTGCTGATACGCATCTCTCTCTCTCAAACGATAGAAAAGAGCATCTTTACACTTTCAGACTCTCTATTCTAATTCAAAAAAGCAATCATATTATTTTGACAACTACTGTATTCTATTATGATGGACCTCCAACAGGGAGAAATGAATAAAAAGAGCAATGGCTTTCCAAACTAGTATTAACCTTGAGCAAGTGCATTTATTAAATCCAGGCAAAGCAATTGTTTAGACCTGTAATTTTAAAAAGGGGTTAGCAGTACTTTTAATTATAGGTTATTAGTGCATAGGTTTAATACTGTATACTAAAGCCCTATTACAGTATTAAAAGGTACAGAGCTTTTAAATCCACAAATATCCTCATGCTTCTGTGCGACATCAATGTGTTTTAAACATTTTAAAACACAATTTATACTCTGAAAACATAGTATTTAAATTATATGATATTATATTATGCGATAGTATATTGGAAACACTTTACAATAAGGTGTCATTAGTTAACGTGATTTAACGTATTAATTAACATGAATGAGGAATGAACTCATTTTTTCTTCACGTCAGCTCACTGTGCATTAACTAAAGTTAAAAACAACTTGTGATTTTTATAATGCATTAGTTAATGCTGAAATTAACATTATGATTAATAAATGCTAAAAAATTATATATTATAATATAAAAATGAATAGCTTTATATATATATAAATAAATAAATAAAAAAACTTATTTTAATTATACTAATTATAATTGTTTTAAACAACATTTTTAATTGTTATAAACGTAATACGTTTTAAATTATAATTACGTTTTATATATATATATATATATATATATATATAAAAAATAATTTTTAAAAACGTAATTTTTAGTTATTTAGTATTTTTCTCTAAACTTCCTCCCTAGTACTCCCCATATGGCCCTCTTTCAGTTTGAAAACCCTGGTATATAGAGTAAAACACTGCAATTATTTAACAACAGGCAATATCATAACCTTCTCCAGTGCTTACTTCATTAGATATTCATACAGCACTTGTACAACTTTCTCACATTGTGTTAAGCGTCTAAGAGAGAGAAAAAAACCTGAAAAGTGATGTCAAATGCTCCTGCATTTTCATTCCGTTTTTAAGAACATAAGACAAGCAGAGGAGATTTGCATGTCGACGTTTACCCAGATGGTCAAGCTGTTATTAAAACTGGCCACGTGCTCAATTCGTGCTGTACTTGTCCAATCAGAGTTATTAACCTTGTAAATATGCAAATGAGACCGCTAACCCAGGGTTTACAAACGTACAGCGTGAAATAAGCAAACCTGATTAGTCCAAATTAATTACTAGCCGAGCGTGTGAAACATGAAACAAGCCCACAATTATGTTAACCTAGTGTTTAAAATGACCCTATTGAAATTAGCACTGCAACAGCTGCAAAAAATGACATCACTCTGTCGCTCTGTTCAGGGATGCAGTCTTAGGAGGGCAGAGTCTAGGGGACACCGGAGACGTTTCCACATTAAAAGTAATTTTTCCTCCATCTTTTACCTGCTTTCAAACAAGCTTGCTCTTCCCTCTCTATTCCTCCAGGCATTTCCAAAATAAGCACAGGATTTTCAACGAGGGAGAGGGAGAGAACAGGGTAAAAGAGAGCACCCCTGACGTCCACAGCATGGAGGGTGAATTCACACAGAGCTCTCATTGAGCAGATGCTGCGCGCCGATACGGCCTCTCTCACACGCCACAACCTCCTCATGTTCAGACGCACAGTCTCAAAGACAATCGGGCCCTGACTCACAGCACTAATACCCACACACATTCAACATAAAACAACAGCAAGACGACTTATCACTG
This sequence comes from Enteromius unitaeniatus, assembly GCA_032359435.1. Classification (NCBI taxonomy): domain Eukaryota; kingdom Metazoa; phylum Chordata; class Actinopteri; order Cypriniformes; family Cyprinidae; genus Enteromius; species Enteromius unitaeniatus. Next base: position 7,560,997 of record JAUMHI010000054.1, read on the forward strand.
TCATTCACACATGACAACCTGTGGCTCACACGGGTATTCATGAGGCGTTTTTGACGTAAACGCTATATATAGCTTGTTAGTCATGTTTTAAGGGATAATCATGGAGCTTACCCAGTCTAAACAAGACGAGAGAATGTTGTGGTACACCTGCCAATGTAAGCTAACTAGTGTAAGATGTTTTGTTAAATGTGGAGGAGAAACAAACATACTGCTATCTCTACTGACAGATAAGTCTGTAGAAACTAGCCCAAGATGAATGAACCACTAAGAAAACAGAAAATTCTAATCTGGATTTGGGAAGTTTGTGGTGTCTCAAACATTCCTTGCATTCTGTCCCAATCTGCCATTGTTTGCAGTCCCACCCCGAACTCTCACCATTGGCGGAGGTAGAAGTTGACATGTCGCGCTGCTCAAACAAACAGTGTTTACACTCCTCCTATGAATATATCACTTGCTTTTTGAACATTAAACTGGCTGAAAGGAATTAAAAGTAGAGCCTGCTGTATTTTCATGAAAAATCTCACAGGCCTGCCAAAATATGTCTAACATAAAATACTTGCCTTTCCAACGTCTTTGACAAATGACAGACCAGTCAGTCATTTCCAATGGAGAGCAGTATTGAAGCTGTGTAGAATTATAACCAGGGCATGAGAATTACCAACATATTTGCAGTAGGGTATTACTTTTAAACACTACTTCTGTAAAATGGACACATTTCAAAATAACCGTTTTAGAAATGGCATAATTATGCATGTTGATGTGTACTGGCAGTTATGCGTTTGTTTTGTGTGGACATTTATACTTTCATTTCTAATTTATTTTACTGTGGTGAATATGCAGTGTAACCCAACCCGTACAAATGTCAAATGTTTAACGCCATTCCAGCTTCTGTGCGTACAAATGTCAAAAAGGCAGCTTTAGTCATATTTCAACCAAAAATTAAGCCAATGATAATTAAGCCTAAACAAAGAATATGAATAAATGTGACCCTGGACAACAAAACCACTGTGTCGTCAGTGTTAATTTCAGGAAATTAAGATTTATACATGATCTGAAAGCTGAATAAATACGCTTCCCATTAATGTATGATATAGGCATATGAATAGGGCAATATTTGACCGAGATACTGAAAATCTGGAATCTGAGGGTACAGAAAAATCTAAATACTGAGAAAATCACCTTTAAAGTTGTCCAAATGAAGATCTTATCAATGCATATTACTAATCAAAAATTAAGTTTTAATATATTTTTGGTAAGAAATTGACTTTCATGGAACATGATCTTGGATCACTATCCTAAGGATTTTTGGAAAAAAAGAAAAGTCAATAATTTTGACCCATACAATGTATTTTTGGCTATTGCTACAAATATACCCCGACTTAAGACTGTTTTGTAGTCCAGGGTCACAAATGTTATTTCAATAATATGGCAGCATTTGTTGTACTAATTAATAATTAATTTACACAAATTAAAAATGTATCAATTCAAACACAGAGTAAAATGTCTGGATGTACTTGTATTATTAAGAACAGTGACTGAACTGTCATGTGATTCTTAATAAATTAAAAAAAAAAAGTTACAGTTTTGATTTGGGGTTATGTGACCTGTTTTCATGAAGCTCGACTCAACTTTTAAATAACATTCTCACACAGGAACTGGACAACTATACTCTTGTTTAGATTCACACGCTTCCATTCCGCTGGCCAAAAACCACACAGGTCTCACAGACTCTTTGACCACAGGCAAAACGACAACAAGAGCCAAAAACAGAAGGCTGGAATTGTGCCTTGTCTGAACTTTCTGATCTCTCTGATTCCACTCAGGCTCTTGCTTCAGTCGCTCTCTCAAAGAGCCATGTGTTTCAACTTAACATTCCTTCTGACACTCTCAGTCTCAGCCTACCATGTTTACAGAGCAGGTTTCTAGAGCTCCTTTTTTCTCCAGCCCATACCCTCTCGCCATTCTGCTCTAAAGGCCTGACAACAGCCCCTCTGTCCTCCAGAGCTACCAAGCTCTCTCGCCCGCAATCGTGCTCGATCCACACATGCAGTCTTGTTAGATGAAAAGTGGCAACCAAAGGTCAGTTAGAGAAGCAAAAGGCGAACGAGAGAGACGGTAAGGGCGTTACCTGCGTGAAATTCACCCTTTTTCCATGAGCTGAGTAGAGAATGTGCTGTAGAACAGCGGACGGCCAATCAAACTAAACTCTGAGTTTCATCGCCCTAGCACAGGCGGGTAGGTTAGATCGCTTTCCAAAGCAAAGGAAGAGAGGAGGGGGAAATGGAAAAGAGGAGGAGAGGAGAGGAGAAGAGCAGAGGGAGGGAAAGGAGAGCGCTGCCAAATCATTTTCAGACCAGACAGAAAAGGCCAAAGATATATGAGAAAGAATAAAAGGACATGGCCTCTGTGAATTACAGATGGAAGGAGAGGATAAGATAGCAAAACAAAACATCCTCGCTGATGTTTAAACAGCACTCACACACACACGCAATGTTTTTCTCCGCGTACGTCATTGGACTTAATAACGTGTGGATTGCTCTCACCTGGATTTTGACTGGCCAGGTGAAGTTGCTGACATACACGTAGAACGTAATGTTGGCATTGCTGCGGAAATCAAACTTCTCGTTGGAGAAGCTGTCTTTGAATTCCTTTATGTTGCTGCGGGAGACTATAGGGATTTCCTCACCAGCTTGAGTACCAGCTGCTCGGAAAGGAAGAAATACAGAGTTACAGGAAGGAAGAGAGTTGCACACACACAGCACATTTATGATGTGCTTAAAATACATGTTTAACACATGTCGGTGATTCATACCTGCGAAGCTGGTTGCCCATGTGATGTTGAGGTTAAAGTTTTTTGAGGCATTAATAAACATGTCCAGGTCTCGATTTTGCTGCAAAAGAAATCCAAAAAACACTTATGTAATGTTTAAAATATTTTGATGATGAAGTATTCTATTCTTACTGGAGCTACAGAAATCATTCCTTCAAGAGCAGTGAGTGATTTTGTGTTTTATTTAGTTTGGGTCATATATAGTATTGGGTTAAATTATTACGCTGCTGTCACTTTAAAACAAGATTTTAGCAAGATAGTAGGGCTGCAACTAATAACTATTTCAATAGTTAACTTGTCATCGACTACCTTAACAACTAGTCATTATGAACTGCAAAAAAAAAAAAAAATTCTATATATATATATAGGCTTTGTATCTTTTGTATATTTAATATATTTTGTTTTTGGCATTTACCTGAAAAAAAAAAAAAAATTAGAAGACATAACATTTATTGCTTCCAAGTGCATTTTCTGCATAGCAAATATGAACGAAAAGCTTGTTTCTCATTGGATCCCACTTTTTTGGGAACGGAAATGATCAGACTCCGCCCCTTGCCTGGACCCTTATCCCTTCAACACTCCCTGACCTTCACGTCCCAGGAGCACAATGAGGACACGTTCCCCTTTTATTTTGGACACTTTGTTCCCCTTTGGACACTTTCTTTAGATTATTTTGTTAATAAAAAGCCTCTCGGAGGCATGATGCCACGCCCACTGTGTCTGTTGTTGGTTCCTCGCGTTACATTGGTGACATCACTAACGACCCGTGGACTACTAAATTAGTTGTCGACGAATTTTGCCAGACTACTAGTCGCTCAGTCGTTGCAGTCCTACAAGATAGACATGATCATTAAAACCAAACCAAACACGTTTTGTTTTGACAGTAAAGGCCCCAATATATTTCAACCGAAATCAAAGAACGAACTGAAATGACGTCATTTCAAACAAAGTCAGACCAAAATGAAGTTTGTTTGGCAGTTCAAATCGGCTGACCAAAGTGAACTTTTTGTGGACTTCCAGGCTATGTGCGAGTGTCAAACCATGTTTACATTTGACATTAATCTACATCCCACCTCCAGCAGCGTGGCGGGGGTGTCAGAATGTTCGGAAACAGTATACTGTCACTCAGCCGTTTCAAACTTCTTTTTGCTCTTAGATGAAAAATTTCGGGGTCTTAAGAGGGGCTAAGGCACAGCCTTATTCTGGAAAAGGGGTCAGGGAGGAGCAGCTCATTTGCATTTAAAGATACATGCACAAAATCAGCCTGTTTCTGATTCCACCTAAAATAGGCTTTTTTTAAATTATCTATGGGATATTTTGAGCTGAAACTGCCAATACACATTCTGGGGACACATGAGACTTATATTACATTTTGTAAAAAGGGGCATAATAGATAACAGAAATATCAACCGCATGTCAATCAAATTTGCTATTTGATCATATCAAGGTTTGTTGCGTTTGCAAATCAAGGTAATCTGCCAGCCTTGGTTTACTGACACCTAGTTGACCCTGACTCTACAAGAAGAAAAAAATAAATAAAAAAACATGAACGCCTTTTTAGCGTAACACACCTCATCTGGAGTTGCCACAAAGTTGATGGCAGTGTAGTAACGATCGTCCTCCTGAGACAAACTGAAGGTAAACTGGTAGTCTATCAGCAGAGTGTCTGTGCGTCAGAGATAAAGATACAGTTGTGTGTGAGAGAAAGAGAAAAAGGATAAAAGATATTATTGAAAAATTATTTCTTAAAATCTGGATATTTCCCCAGATTGACTGACAGATGCGCAGGTCTGTGGATTCTGTCTGATTTAGTCAGGTAAGGACAAAATGACCAGTTCTGAAAATGACTAAATTACACAATATGAACAGCCATCAGCCGCTGCATTGACATACTCACAATAACACGTTCCCTTCAGAGGGTTGCCCTGGTAACGGTTCTCTACCTCACACCTGAGAGACAGAATGAAACAAAAGCCCGGAGTGAAAAAGAGAAGAATTATAAAGAACAGAGTTGGATATAGGCAAGATAACTATGAGCCATCCTTCGTATATTTGACAAATGACTTCTAATAGCAGAGCGGAGGAAATCTCAGAAGTCAGAAGGAGTGTGAGAGCACACACTTACAAATGGCAGCGGTCTCCTTTGATGCCCTTGGTGGTACAGAAGCATTTGCCATTGTTAGAGTTACACATGCTGGCATGGCCGTTGCACTTGCACGCTGAAAATGACCAATACACGCATACAGTTAAGACCCAATCAAACCGGAGGCAAAAGTCAACTGTATTTTGGACTGGGCTTGAGTTTAGACTTACGCTGACAGCTGCCTCCGTTTGTGGGATCGCCATAGTAACCAGAGATACAGCTCTCACACTGTTTGCCTGTGGTGAGGTCCTCGCATCTCTCGCACACGCTCTCATTGACACAAGAGCTGTGCCCGTTACACTGGCACGCTGCATGAGAGACAGACAAGAACATCATAAGAACATATGATCAGTAGCAATTCCTATTAAACGCAAACAGTGTCTAAAGTAAAACTGAGTTAGAAGTAGATAAAACAAAGCCAGAGCAGTATATCTGTAAAAAGCTGTATTTATCAGCTATGAGATAATTCAACATACATTGTGAGAATTACATTCTCTCTAAAATGACTTTTAAAAGGTTATTCAACATCAAAAGGAAAATGATCAACACATTTTTTTTTTTTTTTAAGATTTAGATATTACATTATATTGCTGAAATGCCACTACTCATTACTCCATTCTATAAATGTCACATTAACCTTTAGAAATTATTCCAAAATACTAAAATTTCTTACTTAGAGAACGACCGATATATCATTTTCCTGATATTTAAGCATTTTCACATAATCAGGCATTTGTTTTCGGATATCCCCTATAAACACTGCCCAAATGTAACAAATGTAATAATATTTCTGTGGAAATTTATGCATTTTTAGGATCATTTAAAAAAAAAATATATATATATATATATAATTGAATGAAATAAATATAAAAATATATATATTGTACAATACAAATTCTGAATTAGGGCTGCATTAATGATTATTTCCATAAGTAATCGGTCAATTATTCTGAGGATTAATCAAATTGAAGCAATAAAAATAGACCTAGGCTTCAAATACAGGTATAATAGCAATGAGGCAATAATAATTAGTTCTTATAAAGTATCAAAAGCAAGCAATCATATGATTTTACTGAACAAAATTGTAAAAACACAATGTATTACAAACAAAAGAGTTAATAATTGTTATTTAACTGAATTAAAGCGTCTGTAAATTCAAAACAGAATTATGCTTTATTATGATTTTAAATGGGTTTAATATATCATGCATGGTTACTCATTAAATCAAGGAATTGTGACCTTATTCACAATGCCTTACTCACAATGTTGCTTAATTTTATACATGCTTTAATACAAGAAAAATATGATATCCAATTCAAGTTAGCATCACTATATTAATTCATACTTTCATATATTTCATAAACCAATACAGAACAACTTTAAATTTTACCTGGGCACTGGATGAAGGACCAGTTGTAGCTGCCCTCTAGTGGGCACAAGCTCACGTTCAGCATTGGCTGAGGGGCAGGAATGAGGGATGGGCCTGAAGAGGAAGGGGCATGGAACAGTGTTTGGATTGGGCCGCGGTAAGATCCCTCTATACACTGGCCCCGTCCTGTATTGCTGGGATCAGTGCACCACCCACAGCCAGGCTGGTCCAAACAATGACCACAGGTCTTATAGCCAGAACAATTCTCTGCTACAATAAAAACACACAACCATTAATCACAGGGGTCATGCAGTGCAATCACCTCCAACTGAACCCTTGACAGTAAAGTTATTATTAGTATATTAATGTGAATTAATTTTATGCCAATTCTAAAGACTGCTATGTCAATAAACAGGAGACATGCTAATCTTCAAAATTCGATTTACAAAGAGAAAACAAGGCACAGGCTGCTAGGCAGGAATCCACTAAATGAGAGGTAGACATACGTGGGCAGCTGTTCATGGTGTACCACTCCATGCACTGGCCGTAGGGGAAGGACGCCACATAAGCATTAGAGTCCACGCACTGCCTCATGTTACTGCACCACATGCACTCTGAGCTCCCACTGGTGCACTCACTACAGGAAGAGCGCAGGGCACAGGGCGTTCGACACTGCTTCACACTGTGGTTCGCTGCAGGAACAGAGAGAGTTCGACGGAGAAGCAGAGAGAGAGAGAAAGAAAATGTTGGAAAAAAAAAAAATCCTCATTTCTCATCTCAATAACCACAGAAAAACAAGGTTCATTTGATTTTAATAACAGGTTTTAAAGCACCAATATTAAATAGAATAATTTTTGAAAACAGGAAAAATATTTACTAATATCAGGTTTTTAAATAACTGATAAAAACTTTTAAATAATCAATTAGTAAAAGATAGATTTAAAAGAAGATTTAAAAAAGAAAAAATGTATCAAATTAAACATATTATATTATTGCACTATACTGGATTTATAATGCAATATACCATTTATGTTGTTTTTTAGTCAGATTATATTCAAATTTCCTTCTTTAATTCTACTAAAAGAAAAAAATAAAAAAAAAAGATTATTTTTTTATTTATATATATATATATATATATATATATATAAACTGTATATTTCAAACATGAACTTCTATAATAACAAAAACAAAATTAATACAATATATAGCATTAATATACATTTTCTAAAATGAAAATTACAGAAAATATTTAAAGCAATGTAATAAAATAGAATTTAAAAGCATTAATTTATGATATACCATATAATATATACGATATATTTTTTTGAAAATGAAAAATTCTACATTTCCGCATTAATCATTGACATGATTTAGAAGCAAGTGAGCACTGGTCAGTGTTGTGTGTGTATGTGCATCTTTCTCACTTGGTCGTTCACACAGACTCCCATTAACAGAGTTGACGCAGGTTGCTGCCTTCAGTCCATTAAAAGTGGGCTCAGCCAGGTACCCACAAAAACCAGCATCGCTGGGTTCGCCCGGCAGCCACTGCAGTGTGGAATTGGTGAAGGGGGACATGTCCTCCCAGCACCAGTAAGAGACATTGATCTTCCTCAGACCCACCCACGGAGTGATGACGGCTTTTGACTGCAGCACACAGAACAATTCAGAATTCAATTCAGTTTCATTTGTGAAGAGCTTCACAAAGACTCACAACCCCCAGATGACTGTGAAAGTATGCCACAAACTCACTTGCAATGATCTGTTGTGCATCTCTTTGAGGACGAACTGGACTTTCTTCTGAGTGGTGAGGGAAGCCAGCACCGCCTGGTGACTGCGACATGCCAGTTTAGCGTTATCATAAGAGTCCTTGGCTGTGATCAGCTTTAAACACGAGTTCCCCACCAGGTGCCAACTTTCCCCACAGATATTCCCTAAAACACAAACAGTGCAACCATCAGGCCTCCAAATGAACATGAGAAACATGACAATTGTGATATCAAGTGTTAATGATGGACAGAATCAGAATAAATATTATTATTAATAATAGTAGTATTGTTATTATTGTTAATTACAATAATTAGTGGCATTATCATTATTATCGGGAGAGACAGAGGACTTTAAATAACAAATGAATAATGAATTCATAAATATTATTATTATTATTACTAATAAATAAAAATACAGATTTTATCCCACCCTACTGTCACAATAATCCATTTTATTCTATATCACACTTTTAAAGAGCAAAGTAATTGCCCTGCAATTATTTTTGCAATTACCCCTACAAAATGGACTATATAGAAAATATATTTTTTAAAAAGGAAATTCCATAAAATATTTAAAAATTCAATATAAAATATAACAACAATTATAATAACAGGTTTTTAAAAAACTGATGCCAATAGGCTAATGCTGATGCATAGTAATGCTGTCAAAACAATGAACCACGACTAATCACATTCCAAATTAAAGGTTTTTGTTTACACAATAACATTATATGAATATAAATATATACATGTAAATATTAGTTAAACAGACAAATGTGTGTGAATAATTATAATAATAATATGCAAAAATATAATATACACAAAAATATATATATTATTATTTCTATTTCTCATGGAGGCCTTTAACAAAAATAACTAATAAACAATTAAATACAACAACAATAATATTGATATTTCAATGATATTAGATATTTTATTCTATACTTTGTATGTTGTTCTGCCATTGTCTTTTGCAATGGACTATGACTAACATTATGCACAACAGGACGTTGCTCTTTAACTTCAAATATCTTCCTTTCTGATCTGAAGGTAAAGGCACCAGTTAAAGCATATTGTCTGTGTTCATTACCAGGGAGCGTAGTGCACTCTTGATTTCTCGTCTCCCATTGGCAGTTCTGATCTGTGGCACAACTTTTACAGCTGGTCTTCTTACTGCACACAAAGGATGGGTTATCCTTTGGACACGCCTCATACTCCATTATCCCACCCTGCAGTCGGATTAGACACATCAGAGAAAAGTCCCAGCATTATACATTCATAACTTGAAATTTGTTCCTCCACACACTTTTCTGTAAGTCACGGCATATTAAATGTCGAGTCTTACCGGGGAACTGGTGCAGTTACTATGACCAGACACACAGACCGCAGCGCACCACTGGCAGCTGTTAGTGTTTGCTGTACAGCTGTAGCAGTCTGAATACTGCTCACACTTTTCACCATCTGCATCTGGAAAGCACACACATATATTAATGCATACAACACCTGTGGCACTAACTGTATCCACGCTCTGGAAGAAAAGTTAAAGATTAAGAACATCATCTATTCATACAAGACTTGTTCATGTGTTTGCAGAAGTACTGTATTATCTTGATTTGGCCTGCTCGGTTATAAAGACTTGTGTTTTGCGGATATTGTGTTTTCCCAACACTTCTTTTGCCAAATAACTGAAGTTAACATTCTCATTGAGTGCAAATCTTCTTACTGCCTTGTGCACCTACATGGATTTAGGCCTTTTTGCCAATTTTCTGGATAAAATAACACTTGGCGGTATAAAAATTGCCTGTCGGGATCCCATAAGTCATAAAAAAAATATCTAAATCAATAAGGAGAGCAAGCAGCCGGTTGCAATGATTAGGAAAACCCCTTAGGTAAAGAAAAAGCTCAGTGATAATTCATAATTCTTAGTGATAAATCTATAACACTATAACTTTGGGTTTTCTCAGTATAAGATTTCTATATTTATTTTATCAAAACACAGTAATATAAAAACAGTAATATAATAAAATATCAAAATTTAAAACTTTTCTAATTCAGTGATGAAATCTGACTTTTTTGCATCATTACTCCAGACTTCAGGGTCACATGATCCTTCAGAAATCTTCTGGAAAAAATTAATAAATAAAAAAATAATAATAGTAATATTCTAAGTCCATGGCATTTTCATTGCATTTCAGAAACGATCTCCATACACACCACATGAGCGAAAAGCATGATCGTTCATGGACACTGGGAATATATGTAATCTAGAATAAACTACAATGGATTAGTGGAACAAATTTGTCAACCGTTATCATTAACATGGTCACCAAGGATACACAGAGTGAATGTGGGAAGCCACGCCAAGTCTCAGTTTTAGTACGTGTAACATTTAAATACACGTTTTCAAACTATAATAGAGTCTGAGCCGTTTTCGAAAGTCTTGATGGTCTTGGTACTATTGTAAATGACAGACGGAACTGTAGTAAAAGTTATGCATTTTAAAACAAAAATGCACTAGTGTAAACGTAGCCTAACATGCAAAAAGAAAAAATGCATTCTAATATGCTAAAATAAAATATTTGGCAACATCATACATGTATCATTTTTATCAATTGAATGTGTCTGTGCAGAAGAAAGCATAAATCAATATATATATATATATAAATCAATAAATTTAGAAGAATTAATTCCTTAAAAGTAAAATAAAAAAATCTCAAAATCTGAACAGTATTGTAAAAAAAAAACATTTGTGCATTTAAGTTCAAGTCATTAGATCAAAATGTTTACAGGATCTCATATAAATGCAGTTATGTGTAATGTATATATCCAAACAGTGCCACATAAAAAGCCAGACATCCCTATGGTAATAGCACCCAGGAAACAGACGTCCTCTTTGCTCCTGTCACTTACACGCTCTGGGACTGCAGGTGTTTCTCAAGCCCTCCGTGTCATGAGGAGCCGCTGCGTCCCAGGACATACAGGTAGAGGAGTTCCACACACACTTCACTCCGGGCACAGCCGTCACACACTCCAGCCGCTCAGAGAAAGCAGCGCAGCTCGCAGGGGTGAACCTTAGCACATCGCTGAGCATCAGGCTGTTAAAGCCTCCATACACGTACATCACCCTGACACACAAGAGACAGAGATTAACCTCGAGTATCTCAGAATAAAACAAGACAGGACAGGGAGAGCTATGAATTGTGAGGAAGAAGAGGGCAGTGCGAATGAAGAACATGAAAAGGAACTAGGGAGAAGTGATGAATAAAGCGCATAAGACTGACAAGTCAAACAGCAAAAGCAGTGTTGTGTCACAGCTCCCCACAGAGGGGTCAATCCGTGGTCATATCGTCGCTGGGAATTATGGGTAAGATTAAAGATCACAGTCAAAATCTTCCTGTGAGAAAGAAGAAAAGTGTGTGTTTGTTAAGCTGGCAATTTGAAGCACTAATAATGAGACGTGTTATTTATGGATAATGTTTCTGCTTTATGACTTCATTTGACTAATCCGTATGGAAGGAGATTACAGGCAGATTTAAATATAGACTTCATATTTACCCCACCGCCATTCAAACATCTCAGAAATAGAAACACTTTTAGGAACATTCAGGACTCAATACAACATGCTGTCAATTATCTGAGGAATTCATTTTGACTCAATTTTTAACAAATCAGTTGCTTGCATACAGTTTGTACGACAGGTTTACCGAAGTGTTTAAAAGCAAAAATGATGTTCTTAATCACTTAAATTAATTATTCAGCGCAAATGATTAGCATTTGAGTATACTATACCAGGCAAAAAGTAATTCTATCACACTTTATGCCATTCTAAGACATAACATTCATGACTACAATTTAAAAAAAATAAAGTGTACATTAAAGTGTATAGCTTTTAAAGTACTTTCAGTTTACATAGACATCCATTGGAAAAGCATTATTGTAATTTGTTTTTTTTCACATTGATTGTAGAAATTGAGGTATGTGCCTAATTTATTTCTCAGTGGAATTCAAAAGCATGTCACAAACATCAGTAGAGTTTGAAGTTACACTACTGTTCAAAAGTTTTCCGATTTTTCACTGCATTTATATAATTAAAAAAATTATTTGTATATACACCGGGCAGATTTAGTGAATTTTGGGCCTTAGGCAAATATAGGAATGGGGCCCTATATTTACTTGGATCAACCTTGAGGTTCCTTTTTTGTTGTGATAGTTGTTGCTGCACAATGGTGCCCCATAGTTATGTCCAGTGTTTCTACATTTTTCATATTATTATGGGATTTTTTTTCTTCTCTTTATTGGATCTTTTATTCTTTCACGTTGCAGACCATGAAATAGCAATTGATTTAAGTTGAGATGCAAGACGTAGTCAGAAGTATAAATTATTATTATATTTAATGACACAAACCTGACATTTTCCCTTCTCTGTGTCCTCATACTGTTTTGTGGTATACATTCCAAGATGTTAACCCGCACAAAAAAAAATCTGATTTATAATCGAGTCTCTGTCTGATAAATTGAGGCTATAAGATAATGACAATAGCTGTGCTTGAATGTAAAATTCGGAGCTAGTGCTTTTACGTTTTAGAATGAAAATGATCCTCGTTTGCACTGGCATTAAACCTACCCCAGAGTTTTCAAACAGGATCTGCAACGTTTTCAAAAGTATCCGTTTTTGCGGGTGGAAAATGCTGGATTAGTCTAAACGGGCCTCAGAGAAGCAACATATCTGTGTTTTAACTGAAAGAGCAGCACCTTTCAGCCTTTCGCTGAACAAAGCAGAAGCAGAGAGAGAGGTGCACAGCAGAAAGTTCAAGAGCCCTCACGCCCGTGACCTTCAGATGCATTTCTGTTTGCTACAAGCAGGATACACAAGAAGCACATTCAACGCGGACACGCAGATGGTTGTCCTGGTAATAAACACCGTAAATAGCAACTGTTCACCGTTCCGCGGTTAATGCTCATCTTGTGTATGAAAAGCATCATGGGGGTCCCTTGGCTTTTGTCGCCTACCTTTGCCTAATGGGTAAGTCTCATATTGTGTGTGTGTGTATATATTATATATAAATATATTACACACACAATTGGACTATATATATAATATATATAAACATTATTACAGAACAGTAGTTTACATCATCCTAACTATTCCTTTAAAATATTGCACGTTATGTTTCATCCAAAATAAACTACTGCAACTGGCGCTGGATATTTTCACATACGAAGTACATATAAAACATTGAGATTACCCATCGTGATACACAGCTGAGTGGCCAAAACGGTTGACATCATGGTGAAGATCTGGCTGGGGCAGAACAGTCCACTCATCACAAGCTAGAAAAGAGAAAACGGCGAAAGTGAATCTCATCCAGTGCCAGAATACGTTTAAGAGACATCAGTATAGAGAAGACAGAGCTCATGAATATTAATTAACTAAGACTAATCATTGCACAGTAATCTCCCCTCACTCACATTTCCCAATTAATATTCATACGTCCAACCTTCACATAAATTGATGACCTGTGCAGATGTGCAGGGGCTATAAGGCACCTTTACTTGTACTCCAAAACTACACTTTAAGCATTTTTACACACAATACGGGATAAAACTGAATGTTCCCGGTTCCCTGCATCTTTCACGTCATGGTTTGTAAAATGAGCTCTTTGCTTTATTTTTGGAGTTGACCATTAATATCAAATCATCTCTTTCCACGATGTTAAATAGAAGTTAGTGGCTAATCTAACAGAGCAAGAGAAATGACTGCTATTCGGGCAGAATGTGTGACAAGTCACTGCCCCCTGCTGGCAAACTCTCTGACAAATCGAATTCAGCATCCTGTTGTGGGCCAGTGTAATTGAGTTCAGCTTATAAGGACAGAGCAATTACCCTCAGGGCCAAGCCAGGGCAGGACTTAATTACTGATTACCACAGCACTAGTTTGGATCTCAGAAGAGAAGTTGGCATGGGAAGAACGAGTGAAGGACATTTCGAAGTGGAGCGATATATAGCGACGAATAAGCAAACGCAGACACTTCTGAAATGTTTGAAGCTTCCTGTGTATTATGCAGGCACTACAAACTCCTCAAAGACGCTCTAAATTTCCTCCCACGCATTCAAGAGCGGCCGTATCCCAGTGCTTGTAGTGCGTCTATTCTGACATCATAGCATCCCTCATTATCTAAATGAAAAGCGAGATAATACCACCAGACAGGCATGTCTCCGATCCCTGGAGATTACAAAACTCAAATGTGTCACTCATGAAATAATGGCTTCATGATCCTTCGGCAAGAAAGCCCCCCTGATGAGTGTATTTCAGTCTCTAATGGCTTGCTGCTACACGCACAGAAATCCAGTTACACTTTCTCTTCTACCGTTCATTATTGTGAAAGACAGATATTATATAGATATATGATGCCATACGTGACGGGATGCAGTAAGTGAATATAAAAAGTTCTAAAAAGTAGGCAAATGACAGTTCAATGCCACTACATAAACATTCAATATAGTTATTTTGCTGGAAAGCATTACATTCTTCTAATTTGAAGAACTTGAAGGAAGCAATATAAACATATTACAAATGGATTAAGTTTAAAAGGCCTGTGCATGCTAAGAAGTATCTTCAGGGTCAAAAATGTGGTGCAATATTTTAATTTGAACAAATTCAGACAAACATTCACATATCATCAATGCAACATCTCACTGCTTTTTTTTGGGGGGGGTCAACCAGATCGGCTAGACAAGCACCACCTACTGTCTGCTGATTTTTCCCCCCACACTAATCTGAACAGACAAAATGCATGTGAAAATTGGACAAAGACGTCTTACAGTAACACGATCTTCACAAAATTAAGACTTAAGAGTAAAACCAACACTTAACATCACATTTTCTCATGTTTCCCAGAAAACACATGTGGTTTGAATATTCAGGTTGTGTTTGGTACTCACATAAGCTGTATGCTATGAAGTCTGAGGAGAAGCACTTCGCCCCATGGCTCATTGAGGTGTCATTGTGTGTGTTCCCTCCGAACACCAACATGTTCCCGCCAACAATCACTGCCGTGTGGAGGTAGCGGAAGAAACCACTGTCTCTCAGAATCAACCTACAGATTCAGAGACATTAGCAAACATAAATAAATAAATAAAATTAAATAAAAAAATATATAAAAAAAACTAGTTCATAGTAGAATGCTAGCTCTATGAATATATACTACAATTCAAAAATGTGGGTTGGGCAAGATGTTTAAATGATTTTGAAGAAGTCTTTTATGCTCATGAAGGTCGCAATCATTTAATAAATAAACAATAATAATTAAATATTACAATGAAAAAAACTAGTAGTTTTCATTTTAATAAATCTAAAATATTTTTTACTCCTGTAACTGCAAAGCTGAATTTTCATAAACCCAGAAATGATTCGATGTTGAAGAACAGCATTTATTTTAAACTGAAATCTTTGTGCAATTTTAACATTATACATGTCTTTAGATCCATTTAATGTACCCTTGCTTTAAAAAAAAAAAAAAAATTAAGTCTTACAGACCTCAAACTCTTAAACGATATTCTATTTCTATTTTTTTATTTTATTGAAATCAGCCACTATATGAACAGAATCTGAAGGAGGTCATTTTATTCCATTCAATTGCATGATTTCAATTTAGGGTTTAAAAACGCTAATTGGAAGGCACTCCATTTGAAGCTTCATAAAGTAATCAGCGTTATGGTAAATTATTCAATGCCATTTAACATACCAGATTCTCTTGTCCACATCGTAGCGGTACAGGTCTCCAGCCAAGCCATATTTATTGGCACTGAAAGCTTTATAGCCTCCATGGATGTAGATGGAGCGGGTTTGCGGGTCATACACACTGCTGTGCCCATAGCCACCCTGCACCAGTGCCCCAGAAGTATCTAAAATGCTCCATGTGTTCTTTACTGCAAAGGGAAGAGGGGAAGTACAGGATGAGAAGAAAGAATTTGTGACGTTGTCTTCCATTACAACACTAGAGGGCAGTAGAGTAAACAATTACTGCAAACAGACCAGAACACTGTTATCTGTCACACAAGAACTACAGTAGTATGTATGACATTTTGAGTCAAAAGTCTAATTGAATAAATGCTTGTTTTCCCAAGCAGGGGTTTAGTATGCAGATTTCAAACCACAATGGAATCCATTCAAAACCAAAGTGCAAACCAGCCCCAGTCTCCATCATCTCAAACACAATCATGAAAACAACCACGCATTTTTTTTTATTTTTTTTTTGCTACTTCAAAACATCTGATTGAAAACTAATATCAAAGAGCGGCCTCATTTTAATTTTGTGATGAATGACAGAGTCAGGCTCTGCGGTACCTAGTGGTCTGATTCATCAGACAGAAACTAGGTCACAACTGTTCACTGTGACTTTCGGTCTGTGGTAGCACTCAACTCTGAAAAGGATTAGGGTGCTTTCACATAGGATGAATTCTTCCTTTCAAAGAGCTAGACTGAATGAACAGAACACAGGTGTCCTGAGGCCTGTATATAAAAGATGCTTTTTTGTTTTTAAAAAAGACGTTTTTCACAAGCTATTTCTAAAACTTAATGTGCATGATGCAAGATGCTAAAAAGGAAAATAT
Organism: Enteromius unitaeniatus; assembly: GCA_032359435.1. NCBI lineage: Eukaryota > Metazoa > Chordata > Actinopteri > Cypriniformes > Cyprinidae > Enteromius > Enteromius unitaeniatus. The sequence goes on from JAUMHI010000054.1 coordinate 7,577,718, forward strand.
GTGCTGTAACAGCCATGCATATACGATAAAAGACCGGGAAATTAAATTAAAAGAAATATAGAACAATGCACATTACTTGGTTGATTTATCTGTCGATTAAGGCTGGGTTATAAAGTTAAAAATGTATCTCTCAATATTTTTGCCAAACTTATTCCAGAATATCAAGATTGAATGTAGAGTATGTAGAAAGAACAGACATTGCAGACAAAGCGTATTTACATTATTTACCTAAAAAAAAAAAGCAGCAAGGGGTCACTTTTTTGATTTTATGTACAAATAAAAAAAGAAAAGGTTATTATATATTTAAATTTTATAATTTATTTAAATGTGAGTGTGTGTATATATATATATATATATATATATATATATAAAATGCATGTAAAAAGGGTATATTTTAAAAATATTTTAAAAAGTAAAAATAAATTGAAAAAGATGTGTAAATACGTAAATATTTTTAATATATATATAATGTATGTGTGTGTGTGTGAGTGTATTCCTATTTCTCTCTCTCATATATATATTATATACAAAAAGTGCAATCTTCTAAGAACAGTTGTCACAAGAAAACAAGTAACCTAATGCAGATTTATGTCCCATCTGTAGCTATGGTTATCACTGTCAGGTTATCGCATTTCCAGATTCAGTCCCATATTTATTAAATATGGTTGTTGATTCAAAAACAGAGGAGCATTTGGAGCACCCAAATCATGATTGTGAGATGAATTTGAATTCCTTATTTTACTATTATTAAATATTAAAATTAAGCCAGCTATAACATCCAGCTCTGTGCACTACTGACCAATGCTGTACTGCTGCACTTGGCTGATGTATCCGTAAAGAGGGCAGTGTCCGAACACGACCAGTATGACAGGCTCCGATTCGTCGAGATAGACGGTGTGTGCAGAATGGCCCACGACAGCATACTGTTCTTTAGCTTGCGGACTCAGCAGAACCCATGACTGATTCCGTGTGTGGAACACCCACAGTTCTGAGGTCACGTTTCCCGTGGAGTCAATCTTTCCACCGTACATGTAGATTTTATCCTGGATGCAGGCAAAAAAAAAAAAAAAACAACAACAAAGAACTCATGAAATCACATGCTTTTAAGAAACAGCACTCAGTTCAGTCTATGTAGGAAATAAACACAATAGACCATAATAAAGAGATTAAAAAAAGAACACTATTAAACAACCTGTCATCCATTAACAAACCTCATGAAGGGAGAGAGAATGACCGTAGCGTCCAGTTGCAGAGTTGACGGACTGGTTTAATGACATCCAGCTTTGAGATGAGATGTTGAACCTGAGGAATAGACACAGAGAGTTAAGGAGAAAGTGAAACTCTGAGCCTGTAAAGTTATCATGCTCCAGTGCGTCTTGGTTAAGTGTGTGTGTACTCACGCAGTCACCATCTGGTAGTGTGTGTAGTTGAACACATGTCCACCTATCACCCACATCACATCTTCATGAACCACAGCCTTATGAGACGCCCGTGCCAAACCATGTCTGCTGTATTCCTCACGAGTCCAGAAGGAAACATTTGCTGGTACAGTTATTGAACAGTCCAGGCCTAAAACACACACACACACTTACTTTAATATTTAAGCAGTGGAAGTCAATGTTCATTCAATTTATACAATGGCTAATTGACTAAATCTACCGCAGTGGTTCCCAACCACGTTCCTGGAAGCCTCCCAACATTGCACATTATGCATCCATTTCTTGGAGAATCTACTAAGGAGCAGATGAGCTAAATCAGGTGTGTTTGCCTAGGGAGACAACATGCAGTGTTAGGGGGCCTCCAGGAACGTGGTTGGTGAACCACTGCTCTACAGAATTATAAAACCATAAAAATAAGGACATGAAAAGGCTATGCTTGCAAATATAAAACATTACAGGAAACCATGGAGGAACTTGAAACATGAATCAGTGTTGCTCAAACTGTTGTTCACAGACTGGTGATTAAACACTTCCACGAAAGAGAGAGAGAGAGAGAGCGAGAGAGCTCAGATACGAGAGAGAGAGAGACTCTTCCACCTTCACGGCTCTGAAACTGAGGTTTGGTGGCTTCTTGTCATGATTACCATAATTACAAATAAAAACAGTTCATGCCTTCATCAACCTTGCAATTAAAAGTTAGAAACTCACAATTATGAAACCTCAGACTTATGACGTAATATATAGAGTCAAAAATAGAAGCAGCCACTAGCTGTAAGAAGAAACACATTTACTTCATAGACCATTTTGTTGGAGCCAATTCTACCTGCTACACTTTTCTTAATATTTCACAGTCTTTATGGGCATATATTGATGTAATAATAAGCACTGATATAGAATCAAATAATTATTAAGTTTGAGGAGGTGAAAACAGTAGAGAAGGGCTGTCCATGTCGGTCCTTTAGGACTGAGTTTGGACAACCCTGCAGCAGAGTCTGGGAGTAACCGGGTTTTCTTCAACTATAAACATTTGGTCCTGACAAAAAAAACAAAAAAGGTATTGGCAATGGCGTCATCAGAAAACTCCATCTGCCTTCAGTGGTTCAGCTGTAATATTTTGAAGCGACAAGAATATTTTTTGTATGTAAAGAAAACACAAATCATATTAGGTCACTGAATTTGTTGAATAAAGTCATTATTTTTGTCTTCTTTCCATACTAAAGTATTCTTGTTGCCTCAAAATGTTACTGTTAAACCACTGATGGCAGATGGAGTTTTACTTGACAGTCAATGGGACAGTCACAAGCCTCCCAGTTCCCATCCCATATATCTTCAATTGTGTTCCGAAGGCAAACAAAGCTTATAGTTTTGGAACAACATTGGGTGGTTAACAGCAAAATTGTAATTTTGGAGTAGAGTAACCCTTTAACACTAGGTACATAATTCACAGCAGCCAATCTCTGTTCTATTTTGGTACAGGCATGAGTTAGACTTTTTGTACCAACTTTTATTTAAAGAAATGTGTGCTAATATGTACAGTGTACAACTGTGTTTTTACAAATTTAGCTTATTAGAGCTGATCACAATCAAGCATAAGAACACAAGCTGTTCTCCAAAGCACAGCCCTGGGACAAACAGTATCAGCACAGTCCCTTCTTTCAACCAAACCCAAACAACACACTAGAGGCGGCGAGATTGAGATGGAGAGATCTGTACTCAGCCACTGGGAGAGGAGAAGAGGAAGAGAGCCAGGAAACAATTAGTAAAACCAAAAAAACAACCACAAATTCCCAGAACTGTGAGCGTAATTACAAAACATTCATGAACAAATTTGATGACGAACAGCTTCCTTAAAAGACGTCATAGAGCTTATATACAGTATTCAAGCTGCAGTATATACTGTAAACATACCTGAATGTCATGTCATTCTCAGAACAGCAGCTATAACCATAGCAACAGTGACTAAAAGTAAATATCAAAGACGGCGACATGTATAACACTGAACTGATAGGCCTAACTGACGATAAATTATTAGAAAAACTAGTGAGTGTGTGTTTGTGAGTCTTTGCATCTCTCAAAAGTGTTTGGCTAAAGTCCTCAGAGCAGTGCTAACAACATTAGCGCGTATGTTAATGTGCATGTCTCTGAGGGAGAAAGAGCGGGAGAGATAGAGTATATGCTTTCCGTACTTTACTTTAAAACATAAAAATGATATCTCCATGTTTTGCCATAAAATTATCATATTTATTTATTTGGCCAGTGTCATTGTGGGTTTTGGTGATTTGGGATTTTGCTTGTTGTAGGACCTTTTGAAACAATTTGAAGAAGTGATATGAAACTGCAATGCGGTCAAAAAGCTATGTTGGCTGTGCGGTTCCTTCAAAATAATTGAACACCTTTTATTGGTGTTCAGGTTTGTCAGCCAATCGGATTCAAGCATTCAATAAGTATAAATCTTATCAATTCATACAATGCTAGGTTATAAATATTCGTGATGATGATTGGCACCAAACTCGCTCTCAAAACGCAGTCCTGAAATACATCAATCTTCGTTAGAAGTATGTCATACTGTCATGCCTATGCTTGAGCCAAGCGAAAACTCACCTTGCCATCCTGGTTTGCACTGGCAGCGTTTGGCAGCAGTGTTGCACGTTCCCCGCAGAGGAAAGCCGCAGTCAGAGGAGCAGTAGGGCACATCACAGGCCTCTCCTTTCCAGCCGTCCTCACACACACACTGCACCGAGTCACTGGAATTCCCCACTCGACACTCCCCACGATCAGAGCAGTTATTGGGGCAGGTGTTTAACCTGGGTTGAGCAGAAAGATACTGAGAAATCAATGCAACAGGAAATCTCACATCTGTACTGATAAACTACACCAAAGCTAAAATGTGTACGTGCTGCAGAACTGCTTAAATAAGGATTGTTTCTGGTCTGCTGTTGTTCATTGCTGTCATTCAGAGCAATCTTCTGATAGACCCAACATGTTTGCTATTTCCAGGAAAGTGTTGTTGTAGTGAAGTACTACTAACTAGGACTGTATGGCATTAATGGAAAATGTGATAACCTGTTAAATAACTGTGATTTTGTGACCTTTGGATTAGAATACAAATTAAAACACATTTTGAATTATATCCAAATACATTTTAAAGCTTAAAATGAAGTTTTG
>JAUMHI010000054.1:7599714-7627759 GCA_032359435.1 Enteromius unitaeniatus
ATATTTACTTGAAATTGCCATGAACATTTAGGAGATGAAATCTTAGAAAACATAAGCATAATTACAAAAACTTTTACTGGCCCAGAAATGGGACTTCTCTGACTTATCCTTGACTGCATCAACCCTGTATTTATCAAAAGTCACCAGGTTTGTGTTCAAGGCCATGTTTTGCACCTTGCGTCTTTGAGCCAGCGTTTGTCCATGTCCTCCTGCCAGCCCTGGGGTGGGCTCTCCTGCCAAGCGTTGAAGTAACGGATGATGCCTGGGTGTTCCAGCTTAGCTAGAGCCTTCACCTCTCGCATGACCTTCTCCCGAGCCAACTCCCTACAATCCAAAACACAGCATTAAAGACAAACATACACACACCTGTATCCCAAATGGATGTTTTTTATGGATCACTAATGTTTGTGTTGACTGATACCTGTTGGGTAGACGGATCCTCTTGATGGCATAGTTGCAATCATCCACTTTGTTGCGAGCCTCAAACACGACACCAAATCCTCCACGTCCCAAACACTGCACTGGCTCGAAGTCTGTCAAGTACCTGATATACACAAACAAATCAGTTATGAAAATATTGCTTTGGACTTTGTTCTGCTGATCTCAATCACCACGTACAATAGTACAGCTGTGTCTGTTTTCAGCTGAGCTCAACAGAGCGTGCAGAGAAGCCTACTAACACAGTTACACACTGCATAAATTAGTCATTTAAGACGTCACTTGAAAACAATCAAACTCAAACAACAAATAAACTGCACAGCAAGAGCACTGGAGTCATAAAAGCTTAGCATTTACCCTTGAGAATTTAAAAGCAAAATATGATCATGATGCCATCTGTGCATTCCACATTCAGCAACTGTGAGTCTCTAATGCGGCATGTGCAAACAAGTGTAAACTATTTTAGGAAATGTGTTTGAACTCCAGCTGTAATTTTGACTGATGCATTTGTTACTTCATGCAAGTAGCTGATTTCAAATAATGATTTATATATACTAACGATAATTATTGTTAAATATTGATAACGATGTCAATGCGGATTGGGGGTCCATAGCATGTTGCAGTAACAAGGTATCAGCAATAAACATCAATATAAAATTCGAAATGCATACCTAGAAACATATTCACAAGGACGCGTCTCCGTGACAACAATTTCTTTGGGTTCTGTAATGTCCAGTTCAAACTTGCTGTCAGTTTGACACTGTGTCTCAGACTCCTTTCGTTGCTGCACAGATACATTAAAACAGAGCAACGCACGTGACTTTCTCATTGATGCTATTTGGTCACTATGAGATGTTTTGTGTGTATTGAGATTTACCCGCACGTATGCTGTGGGCGGGTGGAAGAACTTGCGGACGATGTAGGTGGTGGCAGCGATGCAGAAGATGATGGTGCCCAGAATCTCTTTCCACCACGGCAGTAGCAGTACAGGGTCTTTCCTTCTGACCTGTGACCCCTCTCCATCTTTCTTCAGCAGAACACTCACTGCCGTCTCATCGCGCCGGTTACGGTAACGAGGACTGTACGGAAAGTAGTATCCATTATCTACATGAGGAAACGGAGGAAGGTGATGAGCTCAAATTGTCTGTCAAACCACATGTTCACAGTCAAACCAAGTGTTGAAACGAACCGAAGGACTGTTGTTCTTACCATATGGGTACTGCAGTATTGACAGAGCTCCATTACTGTACTCCTCATGAGAGAATTTGTCATTATTCAGACATTTATCAAACTCCTCAGAGCCCACCAGGACTGGAGTACGGGAAGGTGAGTCTAAGAGGAAATGGGCAAGTGCTATTGACAACATTACACTTGTGAGTACATCCTTTTTTGTATGTACAGTATGAGGTATAATATACGTACGGATAAGGGGTTTCCATTTGACCGTAGGTGGTGGCATCATGTCACTGTCACTGCTCCATCCATTCAGAGCATTGGGCTTCGAAGGAAACTTCTCAGAGATTCTCACAGAAGACTGGAGGTACAGCTGACCCTGAAACATTCCTTTTTAATGAGAGCGAAATCACATTTTAAATTCCCATTATATGCAAAAATAAATAAATAAATAAAAAATAAAGCATCTTAAATGCATTTCTTGTAAAGTTTTTGTTGAAATATGTCCATTGTGAGGCTCATTATTTGATCAAAAATACATTCAATTTGAAATGTTTTCTATTCAAAGCTGAATTTTCAATCTCCAATGCAAAGCTGAATTCTCATCAGTCTATACTCCAGTCATTGAAAGAATTAATATATGCTGATTTGCTGCACAATAATTATTTATCACTTTTATCACATATTAAAAACCATTATATTGTTTAATAATTTTGTGGAAGCTGTCATTTTTTAAGACTATTTCATGATCAGAAAGAAAAGCATTTATTTGAAATAGAACTTTATTCCAAATAATTACTTTTTAAAACTGTGATTTTTTTTTTTTTTACTGTCACCTCTAATCTATTTAATGTATCCTTGCTGAATAATGAAAAATAATTAACAGGTTGCAAATACATTTAAGGCACAGTTCACACCTTTGTTTAGCCAATACCAATTTTACACTAGATGTAAACACATTCCTGTGTGTAAAAGGAATATCAAGTGTGTGTTACCCAGGTAAACGCTGGACTCCATGGCCCCACGGGCCTCTTCCATAATGTCATCATCCTCCTGAGCCCCAGTCTCAGTTTGGGAGTTATACGAGGTGTCATCGAACAGGCTAATGGGTGTCACCTTCCCCCCTCCAACCAACCACGCAGAGGCAATGGGTGTGCAAAACTTCACAAAAAGGAAAGAAAAAAAGGAATCCATGAAAAATGTGAAATCACAAGTTTTAGCTAAGAGTTTAAATGGCAGCAAAACAGGTTGAGACCGTTACCTGATGCTCCCAGATCAGCTGTCCTTCTGGTTTGGTGCTGAAGGCCATGACTTTCCAGTCTGGCACAGAAACTTTAATGACCAGGTCTAAGCCCTCTACCTGAGTGTGCGAGTTTGGATGCGTATTAGCATGATTTTTGGTTTGTGTGTCTGTCTCCTCTTGGATGACGCGTTGTGCTTCACACCTGACCTCTCGCCATGTTTCCCCGTTAGATGCCTCCCCCTCAAGAAAGTTGAGGTTGGACTGTATCTCAGGGACAAATTTTAGCTCAAAGTTTCCCACACTGAAGTTCCACCTAACAGAGAGTAAACACAAAACAATTGCCATTTTACCAGGATGACTACCATTCCTACCAGTCAATATCAAGCTGCGCAATGATGCTACAACCTAGCATACCCTGCATCCAGTCTACCTCTGTATCATTTGTGAGATCAAAAGCAAGGTCACATGAAGCGCTCAACAGAGCCTGCAGGTAATTCTTACTTCTCAAACCCGTTGCGAGGCCTCACGGCTCTGACAGTTTTCTGTGTTCTCTGGAGTAACAGTACGTCCTCTGGCTCTCCTTCCTCGTCCCCCCACCGACTGCAGCCCACCGCTGAACAAATATACTTTAACTACAGAGAAAAAGAGAGCGAGGTTAAAGCTGACAAACGATACTATATGATAAAAGAGTTTCAATAGTGCCACAAAAGCACATCAATCATTTATTGTTCTAAAAAACAACTGGAAAAATAATGGTTTGAGTTACCTTGCCGCTGTATGCGCCAAGGCCGTACGTGGTGAGGGACTTGCCACCTACAAGCACAGTGTCCTCTCCGATGCGGTACGAGGAGTCCAGCAGGGACTCGACACTGAATGGAACAGCCTCCATACTCTCCCTGTCTCTGTTCCACTGAAACAGAGCTCCATCCAGAGAGGGAATGAACATCTTGTTCCCAAAAATCTGAAGAACAAAAAGAGGTCATGAGAATCTTATTGTTTTTGATCTGACTGTTGTGGTAAACCGAAGTGGCGTGTGATTATTATCTAGGGAAATATTTCAATTTTTCGATCATCGCCAGCAGGGTGGATACATCGAGCAGATCATGACGGATAGAGACAAGGGGACAGACAACACTGAGACCTTGACCAATCAGCTTTGAGTCTGCGTGTGGCATTATCACACTGTATGCCATTAACATTTGGCGATTGGTATCCTGTCCTGGTCTCACAAGAGTTACACAATCCGACACGGATGAACAGGCATACAAGGGTATAAGTATCCTAAACACACACACACAGATAAAAAGAAAAGGTCATTATATAAGAATGTTGTAACTGACCCTAATCCAAAAAGTGATCTCAGCTCTAACAGACAGTTTTGTGAACAGCAGGGTGGGGGGGAGGTGGAATGAGATCACTGACTTCCTGTTGTGCTAAATCTAACCTTGACACCTGGTATGGACCAATAGGAAGCTGAAACACCATGAGAAAGTAAGCACATGGAAAACGAAAACAGCTGCTGTGATTGGCTGAGAAACGAAGGGATTAGCTCATCTGTCCATCATGTCTCGGAGGGCGGGGCTAGCGAGGAGCTTGCAGTGGTACTGAGGGTAAGAGGTTTAAAGAGTGTGTGTGGTGTGTGTGTGTGTGTGCTGCAATGATGACTCATCACTGTACTACATTGAGTTAATCCATCATGTGATCTATTTGTCTGATCTCCAGCTCTACGGGATCTTGACGTTGGGTGAGACTTCAATCATCCTCAGCCCAACTACATCCTGAATCAATGAACAATTAAAGCCAATCAATTAGAAGAGCACGAATTTAACCTCAGCCGCTGTCCAGAACTCCATTAATGCCATTAGCTGTAACGGAGCGCTTCTACAAATCTACAGTGTCAGCTACATTAAATCTTTTCAAAACTAGCACGCAAGCAAAAAATTGACTGCTTAATCAACGATATAACCATGTATGAAATTGATATAATTTACACAATTTTTATTAGTGTAAAATTAATTTCTCTCATCACTACATTTTTTCACATGTATCATAATAGCTTAATTTTTAACATACTCTATTTTACTTTTTATTTTCAAAAAAATTATAATAAAAATCTCCCAGTGGCCAAACAAACGAGGCTTCCGAAGAACAAGAAATTAAATGACTTTTTCAGAGAATGAATTCACAACAAGGAGGGTTTTATGGCCCGCATGAAAGGAAGACCAGCTTTTAAACCTCTTAACTACAAGCTGTAAATGTAAAAGGTCGGCTGCTTTTTGCGAAGTGTGTAATTTAACCTCTACAGTATCGCATGACAGTGTGCTCTGGTATTTAACAAATGTGAAGCTTCAGTAAAAAGACACATGGCACAAATCTGTTTTTTTCATGCACTAGATGCCAGGGAGGAGTGAGGGGCAAAGCTCTTAGCCCAGTATAGAAACTGCTTTCTTTGACAGGGGATATCTGGCTTGGCAAATCTGTCATCAACTACTTGTGCATTTCAATTAAAAAGCCCCAGAGCTTGTAGTTTTGATGGGCCTCAATAGTTAAATCAAGATTCTGTTATTTAATTAGTGTTGGGCGATATGCTCAATTGTCATATCGTCCTACCATCAGCCTGTGAGATTGCTGATACACCATATTACCGTGCTAATTTATTTAATTATTGCCTTTTATAGTTTCATTGCTGGAAAATGAACCAACCAGCATAAGGCTAAAGCCTTTGTATGAATTTGTATTTAACATCATAATTATTTAATAGAAACATTGTAAGTTCCTCTGGGAAATGTAACGCACTCAGCAACGATCACTTGCTTTTCTTTAAATGTGATAATTCCTTGTTTGCCATCACTTTTAATTAAACGGTGGGGAACATATGGGCTTGATATCAGACTGAAGCCTGTAGCAGCCTAACAGGAATCAAATACTTAGTTCAGCTGTGGGCAATGACTTCTGGAATCTTGTTTGACACATTCAATTTGAGAGATTTAGCCAAAGGCAGTCTGGCCCTTGTCTTAAGGGATCACAGCAGGTTTGAGTATGAAGTGTGTCTATGTAGGCAGGATATCCCTCTGTACTCAATGACCTCCCACAGATGATAGCGCTCCGCTGAGTCTGACACATAGCATTACATCAAGCTAGATGCAATCCCCTCTCTCGTTTCTGTTTGGAGGTAATCTCTCTGTCTCCCACACACATATAGTTGAACACAAACACAACAGATTTCACACTTTTCCTGGCACAAAAATCACTTTAGTGCACCCTACATACAGTTTAAAATCAAATAAACACACTTAGGTCTACACATGACAAGCTATTAAAAAACAAAACAATATATATTTACAGTTTAGCTAACGTTATAAAGTTGGGCCATTTATTCATAGTTCAACCCAGAATATGTGGGTTTCAGAATGATTAATTTTGGAAGTATAATAAGGCCTGTGGTTAAATCTTCACATGATGTTAAACACACACTCCCAACAATCTCTAACAGTTTTACATTTTGCCAAGCTGATGCATTTCTATCATCTCTTTTGTGTTTTTTTGTACGATCAAAATAGTTTAGGTTTTCCTGAAAACAGTTTGACAAACCTTATTTTACTCAAATCCAATTTTTTAGAATCAAGAGGAAAAAAACAACAATATTCTTCTGGGATTTTGGACTGAGCAGCACTATTGTGAAATGGCTGATGCTTTTTTGCCTATTTTTAACAGCAGATGAGATATTCAAGATATCAGTGGAGTGCCATTTCTCTTAAAAAGTTGACATCACTGACATATTCCCCCCCAAAAAAGAAAGCAAAAGAGCTGCACCAAAATGACACTTCAAAGAACTGTGTGTTCACACAGCATTGCGCTGTTGAGGAAAAATCTCACAAAAATCTGTCGAAAACATGTCAGGGTCGTTTTCCCGCAAAAAAAACAAGCTCTAATATCAGTGATTCCTAAGAAAGATCCCACTAAACCCTTGAATTATTGCCCAAAAAGTTTGATTAATGTAGACTGTAAGATCCTCAGTAAAATTCTTGCATCACGGTTAGAGAAGGTGCTATACAATATCATAAATCCAGATCAAGTTGGATTTATGATGAATAGGTCATCAACAAATAATATGAGAGGATTACTACATCTAATTTGGTTAAATAGACAGAAAACAGACCCAATTGTTGCCCTCTTACTGGATGCAGAGAAGGCGTTTGACTGGGTTCAATGGAAATTTTTATTTACAACATTATCAAACTTTGGGTTTTGGCCCCATTTCATTAAGTGGGTCTGTGCCTATTTCCAGAATATCTAACGCAAACATGGTAACAACATTTGGTGACACATGTTTGTTTTTATTACTATTATCATCATCCTCTTACACTTGTTTTTAATCAGCCTGAGATAATGAAAGCATCCGTGATCGATTAACAAGTGGAAAATCTACAGCACGCTGCCATCAGCTCACACTAAATAATATTCTTGTAGCTTCATAGACTTAAAGCTGAACCATCATGTCACATTTAATGATGTCCTTACAAACTTTCTGGGTCTTGAACATGGTAGTTGCGTTGCGGCCTTATTGGAGGGTCGGAAAGTTTTTGGATTTCATCAAAAATATCTAAATTTGTATCCTGAAGGTGAACAGAGGTCTTATAGGTTTGGAATGAAAGGAGATCGAGTAATTAATGATGAAATTTTCATTTTGGGGTAAATTATACTTTTAATTAAAATACATTTAATATATTCCGTTTTTCTTTTGTTTCAACATTTGAAATGTTAACTGGACACGGTTTTCAGAGACTCAAATGATTTCATGAACTTTGTCTGCAGCACAAGCCCGGGAGTGGCTCAAAACCTTAATTCTGTGAGTCACTTCAAATTATTGCCTTTGTTGCTGCAATCAAGCAAAAAACAAAGTTCCTTGCACATTGAATAGTGTGCAGACATACCAGATTTTAGGCTCACTGGATTAATGTGCCTTAATTACAACTGTTCACTCTAAAGACTAATAGATGAGAGGGAGTGCACGTGTTTGTTGGGGGGGGGGGTCAGCATTCTTATGGATGACATCATCCCACACATAAGGCATTACCTCATTGTTCAATCCTCTCAGCATGACTCACATCACACTGTCAGTGGCATCCCTCTCCACCCCTCATCTCTCTTTTCCTCATTCCTCTCATCTTTCTCTCCATCCCACCTCCCCCTTGTGTTGGGACAGCGTGTTTCTGCAGACAATGCTGTTTACTGCTGGCCTCTCTCCTACTGTTGAGGCATACTATAGGTGACTGCTTTCTACTGGCACCATGGCGAGGGCCAATCAGAAGGGGGCAGACTGCTCTAATCACCGAGCAGAATGGCTTGCAAGGCACCGCCTGAGCCAATCAGAATGGCTGGTTGCTAGGCACCCAGAGGTAAAAGGGGAGGGGAAAGGAAGATTCCAGCCAATGAAGAGGCTGCTCCCACAGCAGCCAGGCATTTCAGGTTACCGCCAAACCAGACAGGGGGCCAACACCATCACTCAAACACATACTCATTAAGCTTTATATATTATATACATACACACACACACACACACACACACACACACACATGTGGGGGGCGGGTAATAATTGTAAAACTAGATCATGACCGCTAATTCTTAGCATGGATCAAATAAATGTGTAACAATGTACAAAAATCTAATTAGAAGAAGCCGGTTAGTGTACCATAAATGTTTTCTCAGTGTGTTTGTGGAAATGTGTGCATGCACATAAGTGCATCGCTGCCAAACGCTCTTCCTCCAGGCTAGTCTTCAGTCTCTAGAGAGTACGAGTCTGTGATCTGTGTGTGTGTGTATATGTGTGTGTGTGTGTGTAACTTGTTTCAGATCCAATTTCCTTTGGGCAATGTCTCATTCTCTTCTGGGGTAAAGTGGTTCAAACAAACATCACCTTTTCCCACACACACACAGACACACACTTACTTGCTCTTATGAACAACAGACAAACATGTGCAGCGTGCATGTTTGCGGAAAAAACCTTCTTATGTTGATTCACAACGCAAAATATTACAAGAAAGTGTTTAATACTTCTAACCATAACACGGCTGTTGGTCGTTACGCATGTGCATTTCAAAGGTTGTGAGGAAGTGTGTTCAGTACCTCTGGTTTGCTGAGGCTAGAGGACACTAGAGAGCCTGAGCCCACATCTAGATCCCACTGCTTGCGTCCCTGGTTTAGAGGATCCAGAGCAGCGATTCTCCCATCAAGTGTGCTGATGACCACCAGAACCCTGTCGAACACATGAAACACACAGGTTCACATAAAATGACAAGGTTTTCCAGCACTCTGTATTGCATATTAGACATTCTCCTTCAAGTTTCATTTAACCTATAGCCAACATACATTTCGTAACCAATAAATATACTTGGCCAATATTAACATACTATTTTATCTAAAATAGTAAAAGGTGATTTTGAAGATAATTTTGGATTTATTACAATGGTAGTTCAACTCTTAGTGAATAATGTCTACAATTGGCCAAGAAAACTGGAAGATTAAACTGTGTGCAGGCCAAACTATCCCAAACTTTGTGTTCTTTTGTAGTATGTGATAAAAGCTAACAAGAACTGAAATCTACACAGGACACTTCATGGCTAAAGTGCCAGGGAACTTTTTAATGGACAGGGGCAAACGCACCTGCAGGGTAGAGAGCAGGACTAAGAACGAGGGAGTAGCTTTGATCAAGTCTAAGAGAGTTAACACATCCCTCCAGACATAAACACTGATGAGGTCAGAATTTAAGGGCACTTCAGTTCTGCTCTTCCCAATGCTCTGGGCTAACACCGTTTGTTCTCATTCTCCAATAGGATTGAAGAGCTGAAAATGTTATAGCACAGCACTCCTGATTGGCTGGAGGGCCCCTCCAAAAATATGAGGGCTGATTGGTTGTTGCTAAGCAGTGGGCATTGTGAGAATGAATGAGGACACCACACGGGTCCCGCACAGCCAAAAGAGTGACTGAAGGAGAAAAAAAAAAAAAAAAAAAACAGAGAGAGAGAGAGAGAGAGAGAGAGAGAGAGAGAGAGAGAGAGAGAGAGAGAGAGAGAGAGAGAGAAAATAAAGGAAGAATAACAAATCCCATTTTCTGGATGAGATCAAAGCGCAAGTGTATTCCACAGGCTGTTTAACCTCAGGAAAAAAAAAATTAAAAAAGGAGTACAAGGGACTAAAATAGAAGAAGAAATAAAATGCTTGAGAAAAAAAAAAGAACTAAATTGAAAATTCAACAGTTTGTCTGTTGTGGAGAATGTATTATAAGAGAAACAGCATAATAAGTGCCATGAGATGTAATTAAAGTCAATGCACAGAAACTTTTGTGATAATTTACTTTGTGATATATCACTTTTGTGATAAAATTTGACTTGCTTTACAAACTTTACTCTCTAGTCAACACTATTTTTGTAATTTGTGAATTTTACACTTTCCTGTTCATTTTCCTTTTTTATTTTATTGCATTTTACGGCACTTGCAATTTTCTTTATTGTTTCTATACTATGCGCCTCAGTCACATTACTTTTTTTTTTACTCATCTGGCATATGACCATCCACAGGGAAAAGTAATGTTGTAAAAATGGTGGGAAAATTATAGCAAATGTCAATATGCAGTACAGATTTTCAAATGTCTGCATCAAACTGTGAAAGCAGCTTCACTTTCTTACAGCCTTTTAAAAACGTGCCTGAACACTCACAAATGACGCTCATCCGATTGCCTCTCTCAACATTATTCTTGTCATGCTGTTTAACACACTTAGCACTTTACACACAAACAGATCCTTAAGTGCGTGTCCACACACCTGTGATCCCTCCCTCTCGCTCTCACTGACTCTCAGAGGAAGTCAAGAGATTCTCAACTCAGACCTGATGTAAACAGACTGCATGGAAGAATAAAAAAAAAAAAAACAAAAAAAAAAAAAAAAGAAACAACTAGGGTATCTGAGGGGTTTGGTCCAATCACACGAGGCTTTCCTCTTCCCTCAGCCAATCAGGGCTTAGACGCGTTTCTGCACTTTCAATCAGAAACCACTCCTTTAAAAAACACCAGCCAATGGACATAAAAAGCCTGCTGTAACCATGCCACAGCGAGCAACTCTTATCAGCCAAGTGTGAGTTAGCAAGTACCACTGCAAAACACACACACGCACAATAGGGGCATGGGGAGCACGTGGCCAAGTTGTGAAAACAGAGGCACACCCCTGCGGAGAAGCCGCAGAATTCATGACAAGTTAACAGAGTAAAGTACTTTGTGCAGAAACAATTGTTGATAATACGGCAATTAAGCACGCAAACAATGCGAATCAAGTTTACATTTAAAAACCTGTCATTCCATTCAAAACCAATCTTTTGCAGACATTTCAAGAAATGTCCAGGCTGCAATTTTACCAAAGTGCAAAGAGAAATATACAAACTCTTTTTTTTTTTTTCTCCCAAGGGTGCAGTCACATTTTACACCGTAGGGTGAAATTCTTCAGACTAAATGCAGTCATCTCAATGAGAATTGGGAACGCCCCTTACATGGATTTCACATCGGATTTAAGTTTGTAGAGCTTCAAAAACGTGAAGTTGACCGTTCTATAGCTGCTTGGTTTGGAAGTGACAAGCCATGCTTCATGAACTGTTGATAATGGACCTTCTTTGCCCTTCGAAAATTTCACTAATGCGAGCACACCTTCTTCAGAACCCACATGACCGTGGAACAGATTGAAATGTAAAATATTGACGTAAAATTTAACACTGAAGCTCTAATATCTAAAAAAATAAATAACTAAATAAATAAAAACAGGTGGAAATAGCCACATTTTACCCTTATTTTTTTATTTTTATTTTTTATTTAATATCAATTTTCAAAAAGAATTTCATTTAAATTTTCATAAGAATTAACTGAAAAATTAAAACCAAGTCCAAAGGCCAAATATTGCACATGCATTTTATCTGTATAAGTGTGAGTTTTGCTCCAAAAACACAATTTAGAAGGGGCATCTTTTAAAAAGGACAAGATAAAGACTCCAGAATCCTGAGTTTCCGAAGTAAATGGGATTTTCTGCTTAAGTGAGCACACAATAAAATATAGCACTGCAGTAGCATGCAGAGCTCGGTATGGAGCATTACACAAAGCATTCTGCAATGCATTTCGAGGTACCATCTTCCCCAGGCAACATCCGCAGTACATAAACACGATGTCCAAAGCCGTATGTCTCACTACAGAAACACATTCAAACCCTCCAGACGCACACACCACGAGGAAAAGAGCAGACTGTGCGTTACTTGTTGAATGTGTGGTAGACCAATAAACTGTGACTAAGTGCGTGACGATGTGTGTGCTGAAGTAAAAGAGAAAGATGACCAGAAAAACGAATCAAAAACAAAAAAAGAAAGAAAATAGAACCAGTATTCAAAGGGACATTGTTCTTTCTAAACATGCATGCATTTCTTTCTTCCAAAGAGATGTTTTAGAAAAATAAGACTTAAAAAAAAAAAAGACAACACAGAGGCATTTCTCAAAAATATTATTTTCCACAAACAAATAAAAAAGTGGTTGAACTATGACTAAAGCCGTTGCGACCCATTAAAGAAAGTTACATTCATTCTAACATTGTCTCCTCCATGTATTGATTAAAGCATTTACCCAGTGTGTGTGTGTGAGTGTGTGTGAATGCTTAATCTGTCCTCTGACTCCATGTCACGTTCTGACACGCCCCAGCCGCTATCTCCATGCAGAACTATAAGCGCTTCTGCCATCTCAATTGACCTTGCTTAAATTTGGTGCATCCTGCAAAAACTGCAGGACAGCAATGGAACAGAAAAACATTCAAGCTTCATATTTCGATGCTAAAACTAACCCAAACAGTGAAGCACACCTGTATGATGTTTCAATAAGCTCTGACACTCGGAAAAACTTTCCAAAGAAAACATGAAAGACATGTCTCACACAAACTAACTCCATTGTGCACAAGTCACTGTCATTTCACTCCTCTCTTAACTCTCATCATCTTCCTCCTGTTTCTATCTCTCCAACATGCGCGGTGCGGAGAAATCAAAACTCGGTCACATGGTGCTGCTCTCGTCCTATTGGCTGAGCCCTAGCCTTGATCTAGGTGGCTGATTTGTTGTTGCTAAGCAGTGAGGAACCAAACTACAGGAAAGCTGAGGTCTTGACTACAGGGTCCAAGCTCCTTCGGTTTTGGGTCTCGATGTCCCCCCTTTACTTTCTCCCTCCTCATCTCCCCAATCTCTCCCTCTGCCACACCTCTCCCATCTTCCCACCCATTGCTGCAGTGCAGTAAGGTGTGTCCTCTGCAACGAATGAAGATACAGCTTAAATGAATCAAACCACAAACAGAGCAAAAAAATAAAAA
This sequence comes from Enteromius unitaeniatus, assembly GCA_032359435.1. NCBI lineage: Eukaryota > Metazoa > Chordata > Actinopteri > Cypriniformes > Cyprinidae > Enteromius > Enteromius unitaeniatus. The sequence goes on from JAUMHI010000054.1 coordinate 7,612,949, forward strand.
ATAAAAAATCAATCAAGTCCGGAGTAAGGGTCACCACATGAATACCAGTAACAGCACATCGAACGAGCCGTTCATAAAACTGGTGTTATTTGAATGGTTTGAACAGCTTGAGAGACCGAGGGGAAGTGGAAAAGTTTCCATTAAAACATGCCAAGTTTGGATCTGATCTGGTCTTATCGCAAAGTGATGAACTTCACTCCAGATCATGAGATGATATAAAACGAATCTGACAGTCTCTCGCTAGTTACCTAACCATCAAGTCAGACAAAAAAAGCTCACAACAACAAGCACGAACTCTACCCTTTCCTTCCCTCCTGCTCTCTCTCTCTCTCCCAACTCAAATTCTGAGCACTTTTTCCTTCCAATCGTCTAATTGGCCAACAAGTTTGCCAGCTCAGCGCTTCTGATTGGCTGTTGCTAAGCAGTAGGCAGTTGGAGCTAGACGTCTGGCAGAGTTTGCACCAGGCAGTGGAGAAGCGGCATCACCGTGAGTGTGTATTTGTGTGTGTGTGTAAGAGTGAGGGCACCTCGAGCGAAGTGTTCCTTCCAAAAGGTCCCTCAGGAATCACCAGCAGTCCAAAAATACACACAGCGAGGCAAAGCTGAGCTACATTAGTCTACAGGCCATACCTGGATCCTGTTCACCAAACCCATTTAAAGAAGAACACATACGTACCAAAATAATCCGGTTATCTTTGCATTTAAACAGCAATTGTGTTATCTAGGTTCTGCTCTAACAGCAGACAAGAACAAGGCTTCTGGTTGGTTGCTTGCTTGGTTCGTCTGGAAGATGTTTACACTACGTTGTGGTTGTTTTCTTCCACCTTCTCTAGACTTAATGGACTGAGTAACACAACGAGTTGATGAGAGCATCTTTATTACAAGTGTTCCCCACAATCTTTGCTTTTGTTGTGAGTAGATCTCTCCAGGGTTAGACTCCCATTTGCCAGTCGACCATGCTGTGCAACACATAAAACTGTCCCAGGAGAACTCCATCCCCCAGTAAAGCTGGTTCCATGTCACGGGGAAAGCCTGAGGGTGTTGATTATCATCGTAGTGTTACTGAGAAGTGAGCACAAAGGTCTGGTTCTTGGTTCATACATTATCGATAAAAGTCAGCCACTTGTTTATTTATATGTGATTTGAACGCTGCACATAAATGCATGAGGTGGTTTGATATCGAGGATCATGGGGGGGTATGTAGAGGTGCGAGCAAGTGTTTTATCTTGGCAGCAGGTGTGAAGGCAGCTGCTACTCTCACCCCTGTAGAGATACCGAACCAATGCAGTGTTAAACACACTACACGCTACTCCCTCGAGTGTGCATGACACATATAACTATGCTACCAGAAACAAAGACCAGCCCCTGCTTCCAGTGATATATGACTACTGTCAAGACAAAGTCCCAGGAACTTCACATTAAAGCACCAGCGCTGAAGTGGTGTTTAATACTGGATTTCCAGTGGGCTATTCATACACACAGACAGAGCATCTTTGCACTGATCATTTTCAGCATATCTTGTAATGCATTGAAGTTGACACTGATATAGACCCCAACTAGTTTTTTGGGTAAATAACTTTGTGGTTGGTGTAGAGTTGCAAAACGCATGCATGATATTTTTAGCTATTTCCTCTGTAACCTGCAAATGAAATTGATCTTCTCTTCATTAGGCTGTTTTAAACAAGCAGCCTTTTTATTATCCAACTGAGGTGGTTTGTGCCATTCAGGTGTGCAGATAACTGCTGCTACTTTGCTATGTCTCATTTATTTAAAAGGTTTAGAAGAAAGTTAGTAACCAAACATTTTGTGATCAGACTTTCAACGAAGAAGCCTGATAGATTTCTTCAAATATCTGTTTTAAGCGTTTCAACAATTGTAAAGGTTGGGTAAACTATCGCTTTAATATTAAAAGCTGAAAAGCGAAATTTGCAAATGCAAGTTTGTCGGTCTCGTTCACTCATAACGTTGCGCAAAAATTTGCACTTTTAATTGAATTTTTAATTCTTGAGACTCTTTTTTTGCAACAAAAACTTGTATGTTAATAACATTTTTCAAAACCATTTTTGTGTTTCAGAAGAATGAAAGTTGTACAGGATTCAGAAGAACTGTAAATGACTAAATGTTTTCATTTTTAAATAGTTTTCACATGAACCATCCCAAATATCCCTAAAAAGCTCAATTAAATGAATTAAGTTAAAACAGATATAGAAAATTTACAATAAATAAATATTAATTAAATTATAAATATTATTTATATTATTACATGTTAGAATAGTTTACTTATACATTTCTTGATAGGTTCCAAAAGAAGTCTGCTTCGACACTTCCTGAGCATAAACCAGAGTCAAATCTTTATATAAAAGCTATCAGATGTAACAGAACTGTTCATCTTTTGCCTTCAAATGTTTTAGAAGAATCCTCAGCACTGGCAAACCGTATCCTCCCTAAAATTTCTCGCTGTAGTTCAAGTGAGGGGAACACAGTCCGCTCTTGGTACTACGACGTATTGCTGCTTTCCTATTTTACCTTCTTTTCTAAAGCCAGTGTCTGTAATTATCAGGACTCTGGTTGTGCCAACTTGTGCTTGTTTAGAAAAAATCCTCCATTAAGGGGTGCGCCACACGTCGATGTGACAGCATGTCGATGGTAAGGCAAGGTGTGACAGATTTTTTTACTGCAGTGGAGCAGATCGGGTGCTCCGATGATATTATCAGCTCCTTGAACATATTTGTACAACCAACATCTCCACCAAAAACAATACACAGCTTCAGCTATTAGAAAAAAAATATTTGTAATTTTTAAAAGGAGGAGAAAAAGCATTCACCTTAAAGCTCACAGACAAAATGTTAGATTAAAAAACACTAACTAAAGCACCAAAACAGTTTCAGTTAGAGCTCCCCATCCACTTATTCGGCACTGCTTCTCTCTAAGGTGGGGCAGAGGGCTCGGATGCGGTAACACACTGATATCATATCCAGCAGAACCCCTAATTCCCGCCACGAACAAAAACAAAACATCCGGAAAGTTAGAGCGGGCGTCTGTAGCTGAGCGCCGGGCAGCGGATCAAAATGCGTCAGCGCAGCCTCCAGGGACCGCAGTCTACCGACGGACACCGGCTTCCTTTGTAATAACTGTAGTATAAATAGATAACTAATGTATAAAAAGGCATATTTCCCATGCAAACCTATTAAAAACGGCATTGCATTCAATAGTTCAAAAGACGTCTTTCCTTTAATGTTACCTAATGTTTTTTCGGCGTCTTGAAGCGTGTTTACAAACAACATTGAAGCCGGACTCGACCAGGCTGACAGGTACCGCACGCCCACACTCAAAACACCGCAGCAGGTCTCCAGACACGAGCAGCCTCCTCAGGCTGCGACAGCAGTAAAACAAGTTTGAACTCCAGAAAACAGTTTCGTTTGCGAAATCCGGAGAACCAAGGTGTTTTTTAAGTTCACTAACACACACACACACACACACACTCTCTCAATCACTTGAGTGCTTTTGGTGAGATGAGCGGTCTGCATTGGCTACGAGACTGCTGTCAGTCATCTGTAGAAAGAGTACATGTAAGTTAGCTGTATCATAAATGGCATCGTCAAGCCGAGCTAAATTATTAGTTGTCATGCGGACTTAATTTGGTGTTGTAAATGATTGCACGTATTTATACGCGCTTCTTGGCCCAGCGGGGAGAGGTCGACTGCTGCAAACATCCGCCCATCACGAACTCCTGCTCGGCTGTCTTACGCAAACTTTACCGAAGTTGAATAAGACTACTCAAAGTAAACCGCGTGTCACACCCAGACAACCCGAAAACTTCTTGCTACGGCTCGATGGAAACTGCCTACCTCCGCTGCTTGTGGAAGTTCGGGTCGCTGTCTCCAGACGGCTCGTCGCTCTCCCCGGTCGAGCCGTGATCGTCGTCCTCTACGGTCACTTCTCCGATGCCAGGGGCTCCTCCGTCGTTTTCCGGTGGCCGCTCCATAACGGCAGCATGTTCCGCAGTCTCGGTGTTTGTCGTCGGAGCCACTTCGAGATCTCTCTCTGCGAGAGACTGACTTTGCAAAGTAACCGTTAACGCTCTGAAAACAAGCAGCAGCAGCAGCAGCAGGGATGTGCACACGTTTCCAAACCGAAACCCCCTTTCCATTGGGACAAGTGGCACATGAGTAGTTAGTCAATCACATACCAAAATAAAGTGAATTTTAAAAACAAGTCTATAAAAGGCGTTTTACAATTAAACTCGTGAGCTATTAGATCTCTTTCTGTTGTCCTCTCTTAACGTAAACATGCACTCAACAGCACCATGTTATTCCCTTTATACTTGACGTCGGCCGTGCCGTGGTAACGTGAAGCCCCGCCCCGTAACCAGACACCCATTGGTTGCACATGGAAGCAAATCCCTGCAGTGTGTGCTGATTGGTGCAAGCACCTGTCAATCTTCGCCGCTCGTCTACTAAGCAGATTTTGATTGCGTCCGACGACTGTCTTTTACAGCGCAGTCTGTTGACGTGGTCGGCCCTCAAGCCGCTTCATTCTATTGGACGCCTTTCTTGTCACTCAGAAATATAGGCGGGAGAAAAGGCAGCCCAGAGCGGGTACGGTCGTCTTCGTAAATATATTATTGGCCACACCGAAAAGCTTTAGCCAATAAAATAGTAGTGTTGGCTCCGACTTGTGTCATTGGTATGTTTACGGAAGCCGCGAAAGAAGTCTAGTCAACCCGTTGGTTGACAAACTGTCAATCAAAATCATCGTTACTGTGATTTCTAACGGAGGGGCGTTGCTAATTCGTTCAGAGCGAAAGCCGATTGGTTAAAAAGTACAAGGATGGAAATAACGACGTGGCTGTTTGTTTGTGGATAAAGTGAGGTCATGTTTGACAGTTTTAGTTCCGGGACTTTTGGTTTGAAAAGAGTAATATACTCATCCTTTACGCAAACTGTAGCAAGTTAAGTATTGTCCTTTAATTTATTATTATTTAATAACTATTTATTATTTAATTTAATATATTAATTTATTTAATTACATCTTAATCCCTTAATAAAATACTACAAATAGTTTAGGCAACTTCAGCATTCCAGTTCAGCGTCCACTTTTTGTAGTCATGAAGGCTGGCCATTGCGTGATGTGTATAGCGCCCTCTTGTGGTTTATTAGATAATATTTTAACCCATGTTTGACATAACTGAGCCACACCTGTAATAAAGCCCTTAAAACTGTCTCACTGTGTCATTTTTGTAACGTTTTCCTGATTTTGTAAGCTGTAATTGTATTTCCCAATCATACTCATTAATTTTTCCATGTTCTTTCTCGTGGCCTCAAAAACACAGGGCTGAAATAAAGCATGAGATCCAAAATAACTAACAAGACACTTCATAGTTGATTGGTCCAGTTTTAATATTGAGTTTCAGTCTAGAACATAACATTTGAAAACCTCAGTATCACAGTAAAATTGGTAGAGCAAAACACATGCTGGTATTTTAAGTAGAACCATACCCAAAAAAATCACAGTGACCTCTGTGAACAGTTTTCATTAACAAAACTGAAAGATCAATACATGTACAGAAGATAAGGCTTTTAGCTGTGCCACCAACTCACTGCTGCTTTCATCCCTCAACAACACTGTGTTCGTGGCCACAGGCACATCAAAAATTACACGAAAACAAAATCGATATCAAAAGCCGAGTGGCATTTCACAACTTCAAATAGTGTATTTTATCCAGGGGCAGAATGCTCTGAAATGATTGATCGCTGAACTAAACTAACCACTGTGTGCTGGCAAAGGCCACTCGTTTTGCTTGAGGTTTCACATTCGAGCGTCTGAGGAAATCTGTCCTAAATCAACAAAACAGATTCAAAATGATCATGCAATCCCACAGACACTTTACTAATGGGGTGTGACTGAGATTTTCTCAAAGGCTGCATGCATTTGTAAGGCTAGCCACTGCGCTTTGTGAAAATATACATTTATGGAGGCACAGAAGCAAGCCGCAATATTCATACAGACGTCCGTGTAAGACAACATTCATGGTTACGTAAAGAAGCACAAAAGACAAACTGACAGTGTAGATGTACCGTACGGACAGTCTCTGTAAACTCCAACCCAACATAAGCAGAATTGTCCGGACAGAGGATATCAGAGGAAAAATGGGAAGATCTAATCTTGCATTGCTGTGTAAAAATCCATATTTCATGTGCACAGTGTCATGAGAAGGACTGATCACGGTTTCTGTAACAGAAAATAAGATAACCTGTAGGGAAAGAGCTGCCAGAGTCTGTGTATTTGAACGGCACTTGAGGTGTGCAGGCTGGTCTATTGCAAGAGCAGAGGAAGATTTTCTTAGTTGACAGGAGGGTCTCTAGTCTTAACACTTCCGTCCTCCATACCGAAGTACACCCGCTCAGCCATTCCCACAAACAAACCCGTCTCAACCACACCTTTATATGCATATGAAAAAAGAAGAGAGGGGAAGAGAACATTTGTGCTTAGCAATACATACACTATACTGGTTTGCACAGCAGTTGGTATTTCAATCAGCAAAGACACATCAAATTGACCCAACTATCAGTAAAGACCGTAAATATTGACAATTTTACAAAAGATTTATATTTCAATAAATAGATTGCGATTCTTTTTAAAAAAGGCGTCACATTTTCCAGTTTTTCAACATTTCATAAGTGCAAAATATAAGCATATTAAGGCCTGTACACACAGCACCAACAGACACAGACTGAATATAATACTGAATATTATATAATAATACTGAATCGCTGTTTGTTGGGTCTTGAAATATATGATAAGTGGATTAATGCTGCCAAAATTACATTTTACAATTACAATGAAATTGCATACATAAATATTTTTAAGACATTTTAAATAGATATTTGAAATTGTTATAATTTCACTATCTATCTCTATATCTATAGATTTTTTTTTTTTTTTTTTTTTTTTAAACATGCAGCTTGAGCAGAACAGACTTCTTTTTAAAAAACATTTCAAGAAAAAGGACCCAAACTTTTCAGCAACAGAGAAAAGGTGTTCCTCTGTACTGACCTGGGATCATCTTGATGGCTGTGTTGACTTCTTTCCAGTTCTGTGCATGCTCAAACTTCCAATCAAGGATGAAGTTACTGTTATCAGTAACCACTGGACCCTAAATTTCAACATCGCAAAGAAGAATCATCAGTTGACTAGATCATCCATTCCATAGAAGCTCACTGCATTCCAAACGTTGTGAGATAATTCCAAGTAATGACATTGGGATTGAATCAGTTATTCAAACGAAACCAAATAAAAGGCATTAAAACAAACACACACAATTTATATATGTGGATTGTAATAAGAAGTTTGTAATGTAAATAACACAAATGCGATTCAAGATCCATTAGTAAGATTCTCTTACAGCTTTACTGACTGCCATCCGCAGCGCAGCCTCTCCTCCGAAGCGCCGAGCAATGGCTCTGGACACAGGTACATATGCCATGGGAATGACCTCCACCGGCACACCTTTCTTCCACTGCTGCCCCAGAGCCTTCGAGTCCTTCCTACCCACACAAGCAAGAAAATGACATCACACAAACACATCTCAACTTCTAGTGGAAGACTCTCATATAATTATAGCAATCACAGTCTGGGAGATGATGCAACATCACCACTGTTTCACTACATGCAGTGATCAGCAGTAATTATGGAATGCTAAATATATACCAAATATTGTAGTTCAAACAATAGTGTACAGTGGGTTGATTTTCTGGGAGAACTGCAAGAAATGAAGTCACTTTGGATAAAACCCAAAAGTAATAATACTACACACATACCTATAGTCTGCGATCACAATAAAGTGTTTGGCACAACCAGCTACAATCTTCTCCTGTGTCAAGCATCCTCTGTTTTGAGGGAGGAAAGGAAAAGGAAATGACGCTACACCTGATAACGCTTCAGGGATTTCACACAAATGAAGAGAAATCATACCCTCCTCCTTTAATCAGTGTCAAAGCAGCATCAACCTCATCAGCTCCATCAATCGCTACATCCAGCTTAAAGACAAAAAAAAACATCAAAATGTGATTTTTTGTTAGCTCTTCATTAATTCAACCCCCCTGCTGTTCCCTCACAAACCCCAAGGGGTTCACATAACCCAGTTTAGAAAAAACAGAGGTAATTCAATTTGGGTAACTAGACTCTTCATGCCAGGGGTGCTCAACCCTGCTCCTGGCGATCGACTGTCCTGCAAAGTTTAGCTCCAACGCTAATCAAACACGCCTGAAGCAACTAATTACGTTTTTTAGGATCGCTTGAAAATCAAAGGCATGCGTGTTTGATTAGAGTTGGAGCTAAACTTTTTTTGGGCAAAAAGCCGTTACTGTATTTCAGCCCAACAAAATGTTATCTATTGCTATTCCAGCATCAAAATCAAATCGAGCTAGTTCAATTAAGTAGTATAAATAATCTTTTTAACTTCACTGTATCATCTGCCTGCTATCTAACACTGCATCTGACCCATTTCAGCTGCCCATCCACTCACCTCAGGATGCCGGTCTAAATCAGACAAAGTGAGACCGTGCTGCAGAATCAGCTGACGGGCCTGGATCAACACAACTCCATCAAGTTAGTCATAAATCACAAGACTTTGATAGTGTTAAAATGAAGCTCCAAATGAATGAATACGGACCTGAAAAGACGTGGGAACACACACGATATTCAACTTCTCCTGTCTGACCCTCTCAGCTAGAAAGAAAACATCTATTAATTGTCACTGTGAGGAGCTCCATGCATGAGTACATATTATAAGATCATGTCTTACCCAGCCTGTCCACAGCATAGACGATAGTTGAGCCACTGCCCACTCCAACTACCTGATTATTCTGAAGGAGAAAGGAAAAGTCACATTTTATAGCATAAGCACAACCCAACCAAACATAGTGATACATCAGGACACAACAACCCTGATAAAAAGAGAGCCTGATTTTATTTCATTTCTCTTAACAGGGTCAGCGCTTAACCTTGAAGAAACATCCTTTAGACCAAACAGTTGATCATAGCTCTTGAAACAACAAGGTCATGGGTTTGGTTTTCAGAGAATGCATGAACTGATAAAATGCACACCTCTGGAGGTCAGAACTAATTTTATATTCACTTTTAAGCTCTCAATTTGAAAGCATCCAAGAGTCAGGTGAGGCTTGCAGAAGCCTAAATACACATTACTTGCCTGTTTTACCACTGATCAGCGTTGCCCACTAATTTTCAGGGGAAGTTGCCAAAGGAAGTTGTTGCTAAAAGATGTTGTGTAATGACATCGTTGCGTAATTATTCGCAGAAATGTGTCACTACATTAAAAATTATATATATATATATATGCATGTTCATTTAAAGTTCGTAAAATAATATAATGCCTAATATATTAAAACTAAATATTATTAGCTATATATTAAAAAATATATCACAACACTAAATGAAACACTATTTTGAACCATTAAAAGCATTTCATTTTAATTTGTTAGTGAACTAAAAAAAAAATACACATTCTGAACAGTTATAGTTAAGCACAATCTACTATGTTAATATTAAGCTGTTGGGTTTTTTACCTTCATTTTAAATGACCCTTTTCGAACTACAGGGTTACAACAACACATCATGTACTTTAAAACATCCTCATCAGTCACGGGTAAATATTTCACAATTAATATCAAACTGAACATTGCATGTAGCTTATTGATTGAGCTATTTATCAAAGGTTTTTAAAATAGCTAAATTAGTCTCTGTGCTTCGGGAAGAAATGGTTGCTAAGGTAGTGTGGAAAGTTGCTCATTTTATCAACACAATTGCTGCTAAGTTGGCAGCACTGCCACTGATCCACCTGAACAATCACTCAACTGGCCCCAGTGTGCTACAATTCATTATTCAAACTGCATTCGTTAGCTATTTCCAAACATCCTAATCGGTCAATTTGTGCAGAATTAGCATCTTTATCGCCCAGCTGTTCAAAGCGTCCCGCTGCGTAAATAAACGCAGTGACGTCACCTGCACGACACTCACTCACGTGACTAGCGGACTAAACAGTAGCATCCCAGCTAGCGTGTTTGAAGCTAAAGAGTCACAGACCAGGACTGTCATAGCAAATGCAAAACACCATTACTGCAGGTCTGTTTAATAACGCGGGATGCATATATATATAAATATATATATATATATATAAGATATGCGTCGTGTTTGGTGCATGTTTAGTCACGCCTTCTAAAGTGATTAAAGCGTCTGTTTATCCGGTTAAACTGATCTAAGCAGCGTTAATATGTCACCGCGAAGGTAAATACACAATCTTACCCGAATGTGGTTGTCCACAGCAGCATAAGCTGCCAGTTTTTTAGCCTCTTCAGCCATGAGAGCGCCGTGGTGCCTCCTGCTGCCGCTGCACACGTGCTGTTTCCCCGGCGGAGAGAGGAGGAGAGATCTGCTGCTGATCAACACTAACTCAGCCCACCTCCGAGGCTTCATCGCACTGCGCCGGTGCCTCGATAACACGAGAGCATGAGCAGAAGCGTATCAGAGACGATAAACTGAACAAATATTAAAGCAACTTCAACATATATCAGCTGTCAGATAAGCACGAGTCATGTTTTCGTAACAGTGTTGTTGGACCCAGCGGCGGAGCGGAGTTCGATTCCGATCGACTCGGATCTTTCAAAAGAGTCATTTGCACAAACCGTTTGATTCGGTTCTTTTTACCCGATTCGTTAAAAGGGACTTTGAAAATACCCAGTCTGATATATTTATTAGAGAGAGAGAGAGAGAGAGTGTGTCAAGAAATCATCGAGTAAATCGTCTCTTTCAGAAATTATTTCCGATTTGTAATGACATTAGGAAAAATATCAGTTACATGTAGAAATATGTTTTTAATAGCGTCGGTAAAACGAAGCTTTGTAAAGGGGACGTGACTGTATTGAAACTGAATTTATTACTGGGTAGGACTAACGTTATATTGTTTTAATTTATTTTAAACACACACAAAATTGTATATCAAAATGACTTGCTTTCAATCAGTTGAAAAATGCAATGCAATAAACACTGGTAATATGGCTTGGTCGTGAGTATTATTATAATTATTATTACAGCCATACAATGACGTGAAGAACCGGTGAACCGTTTTTTTAGATGAATTGTTCAAATGAACCGATTCTCGGAAGAGTCATTTCCATCACTAGTCTCTAATGCCGTCACTAACTATGCTTAACATGACCAGTAGAGGGCAGTTAATGTCAATTTTTTTGTGGTAATTTGTAGTAAGAGCTTACTCATAAACCTTAGGCAAAAATAAACTAGTAATTAGCACTAAATAGAAAATAGAGGAGAGCTGAAGCAGATGGGTATCAATATATCTCTTTATTTGGCAATCAGCTTGAAATGATCTAGATTTCAGTGTATAGCATACCCCTATTAAACCCACACAATCCTTCCAATAAACATGTCTCTTATTTACCATAGTTTTTACATATTGCAGTTTACAAATTTAGCTTATCTGTTTGACAAAATCAATTCGACAATGGATCTTTTTTTATGTGCTATATAAAAATCTACACAGTATACATTCATGATTAGAAAATAAAACAAAAATAAATCCAAAACAATATTTAAACGGCACAGAACAGAACTGGTCAACATATCCCACCCAGGTGTGAGCGATCACAAATTAAAGCTGAATACTTCAATATTACAGTAAATACTGAGAGATGTCCAATGACAAACAGGATTACTGAAGGGAAGTTGTTTTTTTACACCAGAGGTCTGGACTCGAGGAGAATAACTATGATACCATTACAGGGAGAGAAACAGGAATGCTGATTACGCGAGTGGTGCGAGATGTTCAAGAGAAAACCAACTTTTTCAACAGCATATCTCATCTCTCTCTCTAAAGCTTAAAGCTCTCCATGACAAAAATCAGTCGAGTCTGCTTCTCAGCTTTCTCTAATCTCATATTGCCTATGATTAAGTGCACAGGTGCTCGCTTTTAGCCAAACCATGTCTTTCTCCATTTGTGCGCCTTCGTTTATAACGTCACTCTCTCTAGGTATGTAACATGGTTTGATGGGTCAAAATGATCAGAGATATCTGCGTCTCCCGGCTTCTTTTATTCGGAAAGAGCGCAAACAACTATAAACGATTATAAAGTAGAGATATAAAGGTACTATACCTTCATTTGACCATTATTTCTAGTTACAACACAACAAATTACATAATAGTAATACAAATCAAAAGTTTCAATGTCTTATAAAAGGCATGCCTTCTCTGTTTTAAATATGATGTTAGATGGACGGGCATGAAAGTGTGCGTTTAAGTGCCTTTCTTTTGGGCATTGTTTATAATCATGCCTCTATGTGTGTGTGTGTGTGTGTGTGTGACTGGGGAAAGTACACAGATGCGGTATCTTGTGATGTGCAAAGCTTAAATGTCAGAGTCCATTCAGCAGTGAGTAAGGTCCGCAGAAATGCTGCTTGTTTTTCTCCGTTTCCCTGAAACCCCAGCGCTTAGGATACATTCTCTACACATCAGTGGGTCTCCAAACTAGAAGTCTATTACCTCGAAAGAAAACTCTCTTTAGAAAACTCTAAAATATTGATAGCCTCTAATAATTCGCTGTATTGCTATGAGACACAGTTTCCTAAGGTGAGTGTATTCTTTTGGTCCATGCTCACGTCGTTATTACTTGTTTGCACTGATATGTACCAAAATGCGCTGGAAAATCTGCCATTGACAGCTTTTTTTTACTTGATGCTTGAGAGGTTTTGCACTGGGTGTGTGTGCATGCGTGAGCACGTCAACGTTCAGCATTAAGAGGTATTGCTACAGATTCAGTTCAGTCTCTTGTTCAACAGCTGTATTTATGTTGAGAACACTATGGTTGGAGATGGAGTAAACACTTGTGTAATTTAGAAAACACTTGCACAGTTGTGGCGAATACGTGTGATGGTGTCCTACGTCTCATAAATCAAGTGTTTGTGATGCATGGATACATCAGAATAGACTAGAGAGAGAGGGGGCGGGGGGGCTTTGGTGTACTATTCAGATCATGAGAGAAGCAGTGACTGACCAAGGTCAATAGTCAAACAGTCAGACAGCGGTCTGTCGTTCTACTCTGTTTTGAACAGGCATCTCGTCCTCCCCCTCTCTGGTTCTGTCTTAAAATAGCCTTCTTTCTAATGTCTCTTTTACTCGTTCAGTGCTTCACCAGAATGTCTGCTGTTAAACACTAGAATCAGTTTGTTTTTCCTCCCAGAGTTTTGCACTTCAGAAATACAATTCCCAGAGTCCTTTGCTCAGAGGCTCAGTGTGCATGCGTTTACATGCGCTGTGCATCCATAATGTCCAGGTACTTAGCCTCGATGATCCTGGGCAGTAGATAGTTCCTAAAACGGAGACAAAAAATTACAGCAATTATGTTAATTGCATAATTATTTATTAAGACAATTATATAATTATTCAAAAGGAATTATTATTAATACAGCAGAAATTCTAAATTATGATTTTATATATATATATATATTTCTATATCATATATTTAATACAACTAAATTTTTTATTTTATATTAATATGTATTTTATTTTCTGCTACCAAATCATGTTGTGTAAAAAAAAAAGAAATAACAATCGGAAAAATTAATAACATAAAATAGTGCCAAGGTCAGTAAGTCTTTCAAAATATCATAATAAAATATTTTGTTTCTTTGTATGTTTGACAAGATAAGATAAGAGGATATAAGTTTAGGATGTAAAAGAACATGTTCTATGACTACCCAAAAATATAGTAATAATTCACAATATTTGTATTTAAAAATAAATTTGACCTTAAGAATAAAGTAAACTTAAGTTTAATTAGTTTTATTAACTTAATATTTGATAATAAAATAATTGTTAAAATGTGCACCACGTGACATTTTCAAACAAGTTTTTCCAAATATATGAAAAGCACAAAGAGTACACTTCTGAGAACCTTCTTCTTCTGAGAAAGATTTGTTTTCCACACAATGCAATGTAAAGCATCATTCATCATTCTGTAATATGACCTTTAGCAAACACCATTCATTGCACATGCGCGTGCATGACAAATCACACACTACACAAACAGACGGCCGCTGAAGGCATTTCAGAACTCACCTGATGGGTATGAGGATAAACATTAGCAGAGGAAAGATCATCTTCATATACGGGAGAGGGTACATCCCGAACGCACACAGAAAAAGCAGCTGCACCATCTGAAGGAAAGTGAAGTAATGGATCTTCCTCTGCGGCACCTTGCGAATGTAGTGAGTCGGAGGATAGGACGTCTGAGAAAGAGCGAAAGAGAGATAAAGAAAAGATATAGATACAAGTCAGATTGGATAAGTTACAGATGTCATAATAAACAAAACTGTTTAACCCTGAGCATCTTGACTGATCGAATTAAGATCTGTTACAATATAGCCTTGATTTTTCACTGTACGGATATAAATCAGATCTATTGCTGGCCTATATGCAAATTAATAGAGATCATGTCCATTATTATGCCGGGCAGATTTTTCCACACTTTTTATCTCTTAGGGCAAACATTGTTTAGGTTTGTGGTTCCTACAGCCTTGTCTCTTATCATCAAGTGCATTTAATATATTACAGTTTTTCTTGATTGCTAAAACACTATAACCAAGCTTTTAAACTAAAATTTCAAAACCATAACACTATTTTTCTAAAAGCACACCCATTTCCATGAACTATAAACACTATTCCCTGCTTTAACACATGAGTCAAATTTGGTGAACTATTAGTGCAAAACTCTACACACAA
>JAUMHI010000054.1:7644458-7665212 GCA_032359435.1 Enteromius unitaeniatus
ATAAAGGACTACGAGTAAAATAAAACTGTAACTACTCTCAAGATTGTAACATGTCCTTAAAAGAATGAAATGAAATTTGATCTTATCAAATTCAGTGAGAGTGTTCAACAATTAAGTAATACTTAATTATATTTAATTTGTTTTTGTCTTGTTCGATATATGTACTCACTGAAGTAAAAACACAAAATTTATGCAACTAAACTAAAACCAAACCGGAATCCAACACCTATACTAAGCACATGTTCTTAATTAATATTATTAAGATATTAAATGTATAATTGCACACAAAAAAATAATTTAATTTAATGTTTTTAAATATGTATTGGTAAAATTTTGCAAAGCTATTTATTTTACAGAAGTTTGAGTTCATGTTCTCTGTGCAAATACATTTTCTTCAGTTAGTATTCCTTGTTACGAGGGCCAAATATGTCCACAAGAATTGTGCATTTTGACCCTGTGAGAGCATTTTTGGCCCCTTATTACAATCTTAAATCAGACAGAATTATCATTTTTGTAAATCTAGCACAATGTTTAGTGTAAGGGGTCAGAGAAAGACAACAGAAAATACTGTTTTAACAGTATAAAAACCATAACACCAGCAAAACTTGGAAACCCAACGTGTGTGTGTGTGATTATATTACCATCTTTGAAGGTGCCAGAATAAGGATAACATAGCGGACTTCAGCACAGTTTTCCCCCCAGTTCTGTGGACGATCCAGGCGTGAGATACACACGTGCCGCCTCTGCAGGTTCTTCACATTACAGCTGTCACAAAGAGTTCATAAATCATCATAAATCCTCTTTACGATTTACACAGTGCTTTAATGTACCTGGCACAGTATCAGATTAATTCAATATGTAACAGGAATACAGCAAACACGTTAACAAATCCATTGGTTGAGGTCTAATGGGATTACAGAAAGCTCTTGAACAGAGATGTCAAAGTAAAATTTGGTTGTGGGCCGGGTGGCAAAAAAAGGCATTTCCTGTTTTCTTACAAGCTAATAAAGTTACAAAGTGAAAAAAAGTATGAACCTTCTGTTTCAGGCATCTGGCCACCTATTATGAGGTTAATATCAACTCTATTTACCATATTGAAATAGAAAAGATAAAAGCACTCAATGCACTTGACTTAGTAATTTCAGATGCAGTAAGTTGCATTAATAAATCAAGTCCAATATTAGCATAAAGTCTAATTTACTTAAAACATGCAGTAATAACAGGCCCTAAACTCAAACTCTGCCAACAGGGGTGCTGAATCTGTCTCACAGGTCCAGCTACTCATAACCATAAAACTACTGTGTACTGAGGTCACAAGAGACTTCAGAAAAGGCAAATGCCCTGGGATAGTCTGATCTAAACCATGCTAAAGCTGCTGTGTCATTCTGTAAGCGCTTTGGTAACCTTGAAACCTTACATTAAGCACATTTATGTGCTCCTTTGTTTTTATTATAAATGTAAAGACAGAGTTGCTGTGTGTCATTCAACATTTCCCAGTTGTTTCCCTTTCTTGGCCATAAAACTGTCTGCACATGATTCAAAGAAACACAAATCTTCTGCTTACTAGGCTAGTGTGGGCCATTGGCTGAACTTGGCCTTTTATAGTTTATTTACCTCATTTAAGACTTTTTTTCACCTCAAAGAGGGTCTGAAATTACTTTTGATTTATGATCTCTAAATGTATTATCTCATGTGAATTAATTACATAGATAGATAGATAGATAGATAGATAGTATGGGAAGAAAAATATTCCAATTCAGAGTGTTTTTTATGAGTCACCTGATTTTGTTCTTTAAATGCACAAAGTGCACTTGACTACATTGTGTTTCTGGATATAAGCCCAGTTATAATGCTGTCCTCCTTCATTTTATCATAATTCAATGAATCACTGCTGCCATTATCACTAGAAAATCTGCATAATTGTCCCTTTTTATATAAAATTCAGTTTAGCACTTGTTTTAAGCAGGTAGCAATGTAAATTGTAGCACTGTGCATATAACAGATGCTTAAGTTTAACAAGGGGAGGTTGGTGGAAAATCACACCATCTAACGTGCTGTATTTCCCATAGAAAATAAGACCTGTTTGTTTATGCACTGATGTTGAGTGCTGCCTGACAGTGCTATAGTTTGGGGGCTGTTGATAAAAGTTTTGGCAGCTGTTAGCAAAAGTGTTCAGAAGGAAAATGTGTTGGCGGATCTTGAAAACTGAAAGAAACTAGATGAATCGTTAGAACCTAATCATGACCTGCAGATGTTTGTTAGATAAGGTTGGTTGGGGATCAATTTATTTTGATAAATGACTCCATAGCAGGTAGCAGATTTTGACAGATGTGAATCCTGAAGACATCAATGTACGATTTGCTCAAGAGTTGCACTCATCTTTTCTAAATTTACAAGAGCTACTTCTGCACAAGTATTGCCCTAATAGTATATATAATAATAATAAAACCATCCATGAGACAACTGCTGCAACAAATGTGTGGGTTACTAAGAGAGACACAAATGTCAAAGTGTTAAAGTTATGGATTTAACAGACGGCCATCTCTTGACAACAAACCTTTGTTGTAGCCTACTTTGTGTTTGTGTGGGTGTGCTTGTGTGAAATGCCACTTATTAATATCCTTGTGTTAGCACCAAGATAATAACATAGAACATATTTTAGAGATACTAAGTAGGAAGCTCTCAAGGTCATCAGTTATTTTGTTGATGTAACAAAAAATAGTAACATTGCATACTCATTCCTCTACTGCTTCTTTCAATCAAGTTTCAACAAAAATGATCCCACTGTGAGCTTAAGGTAAATTCTACACTATTGTAGTTTATTGTTTCAAAACTAATTTACTTTTATTTAAAAGTTTTCAAAATTTCACGAAAGTCAGTTTCTTATGTGTCTGATTCTTCTGCAGTGATCTACTTCATAAAGCTAGTCGAACCCCCACAAATATTTAGAGCATTGTGGAATGACACCCCATTTACACTGCTGTCTGTGCAATGTAGCAAAATAGAATGCTCCCATTATAATCACTGTCAACACTGCAAGCGTGGCAGCGCGGGGTCCACTGCGCACTTTCACACAACTGTTTGAGTCCACAGTGTGCTTTTTGCTTGCGCAGTGAGATCTGAACTCCTTTGAGTGCTCTCATTATAATAAACAAAGCTGTTTTGTTACATCACTAACTTGGAGTGTAGATGGGCTGCAAAAATCCCAAAACTGTTACTAGCTAAGCTCCATTAATGAGTCTCTGACATGATCTTCCATTTTCCTCACACACAATTAGAGGCCTGCTTTATCTACTCGCTCCTACTTTATGTTTCCATTTGTTTGCTTGTTTTAAATTTAGCTTTCTAAATGTTAACACAATCTTGTTCCTCTAAAGCCAGTTAACCATTGCATATGAGCAAAATCTACAATCCCAGAAAAATATTTGCCAATATACCTTTCAAAATCTAGAGGTGAGTAAGATAAGAAATTAAGATTTTTATTCATCAATTAATCAAAAGTCACAGTATCGACTCATTCTTTAAAATAAACACCATTATAAACATAATATTTTTCCCAAGAATATTAGCTCAACTGTTAATATTAGTAAGAACTGTTTCGTGTGCAACAAAGCAGCATATTAGAATATTTTCGGAAGGATTTAACACTAAAGACTTACTATCACAATATTGCTGTTTTTACTGTATTACTGATCAACTAAATACAGCCTTGGTGACCAAAATTAAAACAACCTCAAACTGTAGTGCATGTTAACAGTGTTATGTAGTATAAAGGCCACATTCACACAGCAGCAGAATTTGGTTATCAGTCCTGTATTTGCTATTGACAACAGTATTTTCTTTACAGGAGTCTTGAAATGTCTCGTTCACACAGCAGCTTTCAGTTGTGTTTAGAATTCTGCCTGTATGAACGTGCAGCAGGAGTCAAGCCAGTATTCCTTACCAGCAACCATAGTGACAGTGACCGAAGTAATATCAAAGATGGCGAAGTCAATAGATGACAGCAGCTTTTAAATTTGGGTAGAGAGTGGACCACTTGAATTTTGCGATGCGCACAGAACACAAAACTCCGGCTCCGGTGGAAAACTGACAGGATAAAACCTCTGAAAGTTTGACACGCAGCTTGTTTCTCCTTTACTGTAAGTTACCCAAAACACACATGAAATAACGTAGCACATGGTAGATGTGGGTTTGTGGCTTGAATGCAGTTGTCACACACGTAAATATCTGAACTGTGTGCTAACATAACAGTATTAATGACTCAAAAACGAGATTGACAATTGTATTCTGCTGCTGAGTAAACGTGGCCCAAGTTACATTCAATGTAACTTTAGAAAATAAATGTAACTGGGTAAAACTTATTTTAAGGTGTCCTAGTTTTACACGTTACATGTACATGCTATGAAAATATTAATACTGGGTTAACCCTTACTGGTTGAAATGTTTAAAAAAATATTGTAAAACCAAAACCCATACATTTGATAGAAATTTAGAAAAGTAATCAAAACGTACTTAAATGTAATCAGTTACTATAAGTAATTGTTACTTACAATATTTTAAACAGGGTAAATTGTAACCTGTAACCTTCCCAACACTGTATGTTAATGCTAATCCTCTGCCTCCTACAAGACAAGGATACACCTTCCATCTGAAGAGATTTATTCCCATGTGAACCCCAAATAGGGCACGAAAGTTCCTCAGGCAAATCACATTATGGGCGCATGAACACAAGTTCATCTTGCCATGATAGCAACTTGTTCCCCGAGGCCATCTGCCTCCTCGCTGGCCTTAGGAAATTATTACACTGTCAGTGCTCAAACTGATCCAGCAGCATTTCATTATCACAATACCTCAAAGTCTATAAGAATTTTAAGTTGACTGTTTTGATAAGGTTTAATTCATTTGAACAGTTTCATTTGAACCATGAATTTCATGCGAGATGGTAGGAGGACACGTCAGGGCACATGTTCACTAGAATAACTCTTTATAGAGAGCACTGTGAAAGCATCTTAATCTAAGAGAAGGTGATTAATGACTTTTAACTGATGTTTCAAGCACTCCCTGGCACAAAAGCGCAGTGGCAAAGTAAGCTTTTGCATTTTAAAATGCATGTTTTGACCCGGCCCACCCCTGGATTGGCCTTCTTCACCGAATCTCTCAGACTGATTGCTTTTTTTGCCATTTTTCCAAAGAGATTCTGAAGGCCGCTACCAACTTTTGAGCCTATGAGTGTCATCTGATGTTGTACTCTTGCCACAGATATGTCTTCTGAGCATTCTGTACATTGACCTCAGAATATTCCATTTATCTTTTATTTTTTTCTGGATAGCATCCACTAGAAGAAAATGTTTGAAGCATCTCTCATATCTCACTGGGAACATCATGATGGCTCTTTTTTGCTATGGAGAATAAAGAGTTTATGTCATTTGTGACCCTGAACCACAAACCCAGTTATAAGCATGGATATATTTGTAGTAATAGCCAATAATACATTGTGTGTGTCAAAATGACAGATATGCCAAAAATCATTAGGATATTAAGTAAAGAACATGTTCCTTAATCAGAACAAATATATGAATTTATCTTTAATTAAGTAATTGCAATTAGTACGCATTGCTAAGGACTTCATTTGGACAAATTTAACAGCAATTTTCTTACTATTGTGATTTTTTTTTATGCTCAGATTCCAGATTTTCAAATAGTTGTATCTCAACCAATAGTGTCCTATCCTAACAAACTATACATGTATTGTATATTGTACAACAATGCTTATTTATTACGTTTTCAGATGACATAAATCTTAAAAGAAAATACCTTTTTTAAGATGGTCTAGGTCTATTTGTATTTGAACATGATGTCATTAAATGAATTTCACATTTGTAAAAACTGGACACAGATATGTCCTAGATAGGGTTGTCAATTGATATAAAGTAAAATTAATTAATATATGCTGAATTAATGATACTCAATGATATTTTCATATATTAATATATTAAATACTACAGAAATGTTTTTATAGAGTACACTATCCTTCCAAATTTTGGGGTTGGAAATATTTTTTTATGTTTTTGAAAAAAGTTTGTAATGCTTAAAAAAATTTTAAATACAAAAAATATGAAATAAAAATCGATTTTAATATATTTTCAAAATATAATTGGTTCCTGTGATGGCAAAGCTGAATTTTCAGCAGCCATTAAGAATCCATTATTTCTGGAAAAGTTAAATAGAAAAACATTATTTTAGAAATCTATTGTAACACTATACATGTATTTACTGGGAATTCAATGAAATGAAATGCATCCTTACTGTATCAAAACAATATTTTTGGACCCAGAAGTTTGAACTGGACCTTTTAAAATTAAATACGCAATATATTAATACATTTGAGGTCTTTGCTATAATATTTTTTACTGTATTGTGGAATTTCTTCAGACTTCAGAACCAGTCAGCATTACAGGTAAGACAGATATAGGTAACTCACAGGATACAAAGCCAAGACTGCTGGTACTGGATCCCTGTGGCTGTGGCCGTCACACACTGCAGAGTCTCTGACAATAGATGCACTGTAAGGAGAGAAGGCAAGGGGTCAGTCGTGAGCGGCCATGCAATACAGACAATGGATGACCATGCATGAAGACAGAAACTAAACCATCAATTCCAGTTAACTTTAATCTGGATGCCACTTCAAAAGTACTGCATATCATGAGTCTGACACCAAGATGAAGTCAACTGACTTTCACTGTACATGATGACACACACCAAAAACAAGAGGATGTGAATTGATGGAAGGGCCGGTAATTAAATCAAAGTCCACTCATCTCTATGAAAAGGCTAATGCATATCAAGGTAGAACAGAAGCAAAAGCTCACCAGAGGACAATACACATCACTGAAGCCAGCGTGAGTGACAATGAAGACCTTTCCAAGAACACCACCAAATGTTTAATTCAAATTAATCAATCAGTGTGTGTGTGTGTGTGTGTGTCCAGCATACTAACAACAAACAGTATGAAGGCATGTATGTGTGTATGTGCATATATGTCCTCAATCCAGTAGAGGTGACAGGTGTGAGTTGTTCAGCATGACCAGCAAAAACAATATGTGTATATGTGTGTCTGTGTGTGTGTGTGTGTGTGTGTGTGTGTGTGTGTGTGTGCTGTTTAGCAGGCAGGATGGATGTCTCTGGCACACAGTCACACTGTCTCATCAATAAGACATCACACACTCACACCGTGGACAGATGGGTATCACCATGACAACACACTCAGCACCATCGAGAAATAGACAGGAAAAGAGAAAGAATGAAAAGGAGGGGAAAAGAGAGGGAAATGTATCAATGGAGCAATACAGGGCAATATGAAGTCTGTTGAATTGGCAGGAGGACAAACAGCTGAGATAATTGTGTACTTTGTGTGTTCGTGAAGGAAAAACCAGACCAGACCTCCTGTTGCAATTTTTTGGGGCCTTAAATGTGCTTAAATATACTATATATTAAATATACTAAAACATGCACACCATCCAAACATTAAAGCTTGATGATACATTGAATATTTAAAATACTGTTTATTATTTGGTTGCTGATCAAGGCAGAACTAATTCTGGGATGTTGTAATGATTTTTGGCCATTACGTCTGAAAGACTGTGCCAATAGCACAGTTTCACGCTTGCTCATTGTGTCACAACTTATATGTTAATATGCGAGTAGGCTGATAATATAATTTGCTACTGTCTGTGATTCAAACCTCTGTAGCGACAAAAAAAAACCCCAGCTAGAATTGAGAAGTGGGATTTATTTCCGTTAATTAGTTAAAAATGGCAGTTTAACCTCTGATTCCACAATCAGAGGTTCATAAACTTATGAAAGTTAACTTAAACCATAAAAATGTAACTTGAAATAAAATAAAATACAAAATAACTACTTTATTTCAGCTAGTTGTTAAAGCAACATTTCTTATTTTCTTTTAGTGTAACTTCATGTACTAAAATAATTGATGATGGTAGTACTAAAACTAAAATAAAAATTAATAAATAGTATATAGGCATATAAAAAACACTGTAACAGTTTTAGACACTAAAATTAAACTTTCAACCATTTTTGAGAAATATTGTGGCATTTTACTTTATTAAAATGTTTCGTAAAAATATAATATTCTATTACTCTTACTATGATTTAAATAAAAATTAATATATTAAATGTAAATATATATATAGTTACAAATATACAAATGATTAATCACTATTTATCAAAATAAAAGCTTTTGTTAACATAATATGTGTGTGTGTGTGTGTGTGTGTGTGTACTTTTGGTCCCTTTATAAAAAGGGTGGCACATGTTAAGGAGCTGAAACTCATAAACCCTTTATCCAATTTAAAAGTGGATACCCTAAAATGAAAGCTGAAAGTCTACAATTATTTCCATGTTCATATAGCTATTATTATGTTTCAGTAAACAGGTAAAAAAAACAAAACTTGTGTCAGTGACCAAATATTTATGGACCTATCTGTAAATATTTATATTCATATAATTTATATAATATGTACACATAAATGTAGTTTTTTTTAAATATATACATGCATGAGTGTGTATTTATATATACAAAGTACACACACGTATATACTGTAAACAAAAGCTTTTATTTTGGATGTGATTAATCACAATAAACCATTTGACGGCCATAATACTGTATATATAGTATTTCACTTTTTTAAATTATATAATTATACATTGTATCCATTGTTATGTTGGATCTTATCAATAAGAATGATGAAATATCATTATTTTTGGATGATTTAGTTAGCAATATATGAAAAAATTTAATATTCAAATAGTTTTTAGCTATTTCAAAAAATCTTTTAGATATGTATACTGCATTTTGTCAAATAGCTGAAAATACCCTGATATAATGATTTCAGCCCTAAAATACATGCATTAACATTCAGGCAATCATCTAGGCCAACCCCACCTCACCCCTTCTGATAACTGCCAGAGGCCTGGACATCAGGATGGAATGAGATGCTTTTATTCACACTCACTCAAAGACTTTTCCTCAAGATATTAAGTCTGTTCGCTCCTTGTGTGTGGGGGTGTGTGTGCAGCATAAATATTACGCAGAAAAAGACATCAGAATGACAGTGGGCTTTTTCAATCACAACAGCGGAATCCATGCACAGCCAATCAGCTGAACGGCAATGAGGCAGGAATGAGAGAGAGAGAGCAAAAGAGAGAGAGGCAATGATAGAGCCCAATCTAAAGCACCACCACGGGGAAGGGAATCACTCAGCATTCACCACCGACTTTTTTAAAACAACGAATCTTGTCATTTCAAATGTGTGGATACTGATTTCAAATTGGATTGTGTCACTGCATCAACTAGAAAATGCAGCAAATTGATGAATCTAAATAAGAAAACAGAGACTTGCATGTCTGTCCGACTAATGGTACGTGTCAATCACATCCACTGGAATTATCAGCACTCAGGGAGAAAACACATATGAATTGTGGGTAATATCCCATGTCTGATCATATCGTTCTTACCGTTGTCATAGAAAATGAAATTCGCCGACCTGTCTGTGCGAGAGAATTGGAGACACTCACACACACAGGCACACACAAACACACACACACACCGAGTTCAGCTTGGAGAGGAAAGAGTTAAAGTTAGGTTGAGTACAGAAACACATGTTGTGAACCCTAAAAGCAAGCAAAAAGAGCGAAACATTTCTCAGACACAAATTCAGATAACCCACCACCCACACAGACACACCAAACCTCCCTCTCTCACTAATTGGGGCTGGGTTGTCAGGCAGATGCTCAGGTCTCTTTACTCAGATGAAATAAGTTTTTTCTCCATCTTTCATTGTGCTTGCATCTAAGCTGAATGAGATCTTTATTCCCATTGCTTTCTAATTTGATTTTCAGACTTTGCTTGTCTGTGTGTTAAAGACCTGCCGCGTGCACATACAATCAATGCGCTCACAATTAGATGCCATTCATGGATTCTTAACCAAGTGATCATACATTATCATATTCATGACATTCACATTTCATAATCCAATCACACATCGGTTCATTTGCATGTTCCCAGGCTCATATCATTAATATGATTCTTGGTCACATGTGAGCTATGTATCCTAGCAACAGAGACAAGAGGGAATGTATCATCCCTAGACTTGAAAAAAGAAATAAATAAAAAAATCAACTAACAATAATTCACATCTCACCATTCATGTGATCCAACAGAGTCCAGGCACAGATTAGGTGCAGTGTTAGACTGGACTGGAGTGATGGCACAGTAAAGTCCAGGACCAAGCTTAATTGGTGCCCAATGATATTCTGTGTGTATTCAGTGTGAATTTGGCAACGATGATAAGAACATAGAGATTACTGGTGAGCCGGAAACGATCAATACAATCCAGAAAAAGCGTGCTGCCAGCTTGTAAAAATCTCAGAAGGAAATGGCACATTCATGCAGCCTGGTGTGATTATATATGTGGTGTTGTCATGAATATTTCATTTATTGTAGTGAATTCTGATTCAAGAAACCATTCGGAAAGACTCTGAATAAATCTGTGAGCAACAAGTACAAACTGAATCATCAGGATAGAAAATATCAGTGTGTTAGTTAGTGGTGTATTACAAAATATAATAGGCCAACCTGCGTCTCTCAATGAAAGGTTTCCTTTACCCTTGTCTCTCGTAAGTGTTTTTGGCAGGAAGTCCTAATTAGGTGCTTAATTTCAATGCTAGGGGTTTTAAATATGTATAAATCAAGAGATGAGGCATTCAGTTTGCCAAAAACATTCTCACTATATAGTCACTGTAATCATTTAAAAAAGCAGCATGAACTGAAAAATGTGTTTCTGATCTGAATCTCTGATGGTGCAGCATCACCTCTAGGCTGAGAGCATGCCAGAGGTTTCTTATGTTTAGAAAAATCTTCCTGAGAAAGGAGTTAGTAATGCGAAGACCAGCTGAGCTCATAAAGCAGGGATACTTGAATTATGTAGCTTGGGGACCATTTTTTGAAAATGGTGTTTGTCCAGAGACCTTTATATAAAATAACCGGTAGAGTAGATCTAATGATAGGTGCAGTAATGTGCAGTAACCAATAGCAAGCACTACCAGCCTCACATTTGAAAATGCTGGTCAGTCTTTAAAAGATGTTTCCTTGCTTCATAACAATAATGCAATAGGATCAGTCGCTGGGGTTTATTTGTAGCAATATCCAAAAAAAAATCATTAGGAAATTAAGTAAAGATCATGTTCCATGAGGATGTTTTGTAAAATTCCTACTGTAAACATATCAAAATGTCATTTTTGATTAGCAAAATGCATTGATAAGATATTCATTTGGACAACTTTAAAGGTGATTTGCTCAGTATTTTGATTTTTCTGCACCCTCCGATTCCAGATTTTCAAATAGATGTATCTCGGCCAAATATTATCCTATCCTAAAGCTTATTTATTGAGCTTTCATATGATGTATACATCTCTATGACTGGTTTTGTGGTCCAGGGTCACATATAGTATAAGCACAAATTCTACAAACACACACACACACACACACACAAAAAGCTATTTTAAAATTCATAATGTTCATAATGAATTCAAAATTCATATTATTGTGTACATTCTGGAATAAAGGACAAGGATTTTAAGATCTGAAATGTTTTGAAGAAAAAAAAAACAAGGCATCTTTGTTGCCAACTTTGAAAATGGTTAAAGAGAAAAACTGGCCATCGTACACTAAATGGCTGAAGACCACGCAATATTACACGTTTTAAGTTGTCCCAAACACAACAAATTCATGCAAAAACATGCACTTACTAGCTAGAATCATTCAAAATATTATAGTGTACATTTTGTTGGCTGACTGGCTTGCACAACAACACATTCATGCAAATTTGTTTGCAAAAATCACACCACCTAATTCACTTATTTGTAGCTTTTCATTAACATATGAAGTTACAAAATCTGATTCTATGATTATCATACATCTGCAGGCTTGTACAAAAAACTGTCCAAAAGTGATGTAGTGTATTCCAGCATTAACTCAACTAACAAAATTTCAATTGTTTGGTTCTAATTTGGTTTAATTTGGTCAAAGACTTCTAATTTGCTTCTATTTACTATGCACAAAATCTTGAATTATACATTTTGTACTCATTTATATTTCATATGTATTGTATTTTCCTTTCAGCTGCTCCTTCCTTAACTTTTGCTTAACTTTTGTGATTCGTCTCTATTTCTTTTGACTTTACACTGTCATAAAGGCTCATGTGTCCTCTGGGAAAATTTGACAGTTCCACCAAGTCTAATGTGTGAATGACTGGACAGAGCAGTGTCATTATTTCCTGCCTTCTCTTTATGTGGTCATTCAGAGCAAGTCCTCTCACTGACACACATCCTAGACTGAGTTTCAAAGCTATGGGGTCAGCAGGGATGGAAATGGACTTAATTATTGTTGAAACTCTTTTTTCTGTCTGTCTCTGCACAGTTCCCTCTGTTACTCATTCTTCTGTCCCTTTTTTATGTAAAATCTGTATTATAATTATAATTTATAAAGCATTTTAAATTGAAATAACATTTACTAACGTCAAACTGCTGTGCTTATATCCTTTGAGGTGTCAGTCAAATGAGCTCTCTGAGGTATTGAGCAACCTTTCATAAGCTTTTCATGGAAAAGCATACAAATAAAACAAACACACTCACCATTGACTTCCTGTGACCCTGCGTCTGTGAAGAGGGAGCTCATGATCTCCTCGAAGTTGCAGCTGGGCTCAGCGGTGTGAGGGTCCTGTGAGACGTGGCGGAGCATTGTCTTTAACACGTCGTCTAGAGAGGTTTCATCCTCATGCAGCAGAATACTGGCCCTCTCCAGAAACCCGTCCAGGTCCCTGTGAGCTCGCACTTCCTCCTCGAAGTTCATTAGCTTCACGTACTGAGGGGACACACAGAGGTTCGTGTAAGCAATGGCAAAAAAAAAGCCTCTATGTTGATTTAGATTTTTTTCATGTGATGTATGATTAGTTCATTGTGGACAAGTATTTAAAAAAAATTATATTTATATTTCATTATATTTATATTTTATAATTATGAAAATAATATATTTTTTGTGTAACATATTTATATTAAAAAATATATATTTATTCGACTGAATCACTAAGATGAACTTGAAAGATCAATTCATTCAAAATGGACAGATACAAAACAAATAAAAAAAAGTAAAAGTTTCCTGATATTTCCATATTTTCCATGACCTTGGGAACTCATTGGAAGTCAACTGTGTATTACAGTGTTGTTAGGGTTGTTAGAAATAGTTTGTATGTATCTGATACTGTGCTGAAAATATTTTGATTTTGTATTATTGTCTAATTTTGTACATTTTTCATTACAACCTGAGCGAATAGTTCATCAGGTAATTTAAAAGCAGTGCTATTAATTTTAGAATGCTGAATTAAAATAATTTATAAGAATTTTAAAGTAAAAAGTAGTACAATTAATTTTAGAATGCAGAATTCATAATGCTACAGTGTTAGATGATCTGATGATCATGTTATCCAGTAATTGTTTTCACTATTTTATATCATAGGCTTTATTTAAAAAATTGTAAATCCTAAAACTGCTTATTTGCATACATAAATAAAAATTCCAGATTTTAAAAAGGAGGTCTCATACTCCTGAGTCCCACTGTATGTAGACTTGGCGTATCAATACATAATTCAATTAATGTGCAGTCACAGGTGTGCATATAACTTTAGTCTTTAGTCTTTAATCTTATAAGATCTGTTTGGCATGTGGATGTAATGAAAAGTCTCACCCTTCGAGACGTGTTAAGCAGCACACAGCCGTGGACATCAGATTCTGTAGGAAAAAAGAGAAGAGGAGGCCTGAGGGTTGAATACTGTGTGCCAAAACAACAAGCATCATAAAACAGCTTTTAGAGTTTTTAAGAAGAGAGCGACTGGTTTCAAAGAGAACGCTCTGATAGCATAAAATTGTTCAAAAAAATAGTGAACATAAAAGCCATCTGCATCAGAGAGCCCCTATTGTGATCTCCTCAATTTAACCCAACATCACAAATATCTGCTATGAAACAGTTCAGTCCCTGAATACAAAACAAAATATCACTCCCACAATACTGTTTGTTAGTAACCACCAAATACATCACAGCGTACTTCATGGATCACGAGCATCGCCCAAACTCTGAAGGGACGGGGTGTACTCGTGTATGCTCATGTGTTTCCGTGTCCCTGCCTGTCCTTTATTTGCTTAATTCATGTTTGGTATTGTCCTCAGGTTTGCAGGTTGAGCTCGAAACCCTCACGTGATGGCTGCATGCTAAGTCCTCCTCCATATAGAGATTATATAAAGCAGACAGCCTTTATCAAAAAGAGATCCCTCAGTCCTGTGCGGTTGGCCCACAAGAAGTCCTGCCCCTTGAAAGAGATATTCAGGCAGGATTACCACGACCCGCGGCTGACTCCTCCGCTGCCTTAGCTTCAAGATTAAACAGCCCCTCAGATGGGTTTGGGATTAAAAGGGGGAAATTGAGAATAAAAGCACCAGTTTAAAAGCGCAACTTTGGGTTTAAATAAGAGGTAAGTCTGTGTGTTAAACTAATAAGGTTACATAACCCCTCAAACCTTTTAATGGCTTACAGTTACCACGTGATATATCATTCTCTCCTCTACCGTCCTTCTGTCCTTCGCTCTTCCATTTGTCATCTGCATTTTCAGATGTTTACAAGTACGCAATATACATTTAACAGTCGAGGTCACATCGCATTGAACTGAAATGGACTGCATTATCCAAGCCCCTAATTAAAGCTCAGTGAGTTGTCGGGTATAAAACTCAAACCACTGTATTAACATAAGATAAAAGGCAGCATTAATTGAGCTCGAACTACATTGGTGCAAACCCTAATCCAAAGAGAATTCAGCAATTAGCCAGTTATCAAAACCACATCCAATCAAACCAGCATCAATAATTTGCCGGAGGCTGGTAATTGTCAGACGTACTGTATATGCTCACCCCCGTGGTCGTCTGAAATGAGGAGCCAAAGCCCCCCCCCCTCTGTTTACTTATTTAGTCTAACCTAAATTCATGTTGAAGCGTTGAAATCTGCTATTTATCTTTAAAAGGTGCTGATAACCATTATAATAATTCAGGTGGTTCAGTAGAAAGCCACATAATGAATCAGAGTTCAAGTGGCCTGTTTTTGAAAAATGGCTAATACTCTTTGTATGGACAGTGAAGATGAACAGAACACACCTACAATAATAAGGACTACAGAAATACAATGCAAAGCATGTATCATTTATTCCAACAAACCTTTAATAAACACAGAGAGTGTGGAAAATGTTGTGGGCATGCTGATGAATTTTTAATTTCATCAAACTGCATGTTGGCTAAAAACTGTCTCACTTACACTTGTTTTTCAAGAAACTTGAGTACATTTGGATGAGAACAGAAACTGGTCATGGCATGGATGAGTTGTTGTACGGACACAAGAGTCATCGGCCAATCACAGTGCTGCTAAGAAGAACATGCGTTCCTCACATTAACTCCAGCTACAGGATGCTGATGAGAGCTCAGTGGAATCAAGGGAGGCAAAAGAGATGCTGTCTGCCTCTAGAACTGCTGTGTGACTGTATAACTTCAGACAAAAATGAGTGGTTTAGACATCATTTGATCTTATATTAGGTAATATTTGTTTCGCTTTATTTTTGTAGTGTGTAATTATTTCTCGCCCGCCCCTGCCTCGCCCCCAGCAATCAAGCAGCATTAAAAACCCAGCAGTTTGCTCAATAGCATGGCTGGATGTTCGCTTCGGCCAACTGCTGAAATCATGGGAATTATCACTTAAAACAAAAGGTTTGGAGGCCCTGGTTTATAAATATTCAAACACACACACACACGTACATCCTACACGGTTCAAACTCTTAGCAGTATGTCAGAGGAGAGGAATTTGGTTTTAATCTAGACAAGTGCTGACGGCTTGTGCGCCGAGGATGACAGAACATCAGACCGGATGAGACAACGTGTGAACAAACCCCACTCATCCTAATGTGAGCCCACCAAATGCACAGCAGGAGTCACTCACGCAGAAAAGAGAATTTAAAACAGAACTAACTGTATTTGAGTAAACAGAGAGAGAACATTTGCTTGTCTAATTCTGGGTCACCTGTCTAGTGATATTACTGAAGCTGTTCTAACTTTCAACAGCAGCAGTGCGTTCGGGCAAATAGCAACCCTAATAATAGATATGTTACATCATCCATAAGATATCATTCGTTTCAACTGTTTTCAGTTATGCAAAACATTAAATGAAGCAAAAATCGCTATATGGGGCTGTATTATAGCTTATTTTCCTCCCTTAACGTCTAATTATAATGTTACTAGATATTTCATGAACCAAAAGCAGTTTCACATAGCCATTTTGCATCCTCTTTCTGATCTATTTTTAACAGGCTGTTTTTTTCCAACTGCATCTATAATACTTCAATAAGTAAATGATTTTGAGATTAGCTAAACTCCACATAATGGTGTAGTGCTCTTTCATCAGGACAGATTAACCTTTTATAAAAAAAAAAAAAAATTATCAATCATCAATTTAATTTATAATTATACATGTTTAGGTCAATTAATTATTTATCAGTCAGGGCTGCGTTTCCCAAAAGTTGATCGTAGCTTCATTGGTTTAAATGGGTCTATGATGTACTTAAGATTACAATGATTTTGGGAAACGCAGTCAAGTATAATACTGGTACTTGCATGCTTAAGTTTTTGAAAACGCACCTTTTTGCAGATGTGGCACACCTCATACGTACAGATTTATAGGAGATAACAAAAGCTTTGTTCAGACAGGCCTAGATTTACCTGGAAAGGTTAGGCAAATTTGCTTTGTACAAAAACAGATTATGATTGTAATCCTGTCTTACCAGCCAAATTGACATTATTATTTTTTTTACTTTTGACCAATCCTCTGAGAATTGTAATTTAGTGTTTTTGAATACTGTAGCTAAACTTTGTGCTGCCTGGTTGTGGTGCTTAGACAACTTCATTGGCAACTTTCCGGATGCTGCTAGTGTCTGATTTAAAAATAATCAGTTTGTAGACACAGTTATAGACACAAAACAATGACTAATTATAAAGAGAAATGTTGTATGCAATAACATTTGTTTTTCAAACAATGTCCATTGTTCCTTGAAGACATCTTTACAGAATGTTTAGCAGTGGTTAAAAGGAACTATTTGGTCTTTTGCATGCACAATATACTAAGAAGTAAGAGATGTCAACGCTTTCCACTGCTTTTTGTTTATTTTTCAATTGTCATCTTTGATTACATTTTCCTGCAGAGACTGAGGACAGAGAGAAGCGAAGACGACTTTGTGTGGTTTTGAGTGACAACAGGTGACCTGGCACCGTGTGTGGGTTTGGTGGGGGTGCCGCGACATAATCACAGCACACCTGAGACTGTTGCCGTGGCAACAACTGACCTGCTAACCTGAGCATCTCCAGAGCTAATCAACAGCTCTGGGTCTAACTGCCATCCCACTCTGAACTCTCTCGCAAACACACACATTCACTGACCTGTCCCTCCTTGGTGTGTCTGGTTGCCGTAGAGATGAATGTCATCTCCTGATGGGATGGGAGAGTCCTGGCCCTCCTCTCGCTCCTCGCTCCCCTCCTCATGTTCTTCTCTCTCCCTCTGTTCTAAGAACAGACACACACACAAAACAGCCTCAATATATATATATATATATATATACATATATACATATATATATATATGTATATACATATATATGCACACACACTTATTAACAGGTATTTTAATACACACAAAATATTTGTAAATAATACAAAAAAAATGCATTAATAGCATTTCGGTAGTTGGTAGTTAAGTGTATCACTTAACAGCCTATATGATTATAAACTATGAAATATACTGGCACCAATACGTAGTGTTTGGGAGAAACTAGCTACATATAACAGTATTACACAATTTAATTAGAAAATAAATGTAACTGTATTCATGCAACTGAAAAAAAAACATGTTTCATTAAATTACAGTTACTTATGAAAAAGGTTGCATCTGAATATTTTCTCTCTCACACACACACACACACACACCCACATAGAGACTTTGTTTCCCAAATTGCATCAACTGCTCTAAAATATAAAACACCAATGTTTAGGACATAGAATAGGGCACTTTTCCAAGGTCAGTGTTTCCTGATTTAAAAAACAGTAAAATAGCTATTAAACTATTTCTAGTTATCTGTATTTAACCTCAGAACACTCTCAAAGTAAAACAATGTGCCTCCGTCTGGTTTTGTGGTGACTGGGCTTTCATCTTAATTCAAGGATTTTGAAAGTCTGACAGTAATCAGTGTTAAGTACTACTGTAAAATTACCCCGGCCTGCTTTTAATGTTCTAAAATGATTCGTATTAAGTAATAAAAAAAATTATCAAATGTAATCAGCTACAATAATAAAGCAATTGAAATAGCTAAACTACCTATAATACTTTAAATAGGGTAACTTATAATCTATAACCTAATTTCCAAAGCAACTTTTCCAACACTGCAAATATATCCAGTAACACTGTCATTGTAATTTTACAGTGAATTTCTGGCCACCACAGCTGTAATGTTATTTTACTGTACATTTTATGGATATCTTTTCCAGTATAACAAAGTATACAATATTTACTGACAACAGCACAATGTTCATTTACTCTTCATTTAATTCAAATAAAATTTCTACTAATCCTTAATAATATTGATGATATTGCTGATATATGTTCCCTGCTAACTCATATGTCAAAGTTGCAATTAATACACATAATTAATATGCTTGACTGTATATTAAATCCATCCTTTATAAATTGATATTTCAGTACCGATAATACTCCAGTGACACAAACACTACAAGGCTTCAATAATCCATACATTTCTCTCTTTTTTCATGCTGAATACAAAGTGTTCTTGGGGTTTAATACCCCACAGATGTGACTGAGTAGCCAGAGTGTGGCTAAAGCTGTGATTTATCCACACATGGCAGCTCGTTATTGTTCTCGCTTCTCTGGCTGAATGTTGCATGTGAGTGGCTATCGGTTCCATATCTTTCTCCTCATCTATTCATTTATTCACTAATCCTTCCCTCTATTATTCTCTATGTAAAGCTGAAGAGGAGAGGGGGCTGTTAATCCACGTGTGCTCATTGACTCTGCCACCCTGGACCTATGGTGAGCAGGCGAAAGGATATTCCTCTCCCCGACGATGGCGCTCCCCTTTTTTCCAGTTTTTCTCGCTCGCTCTTTCAAGCTCAGCGCACCGTGGTTGATCATATTCATAAGTGTTTGATTCACTGAAAGCCTATTCATGAACAAATTAACTCATTTATTGAAAATACCCCCCATACTTTGTTATAATTACATACGTATAAACAAGAGCCCCTTGAATTGAACTGAGAGAGAGAGAGAGAGATGACATAAACAGTGATTTCTGAAATGGCATAATGAGAGAATACTTGAGAAATCTGAACATGCCACAAGCTTAACTTGCACTAACAAAATGTCCACATTTAATTTTCAGGCACTTTTTTGGCTCGGATTTTGCTGCAGTGGGCTTTAATGCAGCAGAATCTGAGGCAGATAACTTGCCTCTCTTTGACGCTGATGAGAAAACCAGAAATACTACGATTTGAATATCCCTGCAAGTCAGGAATGAGGACATGCTTTAAATGCTGTAAAAAGGAGTTTCCTTCTGCCTGTGTTTTACTCCAGGCTTGACCTTCACACCTCTCCTCCAGGTCATGTGTTGAACAACAAAACACACACCAACTAACTCCTACAAACATTCACTCACCCATCTCTTGATAGAAGTATCCATTCTTAGCCATCCCTGAGGAGGGAGCCTCTGCAAGAGAAATTATAACCACAATTAATAAAAGACTTCAAATAACTATGAGTGTGTGTTAAATAACACAGCGTGAGCAAGATTAGCGTAGCGGGACAAAACAGGCGTCAAAAACAAAAGGTTATCTATCCAGGAATTATTGTAAATTACATGTTCGGGTGCTGTCTCTGGCCTCTATTTTCTCCCAAAATCTGTGTTCCTCTCAATAAATGTGTCATATCCTTGGAATCTTGGAATAGATTAATTTGGACTACAAGATACTTTTCAAATGATATTAAGCTACATTCTCTGTATATATATATATATATATATATACATATATTTCTTTTTTTTTTTCTTATTACTATATTAAATGTAGAAGTTTTTAAATGTATTTAAAATTTGAAGTTGACTTATTATGGCTGTGATCTTTGAAAATATAACCATAATTACTTACATGTATCCATTTATTTCAATTAACCTACTATTAAACTTACATTTGCTGAAATTATACATTTAAACATTAAACATATATACATTTAAATTAACCTACATCTACTTTCAGGACATAGTAGTAATTCTTCATTGGAATATCAATATTTGCATTTAATTTATTATTAAATTGAATATATATTTAGATTTTGATAGATATAAAATTATGAGTTATGGTCAATCATTTGTTTGGAGTGTCTCTCATTTCTTTCAAAGTTTAAAACAAAGGCAGGTGAAGTTGTCCCACGTCTCAAGAATCAATGGGAATATGCAAGCACAAATATGCCATACTGTCAAAGTCATGCCTTTACAATGGTCACTAAACATCCACACACACACACACACACACACACAC
>JAUMHI010000054.1:7669363-7682513 GCA_032359435.1 Enteromius unitaeniatus
TTGCTTGCTAAACTCTTCAAAAATAATCACTGAATGACTGTAAATACCAGCTACTCTCATATTAATCTGGCAAAACCGGATAATGAGTGAGAATGAGTGGTCTGATTGGTTGTAGATTCGTATCAATTGCATCTGATAGACACAGGTTAAGAAGGCGGGTAGTAAGGTAGCTTGGCCAGACTAAGCTCCAATGAGCTTTATAGTCGCGGAAGCAAGGCTAGTTGTTTGTGTCTCCCAGCGCAAATTCGCCTCTATTTGCTTCTTCGCATTGACTTTATATGTAATCTACTTACGTGAATAATTTCATTCGCATTTGGTGTGAACATTGCAATACAGGGCATATTCTCATGCTAGAAGTCAGTGATGATGTTCATTGACTATGCAAATGTCCTTTGCTCATTTACTGTAGCTGCTGTTTGCATAACTGAAGAAATGTTAGTATTATAATTACAATAATGTACAATTTTTATATTAATTTATTATGTTAAATACAATTTATCTGTTCAGTTTTTAGCTTAGCATTAGAGTTGGTTCAGTCTCCTGAAAGGAAACCAAGTAAATAAACGTTTAAAATAAGAATAAAAATTAAAAATGGCATGATAATATTGTGTATCGCGATCTCACATGCTGACTATAGGTCAATATGTCAGTTAACACCAACACTAGCGCGCAGACCAAGCCAAAACAGACACATCAAATCAAACAAGCTAAAGTTTGCATTTGAATCGTCACACAGCCATGATGCACGACACACAAACAGTTCCGCCAAGACGTGTCATTGTTAATTCACCTTTAACGTTTTATTCAGTCATGTTTAACAAAACACTCTCGTTTACAGTCCTGCTTTTTCTTCACAGTCTCTTCTATAATCACATTTCCGGCAAACCGGAGGAAAAAAATATTTTTCATGTGGAGATGTGATCAAAGCCAATGTGTTGAAATAATGAGAGATAAGAGGAGGGACAAAAAGACTCAACAGAAAGCTGTTTTCAGAATAAATCTTGATAAAAAAAAATCCCACTAATCACATTAATGCAAGGAAACATGGACAAACTCAAAAGAGAAAATACCTGATGCAGGCTGTGTAGCGTACAGGCTCCTAATATCTGATCATCATTACTAACACAGGAAGTGCTGTCTTGGCAAACAGGAAGCAAGAGCTGGCATAACAGGTCTTTGTGTGTGTGTGTGTGAGTGTGTGTGAATATTTGAACATCAGTGTAGTTTTACTTTCAAACACATGGATCACCATTGTTTGCATGTGCATTTAATACCATGACCAGATTCAGTTTAGCTACAGAGATAAGCTGATGTGTGAGTCACAGACTGAAGCTTAGTAGCCAGCGAGTCCTTTCCCTTTACACACACACATACACACACACGCACACAGGCAATTTCAGGCTCTCTGCGCCACTGAGCAGTGAGAGGGGTGTCTCTTTAAAGCTTGGTGGTCTGGTTGTTAAGAAATACTCATGTATGTGGTTAGTATGCAACAAAACCACAAACAGCCTGTGCATTTATTCAGTTTCATATTCAAGATAAAGAGCATAAAACATCAAATATGCCTCAGTATCTCTCTCGCTCTCCTTTTCCTTCTTTCCTTGCTGTCCTTTTTTTTTTTTCTAGACAAGACAAGACCAGACACGCTAGAAAAATACTGTTGGGATGGACGAACTCTCTCTGGCGAATAATGCAAATTTACAGATAAAAGTGTGCGAAGATGAAACAACAGTGCAAGAGCAAGCGTGTTGTTGCGCGGCTGAGGTGGCTGTGTACTTTGTCAAGTGCGAAAGAGGGAGTGTGTAGTAAAGCTGTCCTCACTCTCTCTCTCAAGCACACACACAGTTAAATAAGCTCATCACAGAGGTGCTAGGTCACACAAGACAGCCGCTCGATCTCACTGCTTCCTTCAAGACAGCAACCTTAATGTGATAATCTTGTTGAAACTGAATCTCATAATACTGTAAGTCATGCAGCCCTGATACATCTAGTTCTTCAGAACTAATTACAGCAGTTCTGCAAACAAAATCAACACTTACAATCACAATTGAAATGTACTTTTTGTACTTTCTTTAAAGGATGTTTGACCAAAAATA
This sequence comes from Enteromius unitaeniatus, assembly GCA_032359435.1. Lineage (NCBI taxonomy): Eukaryota > Metazoa > Chordata > Actinopteri > Cypriniformes > Cyprinidae > Enteromius > Enteromius unitaeniatus. Next base: position 7,671,460 of record JAUMHI010000054.1, read on the forward strand.
AATTTAATAAAAATAAAAGTAGTCTTTGGTTTTAGTGTCTCAATAATGACATCAAACATGTCACGACTCATTTTGATGCTCCTTTTTTTGGATGTATCATACTGTACAATGCTTACTGAAATCTTTCATTGACTCACACTTAGGTGTCTACTTAAGTCAAAAAGTACAGTATGTACAGTAACATTTTAATTGACTTAATACAGTAATACCAGTCAATTATGAATAGTATACTTTACATAACCAAACCGTTAACCTAACCCTAGAGAACAATTGTTTAATGTTACTTAATGGTGTAATTAGCCTACACAGTAGCAAGGGCATAAAATAAGGTGTAACCCAAAATATTTACTGTGTTCATGTTATATTTGAAACCCTTTTGATCCTATTTAAATGCGACATGGTTAAGGTTAGGAACAGGTTTTGTGGTATGGTTAGGTTTAAGGGTGGGTTATGAGGTCAAAGGCATAAATGAAATAATTAGACGTATTTTTCTTTATATAAAAGCACAATATAAAAAAACATATAGGACTACATGCAAAATGTAAATGTTAGAACACAGTAGATTTTAGAGTTTTTTGGTTACACTTTATTTGAAGGTGCCCTTGTTATATATTGTACATTTAATAATGAGTTATAATAATAAACTACTTCTATGATTTGGCTAGGTTCAGGATTAGGGTATGGCTTAGGGTTACTTGCATGTAACTTTGTATAATCTATTGTTATTATAATAGTAAATACATGTAACTAAAACCTTTTTTTTGTATTACATTTTGTATTTTAATATTAATATTTAATATTAATAATTCTATTAAATGTATTTTTGTGTTTTGTCATTCTGAATTCAATAATTTTAGTTCTCATTACTTACTAAAACAGCATTTTAGACAAAATAAGAAACATTTTAGCTAATAAATGCAAAATCACATCAAACCTGCAAACATTGTTGTATATTAATTTGAATATGCATCATGTGTCTGTCAGTTAATCTCAAATCTCATACGTCTTCAGATTACTTGGAATATGGATTAAGCCATATGAACTACTTTTCTAAAACATTTTTTTTTCATTTTCTGAGCTCATCCGCCCTTATCCCCATACATTTTCAATGTATGAGAAGAATATTCTTCAAAAAAAATTTCCATATTTCACAGAGGAAAAAAATCAAGAGGTTTGAAATGTTATGAAAGTGCATAAATAATTACAAATCTTTTTTGGGAAAACAATCCCTTGAACTTTTTTATAAAGAGATTAATTAATTTGTCTTGGAAATCTCACGGTGCATTTTGGCAGGTTTGCAAAATGTCCAAAAAATAAATAAATATAGTAAATTGAGTTTGCAAGGCAGTTACATCCAGCCATATGGCACCACGCTCTGGCAGACCAAAAAACATTAATCCCTGCCCTGACAAATGGACAATGTGCATTAAAAAAATGGAGGTAAGAAACAGGGCACATGGCCTGCAATATAAAAGCACATCAAACATGTGAATGCATCTTTTACATAAGCTATTACAGCTGTAATATCATAAAAAAGGTATAAATGCAAAAAGCATGTACTTTGGGTTTAGAAATGCTGTTTAGGAATTTAAACTCTGTTATTTCACAGACCTTAGGTTTTTGAGATCTTTTAATCCGGCGGTACCTTTATGAGAAGGGCTATGCTCTGACACAGATATGACTTTTGCTATGTGAAAGATAAGGTATAAGAGAATGAAAGCTGCCTCTTGCAGGCTGTGATGGTATTTTGGTTTTCTGGTCCTTTAGCGTGGATACACCTCTACTAAACAGACAGACAGAAAGAAAGACAGATTAAAGGTGCTCTCTGCCACTTTTTAATGTCACTTACAGCCCTGATCTATGAGAGAGGGAGCCGGAAAGAGAGAGACTTAATATGCCTGCAGGCTTTTTGGCACTCGAGTCTCCGACTGCTTAGAGAGGGAATTCCTTCTGAAGACCAATAATGACACACATACATACACACATGCTGCTTCTTTGGGAATAAAGGAAGAGTGTGATGAGGCAAGGAGAAGGAGAGAGACATCGAGTTGTGTCTGTGTGTGTATGAGGCTGCTCGACAGAATATTCCTGGAGAGAAAAAGCCAAACAGTTGACGATGCATTCTCTCCACAAATAAACCATGGAAATCGGCAGAGAAATTTTAATATGCATGCTGTGGTGGGAGTAATAGAGGGAAAAACTCAATGCTATAATTATTAAATGATGAAAGATTACTGTTTCTGCATGCAAATGAGCATGTTATGGATCTTCAACATGTAAACACATATTAAAAAGATTTTAGAAAGACCAGTTAGTTTCTTCAAGCAAGTGTGACATCGGCTGGATGATGCTTTTGACTCTCTGCATGAAGTCTGGTCTGGAGCTTATTCTGGTCAAGAACTGAGTTACTAGAAATGGACTGGTTTTGTTTCGTTTTTAAATTTAGAAGAACTTTTATTTTTAAGAATTGTACGTTTGTGACCCTGGACCACAAAACCAGTCTCAGATCGCACAGAAATATTTGTAGCAATGGCCAGCAATACATCATTTGGGAGAAAATTATAAATTTCTCTTTGATCCCAAGAATCATTAGGATATTCAATACATTTAAGTTCCATGAAGATATTCAGTAAATTGTTGTTTAATTTTTTGCACCTTCAGATTCTGGATTTTCTAATTGTTGTATATGAGCCAATTATTATCCTATCCCAACAAGCCATACATCAACAGTAAGCTTATTTATTCAACTTGATGTCATTTTAAAAAACAATTTTCTCCTCTAGCATGAAAAGCACTGGACATCTTTATTCGAATGTTCAAAAACATGCATAGCACTAACCAGTCAGATCAAAACTGGTGATTTCAGCAGGCTCTCGTTTTTTTTTTTTTTTTTTTTTTTTTTTTTTGTGCAATATGCATCAGTGAACAGACTGTGGGCAGTCTGTTGGCATGTCATCTGAGGATCTTCTGATTGTAATAGAGAAGATGTCCTTCTGATAATAGATTTATTAAACCCCTGCCACAGTATAAGGTGTAACGCAGTTATAATGTTCTTCACATGTTCGGTTAAAATATCTGTTCAATTTACAGGGAAATCCTAAAGCCGCAGCCATTTGCTCTCAAATGAATTTCATACAGCAGAGATGTTTCTGCGGCATCCATCTAGGCTGAAGCGTCCGTCTCACCTCATTCTCTCTGTGTGATGGGAGCAATCTCCAGGTGACCCTGATAGTGATCTATGCATACTCTACACATCACACAGTGTTATATTGACGTACGTGAGCAGGCTGCTCCCTCTCTGACTCTCTTCAGCTCACTCTACAAGCGGTAGGAGAAAATACGCAGAGCGGCATGTGTGTAAAAGCACAGCGCACCAAACAGTAACAGGAAAACCTAGGTAATATAATGAAGATGGCAGCAGATCTGGCTCTCTTAAGCCCATTTATTCCTGTAAAACACTATCTCGGGTGTTGGGAAGAGAAATACAGACAGAGATACCGAGGGAAAGGTGGACGTCAAGATCCAGTGACCGTAGCGCTAACGTGCTTAAACATGACAGCCGTCTTTAATCAAACAGCACCAAGGGAATGCGCAGCTTAAATGTGTTTGCATGGACACTATTGTCCTGTACATCAAGGGAATAGAGATTTTCCTTTCCTTCATATCTCGGCTGCTCTGGTTTCGTGAGCGCTCTGCTGGGGGATTCCTGCTAATTGCTTGCACATTCCCTTCTTCCTCTATTAAAGCCAGGCCACCATTCCCTCTTACGATCTACAGTACCGCTGCCACAAGAGAAGAAGACCAAACCGGAGACAAAACACAAGCGAGAAAGAACAGAAAAAGGATACAGCTGTATCATACGAGGAATGTGAATGCTGAACGAAAACAGAAAGACCGTTTGACATTTGAAGGCCATGATGGTATCTAGTTTATGCCAAAGATGGTTTGTCATAGAGCCTGGCACAACGTCTGGCCGTGCATATGTGTGTTTGTCTACCGTATGCGTATCAGGAAAGTGGCATGTGTGTGAGGTTTCTCCCCTGGTGCACGGGCAGCATCGCAATCAAAGGTCGGAATTCATCAACACTGGCATCCTCCGACATCTTGAAGCAATCTAAGGTTTATTCCAGGGGTGGGCGGAGGGGGGGGGCGCGTCTGTTTGCCTGAGCATGGGTGTTTGTGTGTGCGTTTGGATGCGAGAGGGGGTTCCTGACATTCGCTAACAGAAAGTGAGGATGGAGTGTTTGTAACTTTTTCCTGCAAGCTATATTTAATCCATTACAGAGAAGCAGAGGCATGTCTATCTGGGATCAGACTTTTAGCGGAAGAGATGCCCAATTAATTAGGCTCAAGCAAACAACACACAGCACTTGGCAAATCGTGCACATATTTGGACCTCTAAAAATATCCACATTACGGCCGTGCCTGTAAATCAGAAGAGGGTCAAGCTCTCCATCATGTGAACGTCTGTGAAGGCTGCTCCTTTCGCGACCACAGACGCCGCTCTTTGTATGAGCGAGGATGCCCATATGGCCGTTTTACAGCATACCATAAACAGAGGAGATAAACAGAGGAATGTGTGATTCCAATTTCCCTTTCAGACTGTAATGTACAGTGGGTGGAAGACAAATGGGGAATAGAAAAGTCAGATGCCTAACTGCATTACCAACCTCTCTGTACACACACATACACGGATAAATAAAAGGACACACAGCATCACAAAGTCAATCGGCCCTCCAGAAAATGACATCTATTCATATGCCGCCATCTGCAGCGCGAATAGGACGCACAATAAGCAAACCCGATAGGAAATCGTAAATAAAGGAATCTAGGGACAAAATGTCCACCTTTCATGTGTGTGTAATGAGAGGCGGGTGAGCAATTATGATGCTCGTTAGAAAAAAGACAGTCATAAAAAGACAGAGGACATTGCTTATTACAGTAGCCTCATTGTTAATTTTATTCTTATATCAATCCGTTCATCTGTTCGAGCAACTTCAATCCTGTTGCGGCAATTGCTCATCTATGTGAAAGTTCGCAGATGGCCCGTGACCTGCTCCAATGACATTGAGATACTGTGGAAATTATGGTATTGACAGAGTGCCACAATGATTATCCACAATCCGAGACGGGCACAAAGTAAGTGTCAATTACAACGGTCTGATCAAATGCGTACTTGATGCTGTGTGTTACACACACATGGAGAAACATACACGTAATCATGCGAGGAGAGAAAATTGAGACATCCACTGATTTGAAGTTCAACCCTCAGGCGAAGGATGCAAATCACAGTCTCATTACGTATGTGTGTGTGTGTGTGTGTATATCTGCGGGATGACTGACACAAGATTTAGTGTCTTCCCACTTCTATTACCTACAGTGTTTACACTGAGGCTCTGAGCGAAGGGAAAGGACAGAAAGAGAGCGATGTAGGTGCACTTGTGCTGTACGACGGCGCATGTGTGTTGCATGCGGTATTAGACTGACTTCTCACAATGAGGCAAATTGAACAGCAACATTGCGTACAAATAAGACTCACTCTCCCTGAAGACTACTAACTACACACATCCACTCGTTTTCACGTGTACGCACACTCGAGTGCCGCCTGATCAGGCACATAGGTTTTGTTTCAAGCGCTACCCTACAGGTACTTGATTTTGATCAGTGTTTTGCATCAATCTCTTTTCTCACGTCTCCCTCTCCCTCGTTGTATTTGCGTGCGTGTGCTTTTGCAATGTGTGTACGGGTATCTGAAAGTGTGTGATTCTTGTTTACTCGACTAAGATTAACAGCATAAAAGCATTTACAACGCATTCCAGAAAACCAGCCCCGAAAAAGCCCGTCTGCATTCCAGCATAACGCACCCCAAAAAACACCAGCAGCAGCGGCGGCGGCGGCGGCAGAGGCAGTGGCAGCGTGTGAGAAAAACAATCCACAGACCTGCAGGATTCAACAGAGAGAAAACTTACAACAACACACAAACACGCATGCACCCTCTCCGCTGCACATGTTTAGCACACAGTCTCAAATTTGAGGGAACCCTCAGATGCTCAGTCGTGACAGCGCAGAAGCATGTGCATATGTGTGCGTGCGCGCGCGCGTGTGTGTATGTGTGAGAGTGCATGTGGATCTTACCGGATGGCACAAAATGAAGAACTTTGTTTGCTTCCATCATTCCCTTCTCAACCCATAATCATCCTGTAGTCCTGACACTAATGAGGGCAAGATCACCTCTGCTCCGGTCTCCTCTCTCTCCCCTCTTCTCTTCACTTCTACCTCTCCCTCTCTCTCTCTCTCTCTTTCTCTCTGTATCTATCTTTCTTTCTCTCTCTCTCATTCCTCAGACATATTTAGTGAGTCAGCCTTGCCCTGCCTCCTTTGAGCTGTGACTCTGGGTCCTAAAGCCTACATTTCCTGCATTTCTCCGTACTTTGTGTACTTGATGCTTGCGGGCATAAATCATGACGACAAACTGCCTGGGATACAGCAATATTTTAGTTTGAGAGGGAAGCGAGTCTGTGTTGTAGAGTTGTCAAGAAAATGCTTTGCAATGTGCGACATGTGGTTTACATACTGATGTCACTGCAATGTCCTTTGTTTCTATCAAAATAAGGAATAATTCTTGCATCTAGAAAATCAAGGCATGATAGAAATACACACCCTGTTGGGAGGTGTGGAGCTTTTGGGTTTTTTGATGCTATTACTTTTTGGTGTGGTGCTTCTGGATTATTTGATGCTGTTATTTTTGGTGAAGACATGTTGAAACAACGTTTCAGAGAGATTGACTGCAAAGATGGCTGCTGAAATTGGGTACGTTAGCTGAAACACGTTGCAAGCATCATGTCTTTTTAAGTCAGCTGTGTAGCACCTTCATTACAGTGAAAGGGCGGCTAATAAAAGCAAGAGAGAAAAGACCAATTAAAACAGATGTATAAAAGTAGTCAACATGCCAATAGCACAATGACAATACTATAGTTAATTACAATTTGAATGGCAAATATTCTATTAAATTAAGCCAATGTAAGACTCTAAAAATGTCTATTTTACGTTATAAAGATTGCAGACACTAAAATCTATTAAGTACACTTAAAGGAACAGGTATCCCAATTTTATAATCATTTACTAATCAAACCTGTTTGACTTTCTTTCTTCTGTGAAACATAAAGGAAGATGTTCTTAGAAACATGTATTTATGTCCACATAATGGAAGTAAATGGTACACAAAACTGCTTGGTTACCAACATCCTTCAGAATATATAATTTTATGTTCCACAGAAGACAGTTTTGGAACTTGATGGTGAGCAAATATTGACTGAATTAGTTATTTTTTCATGTATTATGCCTTAAATGCTAAAATTATCTACAAAAATATCCTCACAGAAGATGAATAAATATCAAAAAAGGAAAAATAAATTGAAGGGGATGATGAAGAAAAAAACTAAAGCAACAAAAGACAAAAATAAACAGGATGGTGACAAAGCAAAAAATCAAACAAAAGAAGTAGGCGACAAAGAAGATGTTGAGAAAGAAGACGTTAAAGCAGATACATAATACTAGCGGCAACAGCAGAACATGATGACTAGGCAGTATTACTAGATGAAAAAACATGACGATGGTGACAAAGAAGAAGACAGGAGTGAAAATGAAGAAGTAGGTGAAAAAGAAAAAGTGAATTGCTGAAGTGAAAAGTGAGAAATTTCCAGCAAGCATTGTAATGACTCATCATTCCAAGGCTGTTTGTTTTATTTCTCTGTTGAGTGGAGTGGGGGGCATAGGGGGATCTGTTCTTTATTTCGGCCCTCACAATAAGTCTTATAAAAAGTGTAGAAACCCTCTCTCCTCCCTCCATTTTGTTGCCATCAAAGGCTCTTTCCACAAAACACACCTGCTGGCAGTGTGTAAAAGAGTTTGTAGAGGTGTGTGTGTACGCATGTATGTGTGTGTGTGTGGGGCTGTAATGTTCACACAGCTCTTGTGTAAACCCTAGACTGTATTGTGATGCGCTGCTCTTTAAACTATTCTGTTATGGTGAAACCGAGAACCTCCCACAATATGACATGCTAAGCGTTTGATTCGGCCACCTACGCGTAAAAGCATTCAACATAACAACACTACTGAAATATCCTACCTCGTATTCATCATAAATTAAAAGACATGTGGGGCGTGAAGGGTTAAATCCTGATGTGGGCACAGGATGCTGTGGGTACACAGAGTGAGGTCAATCTCTGACCTTGCTATTGTCCTTGAGTTCAGCAGAGTTGTCCGGAGGTGCCAGACAAACACACATACCGCACAGCGAAATATTTGGGCTAGATTAGGGACGCAATGTGCATTGGCCAACAGAAAGAGATACAGCAAAGCAAAGAGGGTTCTGGGAGACACAGTGCCCCCTAGTGCCCTGCGTGGCTTTCAGAGGTCTATACAACTGCCTTACACAATAACTCCTCTGAGCAGTCTCCTAAGCACACACACACATTTAATGAATACTTTGTGCTGTCACTTGTGTGCCCTAGACCTCACTTCCTATCTGTGTTTGACTGTGATAGTCAGATCATAAGCTTCACAGGAAATGTTTTGTTGTCTTTCTAGACAAATAATGGGTTTGGAGACTTATGGGTAGTGACTGCTGACTGCAACAGTTTAAGCCAAGAGGTACAACCCCAAAATGTCACATAGCCTACCATATTTTTGCTTACAACTCTTGAGCTATCTATTCACATCACAAACACAAGCAAGTGGTTTTCAGATAAATAAATCATTTAACCCTAGAACTATTTGTGTTCATTCCAATTATTAGCAAAAGACATAAGAAATATGTAGTCAACTATATAGTGATCCAAAATTATACAAAGGGTAATTTTGCCCTGCAACACGGTTCGATACAGTAACTCAAGAGATTCAAAACTGCCACAAATGAAAAAAATATATATATATTATTAATCTACAACATCTATTTTATGGCTTGCACACATGCATGTTTGGTTTTCTATGACATATTCTACATTTCTGTTACAAATCATGTTTATTATTATATTTATCTTAATATTATGCAGCCAGATGGGTTTTAGGCTATTTTTCAGGTGTGTGTGTGTGTGTGTGTGTGTGTGTGTAAACCTGTACTGCAGAATCACTGCAGTAAAAAAAAAATATTGTTAAGTCCTTGTTGAGTCCTTTTACTGCTGTTTTTGAAACAGAATTCTCCCTATTGTGAGCATATTCTGGTAAAATGGATTTTTAAAAACAATTTTTCACAATACAATATATATCACAAATAAATAAACATATATATATATATATATTGTATATATATATATATATATATACATATAAAAAATATATATATTAAGTGTTAAGTTTTCATTCCATGCTGACTTATAAAATGAACTAAGTGGCAAGTTCACTTTTTTAATTCTCAGTTCTTAGTTCTCAGTTCACTTTGCATTCACACTGGAACCCAGTCAACTGAAATATTACTATCCCCTGCATATGCAGTAACATGCTGTTCAATAACTTTATTCAAAGACTAATTTGTCAAAATTCTTTGCTACAAGCATTATGGTCAAGCCATGCAAATACCATTTTTTGGGGGTTTGCTTCATACACACACACATTCAAGAACACAGAGTTGTATTGTATCTCCAGGAAGAGCCAACAGTCAAACTGAGTGAACAACAAAGGGTGGAGCTTCCTTCCCCGGACCCTCACCTAATGTAAGTAATGTATCAGCATGTGCACGTGCTTGTGAGAGAGCATGTACATGCATTAACATTTTAAAAAATAATGAATTCAAAACTTAATACCATGACATGCTAGAACAAATATAAAGATATGAAAATGATCAATAGTATATTACAAAATCTATTTAATTCACAAACTTAGATGATCCAATAACACAAAATGCAACAAAAATTCTGAGTTACCTCACACTTGCAGTACTCCATGAGCTCCAAGGCCAAGAGAATATGAGGGAGAAAGCATGTTATGTCTATACGACGACTCAGGGAACTTTCCCATTTTTGTAAGCCAAATGAGAGAAATAGCACCACTGCTGTGGTGGATGCTGATTCTTATGGGTGTGCAATGAAGCTTTAAAACTGAGGCTTTCTAAATGTTTTGGATAGATTAATAAATACTCTATGCTCTTAGATCAGACAGCCTGATAGCGTTTGACTTTTTGAGACTAACAGCTGAAAGACAGCAGAATAAAAAGATGAATCTTTATCCAGCAGTCCTTCCTTCCCTCATTACCCTAAGAGCATGAGCCCAGGCAGCTTATGTGCGGCTCTATTGTATAGCGAACTATTGGGACACTCATCCTTTCTTTGTTGTGTCAGTCTTGATAGGGAACAGAAAATACAGCTTAATCATGAAGAAAAAGGTAATTATGCTGATACAAAATCATTGTTCATACACATTTTCCATTGTTAACACATTCAGAATTATTAAGAACTAAAAAAAGTTAACGAAAAATTTAGCAGACAATAAGATCAGATTTCCTTCTACATAAATCAATATTTTGGAAAGTGCTACTGCAGTACCTGTCCAAATAACTGCATGGATATCATATTAGGTGATATATTACCTGATTTAAATAGTAAATAACTTTATATAATTGATCAATGAACTATATATTATGGTTAGCCAGGCTGCACAGTAGTTATCACTTCTGCAGTCTTTGGCCTTGTGCTTGTCTTGAATAACAGGACTAGATAATATGACTGTGGCGGTGATAATGAAGGCTAGAGTTTGGATTTCTAGAAAACGAAATAGGTCTTTCTCTTAAAAATGACCATGGTAACCATAAAATAATACCATTTTGACTTTAAAACAACATGTGTGATGAAATATCACTGATAACACTGATAAAATTTCTTTAAAGTAATATGGTTTTACAGTGGCAAAACTGTGGTTGCCATGGTAATGTTAGTTAAGTTGTTTTTTTTTGGTGAAAATGGCATCTGTTTATGACTAGAACTTGAAAACAAACAATTGTTGCTTTTGCAGTGAAGTGGGCTAACGTTATATATACAAATACATTCAGCTGCACTTTCAGG
>JAUMHI010000054.1:7684406-7700413 GCA_032359435.1 Enteromius unitaeniatus
GAAATATGCAATAAACATTAATTTAACAACATTACATGTGACACACAACCCTAATAAACATAACTGATAAGAAAAAACTGAGAAGAAACAGTTATTTCAAAGAAAAAACATCAAATTCAAACTAAATTTGAAATGGAAATGCAGGGAATGTCAGTTTACGTTTTTTTCCCCTGTACATTTTACAGGAATTTACCGTTAACCATTTAAAGTTTTTTCCATAGCATTTTCACTGTTTTTTACTATAAAAATTAGTCATTTTATACAGAGTAGCTTATGAAATGTTGCTATTACACACAAAACTGAACTATTTTGATAGCCGAAACAGTATGCTATATGCGGTTTTGTTAGAAAAGAGAAAAAAGACAGACTCTGTGTTAGCTCAGACTCTGCTGAGATACTATAATTTTAATTAACTTTTAACTCTTAATGTAAACTATTAGTAAAAAAGAAAATCGTCCCACCCAGTTTTTTGTATTGGTCCACCAAAATTTCTGGCATCGCCCCTGGTTTGGAGAGCCCTGTAGCAGTTTCATAAGACAATATTATTTATATTGTTCATTCTTTCTGTAGCTGTGACTGAATTTAGCAATCTTTAAGAACTTTAGTAGAGAACACGGTGTTACAGTACTCACTACTACTGATCAGAGCTCTGGGCATTTGTCTCTCTTATCTGATCCACCCAGTTCAGTTCGTGGAGCCTCTACTAATGAGCTGATGAGTTAAATCAGGTGTAGTAGATAAGGGAGACATCCACATTGGGCAGTGCCTGTCGATGACTGAGAACCGCTGGTCTTTTATATTTTGCCTACAGAAGCTGTAGATGCACTCGAAAAAGAAAAGAAAAAAACATTACAAAAGAGGGTTTTCACAGAGGGTTTTTAGTTTTATTGAAGTTCTCAAAACAAATTTTCATAGTCCATAGAACATTTTAATACTCTAAAGAATCTTAATTTACTGTAAGGAACCTTTTGTGAAATTGAGGGGTTCCATGAATGGTTCTTCATGGAACTACAGAAGCCAATAAAGAACCTTGATTTTTAAGAGTATAGGAGACAGAGCGCACTATGCCTCATAAATGTTTGTTATACTGCTCAAGGCTTCTTTATCACATTTTGAGAAGGAGAAAGACCATCACCTCATGTCCCTGTGTTATCTACAAGGCTGCATGAACATGAAAAAGGCTTTATTTTAACATGATGCAAACCAGAAACAGGAAAAGTCATGCAAGTTTTATTCCAAAACCTGAAAGGGAAAACATCATAAATAAACACGCAACTGTAGTCATTGCTATTCTGGCACACTGCCGATAGGTAATTGGTCAGGGGTAATTCAGCCTGCTAGAGGGGGCATGTAAGAGGACCCTTGAGGCCCCCCGACAGACTGTCTGACATGGAGCCTGAGCCAATGAGGATGTTTTCGGAGGAAGGGTCTCTATGTATGGAAATAAAAACTGCTTTGTTTTCCTGCACATAGCGACAGTATCCACTAAGGTCAGCTACAATTTCCATATCAGTGATTTTATTTACAGAAGGACAGTAATTTGGAGAGCAGGGTTAACGAGTCCAGGGCTGGCACTGAAGAAGATGATGATTATTGTAATGAATTATCGTTATGTATTTGTGTGTGTTTTCCTTCCACTTTATTTTTTATCCCAAGCAGACCAAACATTCACACAAAGACTTTAATACCCTTAACAAGGTCAAGATAAACTTGTTTACGCATGTTTGTTAGCTAATAATTTTATCAGTTACCCACCACAACCTTCTAAACCCTCTGTGCCAATATCAAATGCCCTTCTTTCTCTTCACTCCCTTGTATCTTTGAGCTCATTGGCTGTCATGATAAGTCCAAGAGTATTTTTAGAGTGCTATCCTTTCACAGGGGTGGACACAGGGAGAAAATAGATATATACAGACCCCTGCAATAGAAATCAAAACATTATATAAATCTGCTACTACCAACCCTACTAGAAGTGACAGAAGGTATGAGTTTCACAACTGCGAAAGGTAAGATTTTCCTTCTAACTGCATTTTAAATGTATTTTTGGAGTGTTTTGAAACTAAGAAGAGGTAGTATGAAGTATGAACTGTGACATCAGATGTTAGTTTCTAAGTTGAGAGTGAAATAACAAGCAGGATGACATTTTATTTCTCTTTTCCTTTCATCTGATCTGTTTAAGGTCAAACTGATCAACAACCAATAACGACAGAAAACAACGACCAAGGCCGCCAACCAGAAGAAACTGCCACAGATTTAAACACTGACACCTGCAAACAAAACTTTGATTTGAAAGTCGAAAATGGTGTGGTGAAATACAAACTTCAGAATGTATCTGAAAGCCAACAGACCAGCATGAAGGATGAGAACAGCACTGAAGTCTGTTTGACTATTAAGAGCCACCATGGAGGTTCACCTTCAGTTGAGCAAAATGACCCAAAGCCATTATCCATTGTACCGATACAAGAAAATGTGGCTTCAAATAAGGCATTGTTAGAGAACTATGAAGGGAAGTTATGTGAGGAACAACGGCCGAGTACAAAGCGCCAACTGTCCGCTGAGAGCGCGGCAAAGTCAGTGAGTGTAAGAAAGAGGAGCACTGTGAAAAAGAGCCAAGAAGAGATTGTGAAACCCCTCTCAGTTGCCAGCCCTGGCACGCAGTCTGGGAGACTTTATCTACCTGCAGTCTCCACCTCTCAGAGGAAACCCAGAAAATTGCTGTTCTCCAGCACAGATATTTTCACCAAAGTAGACACATTCGCAATCCAGAAAGGAAAAAAGGTAAAACAAACACACAGTCTTTGTTTGTATGTTTTTAGAAACCAGGTGTGTCCAGTCATGGTCCTGGAGAATCAACGTCCTGCTGAGTTTGGCACCTACTTATCACAAAATGGAAGATTCCAGTGATTTAAAACATGACTTACTTTGGTTCAGGTGTTTTAAATTGGGATTGGAGCAAACTCTGCAGGACAGTTGCCTTCCAAGAGCAGGATTGGACCGCACTGTTATAAACAAAAGATTTAGGCATGAACGTGTTTTTCAGTTGAGGGAGCAGGAAGTATTTGATGCTCAGAAGATTGCTCGTGCAGTCACTGAGGGGGGCAGAAATGATCTGGAAAAACTCAGGGCCATATGGATCTGGCTATGCCAAAATATTGGTAATTGCACTCAATGCATGCAATATTTTTGTGAATCTACATCCTTAAGTAAAATGTCTTATGTGTTTGTAGAGTATGATTTGGAGGGATACCTTGGTCTTTCTCAGAAGATCTGCTCTTCTGATGAGGTCATCAGGACAGGAAAGGGTGTATGTAGTGGATACTCGGGCCTCTGTGTGGAAATGTGCAGGTAAATGTCTACAAGTATATAAATACACACATCATGACATTAGAATGCGGCTCTGAACTTTCTTTTCCTCTAGGGAGGTGGGCATTGAGTGCGTGGAAGTGAGCGGGTACAGCAAAGGCGTTGGATACCAGGCTGGGCACAGTTTAGCTGAGAAGCATTCGGATCATGAGTGGAATGCTGTCTTCGTGGGGGGTCAGTGGTGGCTGCTTGACGCTTGCTGGGGTGCTGGCACTGTGGATATGAAAAGCAAAACATTTATGAAGAGGTCAGGCTCCTCAGAGTGTCAGTTATTCATATCATGCAGTACACACATACTGCAGACTACAGTATATACAGACAAATCATGAGCAGTTTTCACATACTACAAACACAACGTATACTACAGCGTGCAAGATTTCTTCTGAGTTTCTGGGAGAAAATAAATTCCATGCGTTCTTTCATCCATTGTAGAGAAATAGTTTTGTATTTCATTGGTTTTAATGTTATTAATTGACTGGATGTGGATCTGTTGAATCCATCAGTTATCATAATTTAATAGATATATATAGATATTTATTAGCCAGTGAGGAGTTACACTACCCATTAAGAGAAACAACAAGCATGTATCACGTATGTATATTGTCACTTCTAAATCAAGACTATAAATCAGTATTTACATTGGACATGTTTCATGTGATTACATAATTTGCAATGCTTCACAGGATTACAGTTCATTCAAAATTAAAGTTTGTTATGCGATTCATCTTGGATCTGGATGGTTTGGTTTAGAAGATCCAAATTTACAGTCTTTAGGGAAATTGGAGCTCATACTGCAGTCTTTGGAAATGAAAAACCAGTGTGATATGCCACACAAAAGAGAAGAAATATAAGTGGTGAGATCTGTGTGTTTCAGGTATGACGACTTTTATTTCCTGACCGAACCTAGTGAGTTCATAAACTCACATTTCCCTGATGACCAGACCTGGCAGCTACTTACCACCCCCATCTCCATGGAAGAGTTCGAAACGAGACCCTTGAAGACCTCAGCATTTTATCAGTTTGGATTGACCCTGACTCAACCCAAACAGTACAAAACCATCACAGGTATACACACACACACACACGATAAACAATATAACTACACATATGCAAAATAGAATAATGCACAAACTCAAAAGGGAAGATTAGTGAAGCACACACAATGTCTGTCATACTGTAATGAGATAATAGGCGGCTGCTGGCATCAGCTCGTAGTGAGAAGCTCTGAGAAAAAAGATTAGACCGTTTGCTGCAGAGATTAGACTGTCTCATAAGAAAAAAGTTATTGTAACTAAACCTTCCTGAATATTGTCTAAAGTATGCACTGCAGCAAATAAAGGCAAGAGTATTAAGTTAGTGTAAACATTAGTGGAGCCACGAAGGAACTTTGACAAAGCCTCTACTGGTAGACTTTGGGCACTGAATAAATGCATACACACTGAAGCCTAATGTGGTGTCACTCCTAAAAAACACGAGGTCTTGAGATGAAACACTCATGCATGAGATGCTATATAAAACAGCAAAATATCTCGCAAACACTTTGGTCTATTATGCGTACGTTGAAAATTAATGAAATGTATTGCAGTGCAACGCAGAAACAACCCACTAGGGTTTATGGGCCCCCTAGAAAGTATGGTGGGGCACCAGGAAGCATGTTACAGGAAGGGGCAGTACCTATCATGAGAATCATGATCATGTGCGGCCCCTTTTCCGTACTCATTTTTAGGGCATTTAGCTGTGTAATCCACTGTTGACAGATGAGAAAGAGCAAGCACTGATTTAGCACCCTCCAAACGCACTCCAAATTCCTGCCATGCTCAAATGTGTTCTGATTGGCTAAACAAAGAATTTGACAGCAGCACATGGCTATGTTTTATTTTACCATTAATGGAGAGCCATGCGGTCACAGAGATCAACAAAATATCCCAGTTATATCAGTAAAATCTTAAACAAGATAGGGCCACATCAGTTCCTGTTTCCTCCCTACCTAACTGATTTCTACTTAAGATCCCTCTTCTGCAGAACACAGTTTGGCAATTCAAAACATTATGTTATTACTACATTATCCATTGGCAATTTTCAGGAGTGGTTCTCTATGCATATATACCCTACAATGTTAAAAATCTGTTCACTCCTTTTTTTAAATCTCCTTAAAAACCTAAAAGTCATTTTGATTTTCAAAGCAGTACGATGTCATACTGCTCAAGCCCCGCCCATGCCCACTGACGAACTGTCCCTTATTATATTTCCTCTCTCAGCAATGTTAGCAGACGTACAATAATTACCATAATTGTTAAAAATGTTTACCTCTGTACAATGTACGGTCTATAATGGAAAAAAATCCTTAATCACTGAAATCCCACTCATTGATCTAGCTGTAGATGCTACATCTACCGTCATGATTGTTAGGAGAACTCGAACATGGTGTAATGCATGTCTTCCATCTTATGTCAAGTTATGTGTTCTCAGCCAATCATTGTGGAGAAAGACTCTCGCTCATGAGCACAAGATAACATTAATCCTCCTGTTTAACTTAAAAATTAACTTAATTTGTCCCGTCATCAGAGCCACAGAAGACTCTTAGTAGATTATTTTTGTTATTGATAGTAATGTCACCGAAAACACATAAAAAAGAAAATGGGGTGGGGTGAACACGAGTTCATTATCATTTAAAGAGACATGCACCAAAACAGCTTGCTGTGAAAGAGCTGTTTTTACAGTGTAAAAAGGGTGTTGTTTTACTAAACCATTAAGGAATTTTAACCAAAGCATGTTGCAGAGATTTCAAGAGCTTAAAAAAAAAATCACACCAATGTGTGGAACATGTGCCCTTTAAGGATTTTACTTTCTTACTTACATGTTGTCACTGCCATCATTTTCCTGTGTGAACGTAGGGACAATATTACTGTAACATTTTGCAAATGTGTCAAAATTTGTTTTCCGCAGACGACGGGGAAGCAATTGTTTTCGTGAGTTCCTCTAGACTGTTGACCTTTTCGTATGAGATGAGGCAGCGGGATCCCCAGACAGGAGCTCAAAAGCAGGAGGTTGACAGCTCCTGTGGTCTCCTGTCAGTGACTCGTCAAGGAATGAAGTTGCGATTACTGCCCCCAGAGCCTGGGGCCTACGAAGTGAAGCTGTTTGCCCGGCGTGAGGGTGAACCTGGTGCTCTGCGGTGGATTTGCTCTCTTGAACTGGAGTGCCCAAGCATCCAGAAGAGGCAAGCCTTGCCTGATAACCCCTACATGAACTGGGGCATAGCGGCAGGGGCATCGGCACTAGGTGTCAAGAGTTGCATCTTCTCAGGAGAAGAGGCCATAGAGGTGGATGAAGGTGGCGAGTGCAAAGTGATCCTACACACGTCACGACCTCTGATGATGGTGTGCGAGCTTAAACACCACGAGCTCGAAGCAACCGTAGCCAAGCGCTGCCTTGCCTCACAGATCACAGCAGAGCAGCTGGTGTGTAACGTCATGTGCCCGTACAAAGGATTTTACCGGCTGTCTATATTTGTGCAAGATTACGACAGCGGAAGTGGGACTTTTCAAAACGCCGGGAACTATCTGCTGCACTGTCAAAGCCCAAGCATGAACCTAAACGCTCTGTACCCTCCAGATTTGGGCCTGTGGTGTGGTCCAGGGGTGCGTACCCAAGAAGCTGGACTGTCCCATTTCAGCCACACAGGGGCGATAGTGAATGCACCCCAGGGCCGGTGTAACATTACCTTCCACTGCGCTTCACCAGAGCTGCAAATACACGCGACGCTCTGCGCTGAGCTGCACGAGCAGGCTCATTTTCCTCTGTCCCGATATGTACTCTTGACATTTACAGATACTAAGGTAACTGTGAGTGTGTGCGCGCCCAGAGCGGGAGTCTACCGTCTTGGTATTTACGGACGCAAACCCCCTCAGCAGGACTACATGTCACTGTGTGACTTTATAATCAGGAGTGTGTGTGAAAAGCCCGGAGATCCGTTTCCATGTGTGTATTCAGCGTGGGGAAGAGGGTGTGTGCTGCTGGAGCCCCGCACAGGTGTGCTGGCTCCACAAAGTTCAGCGAGTTTTCGCGTGCGGGTACCAGGTGCGCAAAGAGTGTGTGTGGTGGGAGAGAAACGAACCGATCTGAAGATGAATAAGAGCAGAGTTTGGGAAGGTGAGGCTGTCACTGGAAATGCCACACAACTCAAACTCGCTGCTGTCACTAAAGAAAGCAATGACATGCAAGTTATCATGACCTTTGATGTCTTTAACCTGAAAAATGAACTGTGAACAGAACAGACTGTTGTCTGGACAAAAGGGCTATGGTCAATGTGGTCCAACAGATTTTTTTTTTTCAGTCATTACATGATGCAACACATTTTTTTTTGATGATAGTGTGAACCTGGAAGATCTTGTTATCCTTCATATTTAGAAACAAATCAGAAATAAATCAACACTGAAAAAATGGTAAAGGTACGAAAACATTTACAATAAAATAAACGAACATGAGAAGATAAACAAGAGTAAAGAAGATTACAAATCGTTTATTATTTTGTTCATTCAATTTAATTAGTTTTTTACCTAAAAGAAGAAAACAACTTTGTTATCAAAATAAGTAGAAAAAAACAATAATTCAATGCATTGATAAAACACGAGCGTCTATAGATTATTTTATTAAATATTTATTGCTACAAGCCTTATTATAGAGCATTTTAAAGCAGTTAAAAATATAAATATTTAATATAAAATTATATTTTTATCACAGGAATAACTTGCATTATGAATATATATATTTTTTAAATATTAATGTTTATATTAATATTTACAATATTGATATTTACACTTTATTTTTTGATCAAATGCCCTCATGGTGAGCATTAACGACTTGCCAATTGGGCAGTTTGTCTTCTGGTGTAAACGTAGCATAAAAGAACAGAACAGAACAGGACAAAAGCATAAGAAACATCTCCAGGTCAAAGTGTGCAAGTTTTTTTTTTTCGAAAATAAGCTGTTTCTTAATGACATTTAAGTCACACGTGTGTTTGTGTTTGTGTGTGCATGTGTGCGTGAAAGTTATCTTTGCATGGTGACACAAAGAGTCTGTAACCTCAACCGCTCTTTGGCTCTGTAAGTATCAGGGACATAAAGTGACTACCAGATAAAAGGGCTCTCCGGCTTCAGAGTGCGTATGCAAAAGAAAGGACTATTACTGTCCATCCTACACATCAGTCCCTGGCAGTGATCAAAAGACAGAGATGACCAAACAACTGCCACACTCACTGCAGCCCAAACATGGTGCTGCATAATGCTACCAACACCAAGGTCATGGGTTTGATTCCCAGGAAATGCATGCATTAGCTTGAAGTAAGTAACTTTGGATAAAACTGACAAATGCATAGATTTAGATATAAATGTATCAATTTTAAGATTTAAATTGTTGTATAAATGCGATAAATAAAAATGCTGGAAAAGGAGGAGCCTTGTAAGACAAACAGGCCTTACATGAAGCAGTCATAACAGTCAGTGCATCAGAAATGAAGCCTTGAACTCGTCCCACTGGCCAGCAAAAAACAATGGCTGCTATGTGTGCAAAGGGTGGGTACTGTCTCCTGGGAGAGACGAAGGGGGCCTGATGTAAGTTGAAAGAAATGTGGGTATTGTATCTGCATTGTTTTTAGACTCACTCTAAACAGCAGAGGATGGGCTGGGACACGTGTGAAGATCCTTGGGGTGCCTTGGACAGAGTCTCTGTGGACCAAATACAAGGATTTGGGAAGGTGAGCTGGGCAGGGACCCAAAATAAAGGCCAGGAAAAGGATGTGTGTGGTAGGCTTCAATTTGACACACAAAACAGTGCTCGATTACATATTACAGATACACATACTAAGTTATAAATAGCTTCTGTTGTTGCAGGCCCCTGAGATTAGTGTTTAAGCTGGGCCTGGCATCCTAAAAGATGTTATCGCCATGTGACAAATCCACTGCTCAGTTGATAACCTTACACACACAAATACACTTCTCTTTCAGGCTGTTTTTGTCAGAAGACGTCGTTTGCTTGCACTGTTTGACTAAGCAGACCACTACGATTGACTGGTAATAAAAATGGCAAATCGACAGAAGTAGCTTATAAATATTTTAATGTGTTATTTTGTCATAAATACAACATACATATTAGAAAAAAAGCATCAGTCACAGGAGAAAACAAGAGTTACAGTAGTTTTGTGCAAACAACACTCAAATTTGGATTTTTCACAAACTTTTGATTAACCCCTTTAAAACAAACTAAAAAGTTATTTAAGAACGTTTGGCACTTTTCAAGTAGATTCTTCTAGATATCAAAGACATCATGAACTCCGAGCACTGGATATTTGGAAACTGAGGTAAATACTAAGAAATCTATATGAATCCCACATTTTCCTTCTGGGTCAAAAAGGTCCAATGTTTCCCCAAAATGCCAATAAATGACTTCATGGGTGCATGTTTAGCTTTGTGCAAATAACTTTTAGCTAATAATATCTATTTTTAGCTATTTCAATTTTCAGACTTGTCCCCAGCCAGTCAGCAGCAATTGAAAATCGTTTAGCCCTTTAGCTTGTCCTAATTTTACTGTTGCCCCCAAAGCACAGTGCGTTCATCCACAATACAACGCACTAAATGTAGGCCAGTTGTGATGGACGTTTGAAATAAAACTTGAATGCTGGTGTTGCCAACTCTACTACATACCTGAGAACACAAGATGTGTGCTGTCTGAAGCTTCTGGTTGGTTATTAAATCGACGAGCAGATTTAGGGGCTGGACAAGATAAAAGTTTTGGTCGGGAACAAGCCTCCAGTGACCACCGAAAGTCAGAATATTTATCTATAATAATACGTTTTTAAAGAGTTTGCCACCAAAGGCAATGTTAAGACTAAAAAAGTGCTTTTCTTTAAAAGTTTGACCTTTTGGAAAACCCAGGCCAGTTTGCGTTCAGCAAAATAAATGAAAACGACATAAATCTATCCCTCCTATCTGAATAGCATTGCAGCTGCAAATTTAAGATTATTCTTGACATATTTGTGTCATAAACCTTTCCACCAAACTCTGTTTTATTCCTCTAACCTCAGCTCCACGAGCACAGCTGTGCGGGCCAGAGGGGGTTCACATAATACCAGGAACTGCCTCTGGAGGGCCTCACTAGGGTCCTCTGCGACGAGGAGCAAAAGCCAGATTCATAGTGCTCATCTCTGACAAAAAGCCCACATTTCTTGAGTTTTACACGGTGGCCCTCCAGTGCCTTTCTGTTACTCGGCAGACCCTTACTGGCCCTTTACACTTAAATAGACAAACAACTCTTCATATCCTTTCACCAACACTGGCGCTTGGCTCTGCCCAGGGATGCCCCTGCTCTTTGCCAAGACTCTGCAGCGGCAGCCAAATATCTCTCACAGGAGAAAATCTGCTTCGTCTGAGGAATACTAGCATCTGGCTCCAATTTAATTGATTTCACAGCATTAGAAAAATAGAATTTGCAAAGATAAATCACCTTTTTTTTCCAATATGAAAAATAGATTGAACTCTTGTGATTTCTTTCTTGGTTGTTCCAGTTTGGTGAAAGGCATTTCAGTTAGCATAAATAGAACTTGATAAGACATCTTAACACATGCGGATAGTATGTGCTAAAAATGGCAGCTACTTTGAACTACACATTATATAAGTGTTACGTAGCCCTGTACCCATTAAGGACAGTTGCTGTGTAGAACCCGACTAATAGCGACACCACCAGCTAAATGAGTGGTGTGTGTGTGTGTGTGTGTATGTGTGTGGGGCGCATCGGTGATTGTGTTTCAGCAATCGTGAAGTGACTGCTTACCTCTGAGGCTCTGTCCCCTATTAACAAGTAGTCGGTTTCCCTTTGCTTGTCGGATCTACATCTCAGCAACGTCCTTTCAGAGTGTATTCACCACAGGGCAACCTTGAGTGAAACTGCACTTGCATATTGACAAGGTACAGAAGTGTCAAGAGACATAAAGGCAAAGTTACTATATTTGAAATCTCTAAAGGAACACTAATAAGGCCCATAGCAACATTAGCACTATGTAGCTCATAAATCTCCACAGTAAAGAGTGAATATGGCTTGGTGAAAAAAACGCTAACCATGTAGTGTATTAACACCGGTACAGTATATTGCAGCACAGAAGAGACCAGCAGTGTTTGAGTTTCTTTGGAAGTGCATCCCTTTAGTAGCGCTGTAATCGTTTCAAAACAGGACTTTTAAGGCTCGTCTTATACACAAAAGTTCAAATGTGTGTGTATGTACACACAAGACACTGCTGCTCTCCTTCTGTGCGTGATTAGTCCAAGTAAACATGCATAGAATGACACACACCCCAAGATAAAGTTAAAATACAACCGTAATACCGAACGGTACGGATCTAATACAGTACAGGGGTGATATAAGCACACTAATTCTGCTTCTGCCATGCTTTTGTACCAGCACACGCTCGGAAAGCATGGGTTTAACACACCGAACCAATCCATAGCGCTACAAACAAACCCAACACCAACAAGTCAATCTGGTTGTAGGAACTTCTCATAATAAACCCTCCATCGCACCCTGCTTCCCGAACCCTCCCAAAAAATGTAGTGACTCGAAGCACCGGCATGTCAGTTAATGACTTGGGAATGGCTGAAAAGAGAACTGAAGCACATGAGAGATCCTCAGCCCTGATTTACGCAGCGGGGGTCGATAGATTGACAGAGGCTGACTGAGGGCAGGTGCAGTGCACCTGCCTTTCCAGATGCACACGGCTGGAAATGAGCCTTCTGTTTGATCACTTTCAGCCTCACTGACAAACTTCATTACGATTCAGCTCAATATGTCTGCTAGGCACTGGAATTACAGTAGAACAACCTTCACTGCAGGAAGCTTCAGCACTACAGTATGTACACTGCGGAGAGAGTAATGATCTGGGCATCCCTTGCAGCCTATATATAAGCCTTGAATTTCTGTTTACCTGTTTTATAACACAGAGAAAATATTGTTCTTTTGACACATCTGAGGCTTTAGCAGAGCTTTGTTACACAATAACATTTCAGCTTTATCAGGGTGCTGGTGCTATTTACAGTCTCGGTATGATGGGCAAAGGATCTCTCATTAGGCTATGATATTTCTTCCTGGCTGTGAGCTAAATCCTCCCCATCTCTCAACAGCAAATCCCTCATTCTAACATGTGAAATGGACGATTTTGAGCGGGTAATTGGATAGTGGACTTTCGTGATTGTAAAGTGACCCTCCCCTCCCTTTCCCCGGAAAGTGAATTTGTCAGATGAGAGGATTAGGGGTCGAAGAGGTCAACGTGTGGCTGCAGGTCCACCTCTCTGTTGAAGTGCTCAATCTCTTTATTGGCCTCCTGCACGTATTCATCAATGAACTGATCCATCACTGAACAAACACATGTAAGGAATCAACAGCACAAGCACACAGTAATGTTCAATACTGTCAATATATAATATTATTTTTACTGCTGTTGATTACTCATGAAAATTATTTTAAATGATGCCTAAGTGTGTATAAACGCATTTATAGTGATACACTTTTAATGAAATTTTAGCTGTTACTGATCAAACATTAAGCCTGCTTATCGGATTAATCAAAGTAAACATCACCTTCCTGTTCGTTTATACACACATTGGGACAAGTTGAAATTACTGTCTGTGGTAATCAACAGCATGCTAGTGTTGCAGTATGCAGACATTAAAAATACACTACTGTTCAAAAGTCTGTGGTTGGTAAGAGTTTTACATGCCTGCAATGGATAAGTAATGCTTACTTAAAGTTTATATTTGAATACATTATTTATTACTGAAATTTCAGCATCAATACTCCAGTCTTCACTGTCACAAGCGCTTTAAGAAATTATTATAATATGCTGACTTGAACAGTACTCATTTAAAATATAAATATTTCATATTAAATTTAATTTTTAATATGTCACTTTTGATCAATTCTTATGCCTCCTGACTGACTTAAATCTTACTGACCTCAAACGTTTGAACGGTAGTGCAAACTTTACCACATCTGGTTAAGGATTTAAAGATCAATTTAAAGATACAAGGATGGAAGTTTTGCTTTTCTCCAAAGAAACTGACGAAATGATGACCGTTGTAGAAGTAACCAGGAGGGAGAGCTTCAAGGTGTCTTTTCACCTAAAGACACATAAGATGAAAATATTCAATGTGATGAATTAATGAAAATACGTGTGAGAGCAAGTGTGTCTGTACTCACATGAATGTATCTGATCTCCTGTGAAGTGAGTGTCCTCTTATTCTTCTTGATTTTTTTTGCAACTTTCTGTGAAAAACAAAAGCACTGACATGTTTAAACCCTAACCCTCAAATGTTTATGATTTCATTCAAATTTCCTTCTCTTATTGCAGGAATCTCACAGAAGTTGCTGATAGTTCATAAAATTGTTCATTAAGTATTTTGAGTTCTACGATAATGCTTTCAGCTACCAATAACTCTCAGCACACGTTTTATTATGCTTAAATCAATGTTTATTCCTCCCACGAAACTAGGGCAGAAGTCTGTGGATTCCACCTGCTCCCACCTATGAGAATTTACCTGTTTGGCACAATGCCGAAGCCAGTCTTTCAGCCCCTCCTGGGTGAGCCCCACTCCATGAAACATTAGATAACAGTTGTTTGTTGTCCGTGGGCCATGCTGAGTCCCCTGATCAGGGGCAATGGTCACATTCCCACTGATAGAGTTACAGTTTACCACCATCTGTCTGTCATTGTCTACAGTGAAAACAGACACCGCATGCAGTCAGATACACACACACACACATTTCACCGAGTCTAACATGCTGCACACTAATTTATCAAACATGTCATCAGACGGAGCTATGCCTAGCATGGCGTGCCAACAGCCATCCATCCCATCAATCACTCCTCTGCAGTGTGGACTACGACTCTGCACTCTACAAGCAAGCAAGGAGTCAAACTTGAAAACAACTGATCACAATGCATTGAATGTTACGAAAAAAAAATTAACTTACAGGGATCTGAAAACAAAAATCACACACCAAACCGAATGTAGGCACCAAAAATCAAAAGAGTTCCATAACAAAACACAGACGATTCATGGTGATAACTAGGCATAACAGATGGTGTTTGGACCGTATGGATCCTAAATGAACTACGCTATCTAGCGTGCTGTTACTCAGGCACTATTAAATCACTCAGCTCTCTCCATTCTGTCAGTCTGCCCACTCTCACCATGCAACTACACCACAGATTCAAAGGAACAGAGGACAGTCAAAACCCTCCAAAAAAATGTGACCACAGCAGTAAACAACTTAGAAAAAAAGGAGTGAAAACAGATGTGTACAGACTACATCACTTTGAGGAACCAGAGGTGAGAGTCCTACCGTGTGGCGTTACCCCACAGGCCCCCTGCCTACTACTTCTCATAGAAAAATCATACATTAACTATACAGATAAAACCAGAGCAAGAGAAATCCTACAATCAAACAATACACATTTATAGACAATCATAATTGTTTTGTCACGCTGTATAAAACCATAAAAAGATTCATGTTAAAGTTTGAGGGAGGTTATGAAGACCGACTGCCCTACCAGAGAACAGCACTTTCCCACTGATGTGATAGATGGTTCCTGTGAAAGAGCTGGGTTTGAGAGAGGATTTCAGAGCTGAGAAAAAAAAAAGGAGAAGGAGACTTGAGTTGTGTTGACTTGAGTTGTGATCAATTACTTTTGACAGTTCCATTTTTAGCACACGATCGTACAGCATCTTTACATATACTGTCAGCAATCACTTTATAATTACACCCTCTTGAATATTTAATATCGATGATTAGGAGTCCCACAATTATTACATAATCACCTGATCACAATTACTTGATCAGACTGCTATGATTTAAAAAGACCTCAATCATTCTGCATGCTAAATCACAATCATATATTGGCATCATTTTAAGTAAATATGCCAAATGCTAATTATCATTAGAAATGTCGACACAATATTTTTCTGTTTAACTTTAGCGCATTTAGCCATATCGATACTTCAAATGTAACAAAAAAATAGTTTGGAAACACCTTTTGTCGACGCAAATAAATGCAGTGCCACATGACAGAATTTGCTTTTTGGCAGCTTTCGTGTTCGTGTATTCACAAAATAAATCGTAACTCAGGGTAGACGTGTGCGGTAATTTTATTTTATTTATTTGTTTTTATTAATAATGGGATATGTATTTCGTTTAGGACTATTTATTTGATTCCTTTTATCCAGGCCTATATGGTTTTATTGTGTTCTTCTCCTACACAGAAGCGCTGCAGGTGCGTGAGGTGACGATATGTGTCTAAATCATTATTTCTGTGCTGCTATATTTGCACGCGTCCACTGCTCCGTGTTATTATAGCTTCCTGCCTTCCTCCTAAGTCCCCGCTGTAGAGATGAGAGCTTCTTTGAGCAGCTGAATACCTGATTTTCTCCACAATATTCATTAACTTGATAAAATGAACGTTGTTTGTTCTCAATATTAAGTTCACTCTTGATCATGTAAATAGGGGCGACAAGCCTGGAAATATATATATTGTCGCGGTGGAGCCAACACAGACACAGTGGTAGTGACATCGCGCCTCGGAGAGGCTGTTTTTATTAAAT
>JAUMHI010000054.1:7700513-7714458 GCA_032359435.1 Enteromius unitaeniatus
GTACGGGGGAGGCGATGATTGGCCTACGAGGCCGGCTGCCTCGTCACAATATATATATATATATATATATATATATACCATAAATAATGTTTTTGTTATGTTGAACATCTATTTCTAAGGTGCCCCCCTATGAAAACGAAAATTCGATTTGTGGAATTCAACAAGCTTTTTATTTCAAATACTTTAGGCAGGGTTTTTGTTCCGTAATCTGTTTATGCTGCTTTTTTCAAACAAATTATGGTATTTTTAATGGGTCACAGCCACGTATCACTTCAAATTGAATTTACTTGGAATTTAGCATAATCTTGTCGGTTAATAATAAAATAACCTAAATGAACATTTGAACATAACACCGTGCAGGACGTTTGGCATTTGCTGGAGAACACCAAAATTGGCAAATTCGCCACTGGCGCCCTGTGCTCTTCACAGATGAATGCAGGTTCACACTGAGCACATGTGACAGACATGACAGAGTCTGGAGATGCCGTGGAGAACATTCTGCTGCCTGCAACATCCTCCAGCATGTCCGGTTTGGCAGTGGGTCAGAAATGGTTCCTCCTAATGCAAGACAATGCTAGACCTCGTGTGGCTGGAGTGTGTCAGCAGTTCCTGTAAGACGAAGGCATTGATGCTATGGACTGGCCGCCCGTTCCCCCAGACCTGATTCATGTCCCGCTCCATCCACCAACGCCACGTTGTACCACAGACTGTCCAGGAGTTGGCGGATGCTTTAGTCCAGGTCTGGGAGGAGAGCCCTCAGGAGACCATCTGCCCATTTATCAGGAGCATGCCCAGGCGTTGTAGGGAGGTCATATAGGCACGTGGAGGCTACACACACTACTGAGCCTCATTTTGACTTGCTTTAAGGACATGTAAACCTGTGTGTTTTTCCACTTCAATTTTGAGTGTGACTCCAAATCCAGACCTCCATGGGTTAATAAATTTGATTTCCATTGATCATTTTTGTGTGATTTTGTTGTCAGCACATTTCTACTATGTAAAAAACACATTATTTAATACGAATATTTCGTTCATTCAGATCTAGGATATCGTATTTTAGTGTTCCCTTTATCTTTTTGAGCAGTGTATTAGTGTTACTTACAGTATATACAGTATTTAATTATTTTGAATGAGCTTTTATTTCCTATTTAGAATTTTTGTTTCAGTAATTAGTTTTAATGCTAGTAATTTTATCTATCTTTAGTTTTAATTTAGCAATTTAACATTTAACAAAATTAAAATTACAAATTTTTATTAGCAAAAGCTGAAATATGTTCATGTTATTTATTATTTAAAATATTTGATAAAAATACGTTGCAGCATTTTTACAAAGTCTTAAATGATTTTGGCTGATTCAATGTCATTTCATATTCATTTTTTATGTGTTATGGATGATGATAACAGGTGCTTACCTTTGCAGCGCTGAAGAAATAATGCTTTTTCCAATGGACGACTGAACTCAATGCAATGCTGAGACATAGACAATGATCCACTTCCAGAAACAAACCTGCCTTCCCACCTGAAACAATACACAGTATAGTCAAATATAGTTAAACATGTACACACACATGCCGAAAAGAGTATAGAAGGAAAACATTACCAGCCAGGATACAGCAGGTATCGTGCATTGATCATATTAGACTGTGAAAAACTGCTGTCATTCAGGATAAGCCGTATATCTTCAGTCCTACAATACCAAAAAAAATCCTTAAGTACTATTAAAACTCAGTGTACCTGTATATGTCAGAGAAAATGTGACCCTGGACCACAAAACCAGTCATAAGGTCAAATTTTACAAAACTGAGATGTATACATCATATGAAAGCTCAATAAATAAGCTTTCTATTGATACATGGTTTGTTAGGATTGGACAAGAAAAATCTAAATACTGAGCAAATCACCTTTAAAGTTGTCCAAATTTATATCTTAATGCATTTTACTTATCAAAAATTACATTTCGATATGTTTACAAAAAAACAACAAAAAAAATATCAATAATTTTGACCCATGCAATGTATTTTGGGATTTTGCTACAAATAAACCCCAGCAACTTAAGACTGGTTTTGTGGTCCAGGGTCAGAAATATCAATGCACAAACCTTCTAACCGCCCCTTTCTCTGCTGAGATAAACACAGTGCTGGGATTGGCTGCACGGATCAGCTGCTGCATGTGTTTGAGAAGTGGATTCTTCTGCTCAGTAGTCAAACCCGTGAAGACAACATTGCTGACGACGCCTGAAAGAGAAACTCATCTGAGGAATCATTTTATTCAAAGCCACTTACTGTGCACTTATTACGGGGCAATTCCCCTAGAGCACTGAGGTTAAATGAGGCTGCTTTAATTAAGGGCGCACTGGTGATGTCTCACCGTCTTCATATACTCAGTACACTTTGATTGATATTGTTCATATCAGACGGAAATGAACAGGGACACTGTTAAAATTAATGCTGGTTTCTAACCATGGGATCCTTCAGAGGAATATGCAGATACAGAAAGGTGCTGAACACCAAAGAAGCATTGTTAATATGTAAATTTAGTTAGCGTATGAAAAATTTTAGTTCTAAAAATGCATTTTTTACGATGTAACAGAAGTTTAAATTCTGAAAATTAATAATAAGTTAATTTAATAAAAATGTATAAGTTTCATAGTACACAGAATTTTCTGTAACACTTTCTATGAAGCATATTTATAATATTTATATTTATAATACATTATAAGGCTATTCTTAGGGCATCATAATGAATGCATAATGCATCATAAATAACATATTCATGAGAAGGTACAACATATTATAGTACATAATATCCATAACAGATTAGCTTTTCAGAGTATGTTAATTTATAACAAAAAACACAATTCATCCACTTAAATTAATAGTTCACCCAAAGATTAAAACTACCCCACAATTTACTTACTCCTAGGTGTATATAACTTTCTTCTTTCAGATGAACAGAGTCAGAGTTTTTTTTTTTAATTTATTTAAGTTGCATTCATTCTTATAGTAAAATCCTCTGACATTTTTTTTAACTTCTCATTTTCATATTTGAATTCCTTACTGGCATTTAGTATGGCTCTGTCCACGTCCGTCTATTCTCTTCTGAGTTTACAGTACGAATGCGGCTTACATCTCACGTCGAGCCAGAGGTCAGCCAAGAAGCCGAAACTGAACTCTCTTGTGAACTAGCATACTAGCCAACTGGTCATATTCATTTTTGGGTGAACTATACTTTTAAGTTACAATGGATTATATTTTTCATAGTTATAATGCCTTTTAAGTCATTTTACTTGTGCTACTTTAAATAATAATAATAACAACACGATTCTTTTCTCAAATAGCCATAAGATCAGATATCAGTTCACATGAAGGAAGAAATATGACACATTTGCTTTGAAAATTTTTTTATATTAATTATGTTATTTTGATGGATTCATAGAAGGCGTTACTGAACTTTCTATTTCCAGAGATCCAGGAAAAGTTTATTTCATACAATACGACCTCACAACAGCAACAGATCTAATCTATTGTGCAACATTCACACACAGGCACCATGTTGAGAGAAACTTACCCTGACTACACTGCTCCAGGAGTTTGGGGAAGAGAAGCCTGTAAAGAGCAGTTTCAGAGAGCTTCAGAGACGACATCAAACAAGGGAAATTACTACGTGTTAACAGGCCCTTTAAGACACTTACATTATAATTACATAATGACATATAATTTTTATTATAGCATTTACAATCTGAATTACAAGTGTTCGTCTGGAAAAGTAGGTGTGATAAATGTCATGTGGAAAAACTCCTGCCTGTGTTTGATGAAGGATGCGAGTGGGTTGACACATGCTGAGATGGCACCCACTGTCACTTGGCTGTGAACTTGTGGGTCTGGATGAGCCGTGATTGCCTGGATTACATCCAGCACATCAGTGTACCTACAACACACAACAGTAATCAATTAAACGATTCTTGTATATGATGGCTATGTCAAGTTCAAGTCCAGTAATCTTTATTTTATACAATACGGACTGATTGTTTCCAAGCAGTTCATAGCAACAACATAATGAATGATGCAAACTCTCTCTTGTAAAGTGGCTCTAATATCACAATAATGTCAATGTTCAGTTTAATGGTGATTCAATTTAATAACTGTTCAAACCTAAAGAAGGCAACATATTGTTATTCATCTCAAGTCAATAAGTGTCAATGCTGTAAAATTCATCAGTAGTGAGCAGCTGAAATAAATATGATCCTCAAGGTATTGAGACTCAATGTTCATGTCTGTCTTACCCTGGTATAAGCAGCACAACTCTAGTTGAATTCAGATCCGTCTCCCTCTGTTTGGCCAGGAGGCTGCTCAAGAACCGCTGAAGGTGTGACGCACTGAATTCCTCAGAGCCCTCCAGAGCAGGGCAAAACACCTCCAACCTTTCAATCAAACACTCCTCAGTTTAGGAGGTAATGAGTGCACTAGCATTCAAGATGCTTTCCATTAAACTCAGAAAGTAAGAATTTCCAACCTTCTATTTCGATAAACACAGTTGAACACATATTCCAAATTGCTATTTGCTTTCTTTCAATAGCATTAGAGCAAAATCATTATGGTCAGAAATATCACTCACTAGCAATCTGTCACATCCAATATTAAAAGAAAGACAATGTTACAGTTGTAATGAGCGTAGATATAGTTCTTTCACCTGGCGCTATTTTGATTCACTTCCATCAAGAAATCACACATATTCTCCTTATGACTGCCTGGCAAGCCTGCAATGACAGTCAGGACCACCTACACAAACAAACACATTTATATGCTCTGTTTACTCCAGCATGACCTGATAGATTATGTGTGACTGCATTGCATTTATACACATGCATTTCACCTTCTTCTTGGATTCAGGTTTGATGTTTTCAGATGCTGTGTCTGAAAACACAGTAGACAAGTGGTCGCTACAGACAGATTCTTCACCCACACTACTGCTGATGGCAAAATGCTGAAGGAACCTGAGCAGAAAATTTGATAGACATCAATGTACATGAGCAAAGCAACAAGCGGCGCAACCAAAGAGACGATAGGAATATATGCTGCATGTACCAGACAGTTTCTCATAAATTTGTTGATTTTTCACCAGGTTAGCACCATTTTCAAAAATGGGCTCAGCATTTTAGACCTTAATGACAGATAGAAACCAAGCAACTGGAAAATGTCTTGACAATTGCCTGTCCCTGTCACAGCTGGTTAGGTCAAAAACTCAGATTAACAAGACAGAGACAGACTTATCGCTTGACATTCTGCCACATCATCCCTACTTAGGACTGAGTGGAGGAGTGTACATGTATGCGTTACCTGTCCTGCTCTGGCAGCTGTGGATAAGCAGTCTTCAAAACAGCTCTGTGACTGTTTGCCACCGATGTATGTATCTCATGAAGCTTTAACAGCCTGAAGTACCTAAGAGGAAACACGTCATTGGATACGTTTATGTGCTACATCATGATACCTCGGGGCTCAAGCACAATAAGATCTTAACAAATCAGGCTGAATGCTGTTGGCTGAGCTGATTTAGAATGAAGTGTTAACTCACATGCTCTTGTGCTCATGGCTCAGCTGATCGTTGAGGACGTGTTGCACTCTCAAACCAGAGTCTGACTTACACCAAGCTGGCAGGACCTGCAAATCATATCACAACTCATTTACAACCAAACACTAAACAGAATACAACAACTATGCAGGACGACAGAAACCTAAATGTTGTGTGTGTGTGTGTGTGTGTGTGTGTGTACACCTGTGAATAGAAGCTTTTGTAGCTCTTGGTTCTGGGAAGCAGAGCGATAGCCAGAGAGAAATCAGCACTACGTAAGGGGAATGGAAGGTGCGGAAGCAGAGAGGTCTGATACTTGATGAACAGCATTGAAACATTAGACAGAGAGCCCTGTGAAAACAACATTATAAACAAAGCTGAACTGGTGATATATATATATATATAGTACCACTCAAAATATATTTCTATATAAATATATTTCATGAAACATTTTTAAATAAAATTGTGAATTTTTTGTTTTAATACTTTTAGTAAAATTTAATTTATTCATGTGATGCAAAGCTGAATTTTTAGGAGCTATTAAATACTACTGCAGTTTGGAGTATTACATGATCTAGAAGTCATTCTAAAATGCAGATTTTTTTTACCTTAAAAGATTTTTTATTATTCATCAATGTTCATAAGTTGTTCTGTTTAAAGACAGCATTTATTTGAAAAGTAATGTAAACTTATGATCAATTTAAAATATCTCTGTTGAATAAAAGTATTAATTCTTGTTTAAAAAAATAATTCTGTCCCCGAATACATCATGAATGAGAGCATTGCTCACCCCATCATAGAGCTTAATGGTGTTGATGTGACTCATAGAGAGTGTAATGGATCCGTGATGAGGATGCACAAACAGGATACCCTCAGAGAAAAACACCAGCTTCCCTACAGGACAATAAACACATTAATGCCTATGCACAAAGACTACTTGAAACCATGACCTTCCACTAGAGATGAAATCTGACCTTCCTCAGGTGTAGACAGCAGGCTGTTGGAGAACATGTAGGCAGAGTCTCTCACTGTTAGAGGAATGCCCAAACATGTACCATCCTCTTCCTGTTTTCACACACATAGGTTTTATAGCATTAATGATAGTTAATATAGCATGAATGACGATGTTAAATGGTTTGTACAAATTACTGCACTGTAAAACTTCACCTTCAGCAGCTGCTGAGCCTGTTCAGACACTCGTACATCAGCCTCATCTACCTATAACACAGAAAACAATAAATCAATTATCTCAGCATTCAATTGAAGATATCAATCTAAAGTATTACTCTGCCATGATTTATCATGTTAGAACAAGAAATGCACATTTTGCACAGAAAGACAATGAGTGCACTATACCAGCCAGCAGACATGGCGAGGAACTGAGGAGGTGAGCACAGTGAAGCAGCTGTCAGAGGAAAGAGCACCATCTGCCGGAGAAGAGGTGCCTTACAATCTCATATGGACTTTTCAGTATTAATAATTAGTATTTAATTAACCTCCAACTGAATACTTTCACAAAACTGATTTTTACCTCTCTGCTGAATGTAAACGCTGGACTCCAAAAAGGACTCGGAAAAAACTACTGAGCCCAGGTTCCCGCCACCCTGGAGATCTGGAATATCATGCACCATCATGGACGCCTGTGGAGAAGCCAGCCATTTAATACAAGCTGCAATACATTAAAAGTAATGCAGTAGGGATGGAAAGTTGGGATACTCACAGTTTTTACCATAAAGCGGCTGTCCTCATCACTGAGGGGAATGATTCTGTGTAAAGGAAGACTGTTTCAAGTTAAAGAATTCAGAAAATGTATAATACAGCATAACGTGTGAAGAGAATAGCTGTGTCTGTCCACAGAAACTCACGTTCCCTCATTGTTGACAGCCTGTATGCTAAACACAGCTTTGGATCTGAATTAAACAGACAAAGGAGATTCTCAATTCACAAAGCAAGCACAAAATGTGTCCTATAAAGAGACCCAAATATAACTACACTTATATAACTACTGTTTAATAACCAAGGGTCACAAGGAATCTGCAAACTAAGAACCCCAGAGAAAACTACACAAATTTCCACAGATTGGGAACATCTGTCAGTTCTATACATTCTGTGTGTTTCTTTAGTGAATATTTGGCATAATTTGATCCTACTTCACCTTCCTATGACATTGTTTAAATTCATTCCATATAATTCACCCCTAAATCAGCACAGAAAAGGTCAAAGAAAAAAAAACCTTTCTGTGTGAGTTGCATACCTGAGAGCTCCCCTGTACTGAAGCAACCCAAAGTTGTCCAAGGCCAGCTGAAACGTTTGCTCAGCTACATCCTTTGCCTTGAAAAAAAGTGTGCATCATTTTTAGTATTGATAAGGCTCATTCACTCAAATAATAAACTATTCAAAAATTATCTATAGTAGTTCTATCAGCATCCATTTGAATGCACTGTAATTTGTTTTACTTGCTGTTTTAAGTTTGCATTTTAATTATGTTTGTGAATATAAGTTCAGTGTCTGCTTTAAAGTAAGGCTTGATTCGCTTAATGCTTTATCATGTGTTATTCCAGGCATATTTTGAAATAATTCTTCCGTCCCACTATCATTATAGTTCTGCTATGGTGCTGTCATATTTACCTTTGTTCACCAAATTTTCCCAGGTGAAATCCAATCAATTTAATATTTAATA
This sequence comes from Enteromius unitaeniatus, assembly GCA_032359435.1. Taxonomy (NCBI): domain Eukaryota; kingdom Metazoa; phylum Chordata; class Actinopteri; order Cypriniformes; family Cyprinidae; genus Enteromius; species Enteromius unitaeniatus. The sequence goes on from JAUMHI010000054.1 coordinate 7,708,762, forward strand.
TTTCAATTTAATCAATTCACATGCAGACCATGTTGACCAACAGAAAGTTGCTTGGTTCTACTGTGACAGCAGCTGTCCTTAATATGACAACTTTTATCATTTTAAAACATTATACAGTTATCGGAAAGCTATTTCTGAAATGAAACCTACATTAATGTACCTTACCTTACTAGCACTGGAGTTGATGGAGAAACATTTGATTCCTGCTAGTACAGACTGAACCACAGCTGAGTAGATATGTGAAAGCAGCCTGCAACACAACAGGTCTACCTTTAATACCAATCCAGTCATCAAAACACAGTACAGAGAGTGACTGGAGTACTTACTGAAGATCTGTGCCCTTCTGCTGGGTGTTGTCATTTCCTTTAAGATCAGAAAAACCCAGTAAACTTATGACAGAGAAATGTTAAATTATTTGAATCAAAACATATTCTAGAGATACACTTACCCAAGTATGGGACATGTGTGCTTCCAAAGAAATATGTTCGAGCACAGGCTAGTGGCCCTTTAGGAGCCACACATTGGAGCAGCTTTAAAAGAGGCGTAACAAACACACGTATTAAATTGTTTCATGTAGACAAATATATAAAGGAAGTAGATGATTTTGTCTACTTCACTTCATCATGACACTGTGTGGCGCTCTCACCATGTGTTTGGCAACACCCCCACCAGGGCCAGTGTTGCGAACCTGGTGGCCTTCAGAAGGGAAGGTGAAACAGTAGTTCTCCAGATCTTCCTTAGTAGAGTGGTTCCCAAACAACACCAACGGCTGTCTGCTTTTACTGGCATACAAACAGTGTCAAATTCATTACATGCCTTACAAAGAAAAATAATTCCTTCAGAATGTCTTTCTTAGAAATAAGAGCTGTTGTATCATATGTAAATACCTCTTGCCTGTAATATTGCTGGAAATAAGGCCATGCGAATAATATGTTCTGAAAGGCTAAAAGACACAGAAAATTAGATTAGACATCACACGAGGAATCATATCCAACATGTTATTTTCAATGACTGTTAAAGCCAACAAGAAACCACATTAATAAAGAAAAAACATGCAGGAGGTGACTTGGTTCAATTGGAATGGATTTTTCCCATTTAACTTTTAAAATTTTTTTTTCCCAGTTTCATACAAGAACAGAGTCAAATTGAGGTTGCAGTCAATAGCTTTTTAACTATTATTAAACATTTCCCAGCTCATGCAAACTAGGTGCTATTATCTGAAAGTAAATAAACCATCTCTGATTTCATTTGGACTTTAAATTACGGTAGTGATAATTTTACAAACAGCACCTCTGCAACTTGGGCCTCTGAGAGTTCCTGTATGGAAAGTGCACTTTCGATTTCCATACTGGAGAACAGACAGCTCCATTGTCTTTCAAAATGCTGAAGATCCTGTGAGAGAGTGTCATATCAACTCGTGTATAAGAAAGAAACGTGTGCATGGGCATTTGACTAACAATCAAGCTTCAAAATATGCAAGTGATTTACTTCATTAAGAAGGCAGTCCAGAGACGCTGGGTCCAATCTGTTGTAGACTTGCCAAAGTCTCTGACTTACATCTGTGAGCTAGAAGATGCAAGAAATAAATGGTTTTGGTAAAGGATACAATAATAACAAGTGTGTTCATTTATTTGCACTTCCACTAGTATCAGTCATATTAAATAGCATTCACAATTATTATAAAATGTGAATACTACCAATAAATCATGTAAATTTCATGGAAAATAAACACAATACCTTATATTTCATGGTGAAAAACACTCCAGCCCCAATTCCTTCCAAGGCAAATGCCTGAATGATGGGCCATTTCTCCAACATGAACATGTCAAACTTCTGAACATGGCCTATGGACAATATAAATCACCTGTAAACATTATGGTTAAAAGAAAAATGGTTTTGCAATCCCTTCATTAGTGCATCACATGCTTACCAAGTGAACTGTAGGGAATTCCGATGCAACGGCAATCTTGAACCATGGACACAAAACTTGAGATTTTAAATTCCTCAGCAACCTCTTCATCCTCATACTGAAAGACAGAAAAGAAGAATAAGACAATATTTTTTTTTTTTACATGATTTTTACATTTAGACTTTTTCCACCATCATCTAATGCTCACTTAAAGTTAATATGCAAGAGAACTACGACTCTTAAATGGACTCTCTAGCAAAAATAATATTTTATACCTTATTTTTAAACAATTTTATTATAATATTTTATGGACAACATTTGTTTACATTACATATAATTTTAAATATCATGAAAATAATTATTGGCCTATGGTATTAGCTTGAATTTGAATAGATAGTAGAGATGTGGATATTAATAAAAACCAGTGCTGTAGATCATTACTTCTTTCTCGGTTAGACAATGAAGCTGCAGATTTCTCCAGTGAGATACATAGGGAAGCAGGTACCCATAATTCACTGGGTTGCAGTACAGATGCACACTCTCCGCCTTAATAAGAATGATCACATCTAGGAAAAAGCAAAAACAATCATATATACGTACAACAAATACGCTTATTCCATCCATGAATAACTAATTGCTACGAAATTGCTTTTTAACCCTATTAGTGAATATGAATGCATATATTATTGTTGTACCATCAAGCACTTCCTCTGGAAAGTCCTCTGGGATCTGCTCCATGTCAAAATGGTTGTGTTTATACAAGCCACAGAAAAGGTAGCTGGCCAGCTCACTGCAGCCTTCATTGTAGCGGCTGTCAATACCTGGAAAATCAAACACAGCATATTACTTACAGATGGCTCACTGGAGCAAGTCATCTCCACCTGTCTCTTTGGAGTAAAGATCATGTGAGTGATAGAGCACAGGTGACATTGATTAATTAACTCACCCAGGGAGCAAAGGATGCCATCTGGAGCTGTATTAACATCATCCTTTAGCAGAGCCTGGACGTGCCGTAAGCGGGAGCAGCTGCAAGAACGGCATTGCATTACATTCACTGAACATGGTTCAGGAAATAACAAAACAATGCAATTCTGCATTACACAGAATAGAAAGGACTCCTTATTAGAATCGTGCAGAGAAACAGTTCACAATTACTAATTATTTATTCACTATCACAACTTTTATATACAAGGACACGTAATTGTGATCAGGGAATGTCAAGCACCAAGGACACCATAAAAGTAGTTTAAATGACTCATTTAAGATATTATAGTATTTATTATAGTATAGCATTCCAAGTGTTATGGAGTAATGGTATATTTGTGTAAAGAATAGATTTAAACTTGTAGTAATAACTAATAATCTTTGACAACCGAGTCCTGACATTTAATTTGTAATCATGCCACAGAGTCTTGTTTGTGATGGGTGCTTTTCAAACACTGATTCATGAAGATTTAAAAAAAATATTTACAAATCTTTTGTTTTTTAATCAGTGGACAAAGTCCCATTAATTCACAAATTGAAGCTTTGATACATTATACTATATTGAACCTTGGTTTAAGTGTTTCAAAATTCTGATCAAAGCACTGATAAAAAAAGAAAAGTGTTTAATAGTTTGAATTTATTTTGGATAAGTAATGTAGGTTCATTTTTAATTAAACAAATGTTAATACGTAAAAATGTATAATAAAAAAAGGATGATAGTTATTTGCTTTTAATTGCCCTAGTTTGGCATAGCAGCCTAAGGACACACAAACAAGCACAAGTACACAGATCATCCCGGACCATTATATTTAATGATATTTCATAGTTGCCGAGTATACTTCATATTTTAATTTCATAAAAACATTTGCAATTGGTTTGTGAAAGGTGTCACTTAGTGGTTGCTATAAACAGCTGCTTGGAAAAGACAGAGAGGATTTTTAAATATTTAATTTTCAGTTCCACAGATAAACCAAAAGTGTGGGAGCGTGTATTTAAAAAGTTTTTTGGGTATTTGGGTGAAATGCTCATTTAATATGCTCAAATTATGTGAGTCCATAGGCATATTTTATTCAAAACAGGCCACAAAAAGGATTTTATCTGAAAATGATTATGAAAAACATGATGGTCCTCCTTCCATCCCCCAAATCCACCATATTTCATCACTGGCCTTGATCTCATATTGGGCAAGACGTCCAGACCAATATTTTTACTACTGTACTATTTATCATCACATACGCAACGTTATATTATTAACACACAATGCTAAAATAGATGTAACGTTACATAATTTCGCGTCAAATTTGATAACGTTATCTCCTATCTATTATCGCATGAAGAAACTATTCATTTGACGATTTATATCCATATTTATATCTTAGAGTTCGCGTTTAACTAAAACCCAGGCGAACGGATGTTTACGGTCTTCCCATGCTGTCACCATCTTGGAAACGTGAGCTGAGAAGCGTCTCAGGGGATCAGAAATCAAGCGAGAATAATGGCTTCACGCTGAGGGGTGGGCGGGGGCGCTCGACAATTAACTTAACGACAATTATCTACAAGCTAATTACATTTTTTATTGAATAACTGGTAACGTTAGCGTCTTATTACACGGAATGCCTTCTTTGTAGACGTTGCCTTCAGAAGGAGGAGGCGCGAGCGGAGCCTCAGCAACGGTCATTTCTGCTTGAAATAAAAACATCGTGTCTTTAATACAACCGGCACGAAAATAAACGACGGGAAATAATAATTACCTTACGGCAGCGGTCATTATAGGAGATTTGTTTTTCCTTATAGCAGCCATGGTCGTTGTTTGGTATTTAGAAAGCAATTGGAGATCTGTCACTATTTCTATTGCTGTTAGTCCCCATAGTAAGCAAAGGATTCACTGTAGGAGAGAACAACAGACTAGAGCGCATAGGAACCGCGCGTACCATCTTCCGAAGGAGGGGGGACCAGTATTTTAAGCGTTGCGCAGTGTTAGAGAACAGGCACTGTGTTGTTCCCTGGTCGACATATCAACATTTTTTGTACAGTTATTGATATATTTGGCATCAAAAATGTTTAAGAATGTTTTATTGTAAAATCTAAACAAAAGAATGGTACGTTTGCCTCCTCCTCCGCTGCTGAGGGCGAAGGAAGAAATATGAGCAGCGTCTCAACGCAATCCTCGAGCAATGTTATTCTCGCGACTTTAAACAAAAGAAAGTTTTTGCACGCCAATGAGGTTTCAAGTTAAGAGTGGTTCCAGTTCTTAAGACTGATTTATAATATATTATATATAAAAGAACATAGAAATAATGCACATCCATCCAACATTTTTTTGACCGCTTATATGACCAACACGCTTCTGCTTGAAAATGTATCTTTTAGTTTTATAGTGCTGTTGATCAGCCATGATGTTTTAAAAACTGAATTGGTCAACTGGGTTAGTTGCTGATCGATCAGTGTCCATTAAACCCCCTGAGCACAAGGGTGAAATATGCTTTAATTAAGCACATGCAATTCTTTAGTATTGCTATATGCAATCTATTGTATTATCAGTCTATAGGTTATTTACTTTTGGTCAGTTTTATTGTCATTCAATTTAGGCGTTACATTAGCAGCTAAAAAAGTTTAAACTGTTATATGTTCCATTGGTGTTTGTCATGGGGATTGTTGCTGTCAGGGTCAGCTGGAGGTGCCAGCTCAGGCCACTGGATGGCACTCCAGCACCCAGCATCTGTGTTTTACAGGTCCTTTTAAAAAAATTTGCATATTGTGATAAAGTTCATTATTTTCTGTAATGTACTGATAAACATTAGACT
>JAUMHI010000054.1:7714558-7738020 GCA_032359435.1 Enteromius unitaeniatus
TAATACCATGGTCAGTAAACCATTTACCTGTGGTTTTGGCACTGTGAGCAGGTGCCAGGTCGTGCTGAAAAATGAAATCTTCATCTCCATAAAGCTTTTCAGCCGATGGAAGCATGAAGTGCCCCAAAATCTCCTGATAGCTAGCTGCATTGACCCTGCTCTTGATAAAACACAGTGGATCAACACGATACGAGGGGTCGTGTCAGTTCCAGTCAGTCCCGGTTTCGCAACCAATCGAGCCACTGAAGATCCTCACAGTTCCTAGCCTGCATGTAACAGGTCTCAACCCCGTAGCACGGTACAAGGAGCCGTGTATTGTTCAGTCAGTCCAGTTATCCGAGGTCTTAGACCCTGACTCATGGTGGCCGGATCCGCCAGACGCTGTCTGTGATCCAGAACCAGAGTGGCCGGATCCGCCAGACGCTGTCTGTGATCCTGATTCACTGAATTCACCCGAGCTCCACAAAGCCTGTGAGGCCCCATGGCCAGAACCTCCGGAACCAGTGTGTGGCACAGAGACTCTATTGGGTCTGCCAGAGGCTGCACTACCTTTGGGGATGTCGGTTTCGGCCGTAGAATCGCCAGTGGCCTCTCTGGTGGCTGCACAGCCCATGGAGGTCCCTGAATCCTGGTTCAGTCGGTCAAGGAAGGCATCTTCCCTGGCGGCTCAGACTTGGAGGGTGACGTCAGCATCTGTCTGGTCTCGTAGGGCGTACCCGGTTCCTGTCTGGTCTCAAAAGGGTGTATCCACTACCTGTCTGGTCTCCAGGGGCGCATTCATTCTCGGTCTGGTCTCATAGGGCGTGCTCGGTTCCTGTCTGGTCTCGGAGGGCGTATTCACGGTCAGTTGGGCGTTCAAGGGCGCAATATTGGCCTTTCTCCGTCGTCTGATCCACCCAGGTGGACATCACCGCAGTCTACGCCACCCAGGTGGTCGTCTCCTCCGTCGGCTCCGCCCTGGTGGACATCACTCAGGTGGACTTCTGCGCTGTCGGTCCCGCCCTGGCGGGTGTTCCCTCTAGCTCCTAAGTCGGGAGTGTCTGGAAGCCGCTCCTTAGAGGGTGGGCTATGTCATGGTCAGCTGGAGTTGCCAGCTCAGGCCACTGGATGGCACTCCAGCACCCAGCAGACTATCTGTGTTTTATGTCTGTTTTCATTCACTCTTATCAATGAACTTATGTCTCCGCCCACTCGTTTGTTGTCTAGGTAATTCATTGTTTGTCGCCACCCACTGACCTAGATTTGTGTGTATAAAACCCGGAACTGCTTGTTTGTACGGTTTGTTGTTTCGTGTTGCAATTCATTAGTGTTCTTTGTTTCACTGTTCTGTTGGATAATCTGGTTATGATTTCTGCCTGGACCTGGACTCTCCCTCTGTCTCTTCCCTAGAACACTGATTACTGGTATTTTGACCTTTTGCTTGTTTTTTTTTTGACTCTGCCTATGTTTTTCCTCTGATAACATTGTCTACCGGCGCCCAACCAAGAGCCTTTTCAATAAATTACTGTTTTTGCATTTGAACTTGAACGCCTTGCGTCCTCATTTGTAACAGTTGCCATGTTTAGTTTTCTTTCTTTCTCTAATCTGTCCTGTGAGATAGTGGTAAGAAATGTTTTGATACTTTAATACTATCAAAATATGGATTATTTGTTGGGCTGAGAGATGAAGAACTGCATGCAACATATCACTGTAAAAGCTAAATTTGTGTAGGTCTGAGATGAGCAAAAATAGAAAAACAGGAACTTCTGTAGATGACTTTGTGTGTGATAACATGAGATAAAGACATGGCAGGCGGTTTGTTGAATTTCCCTTATTAAACACACACACAAAGACCAAAACAAAGACACACTCTGACAAAAACAAGCCTTCAGGCCAAATTTTATTACCAGATTATTGTTACAGTACCTTTAATTGGCAAGCACATGCACTTTAGTTGATGTAAATTTCCCTTGAGACTGTATCAGGATCCTGGTAACGGAAATGCCCTGGTTAGAAGTCACTGCTTCTACGATAATTGACTAGAAAGAAAACATCTTTACTGAGCTCCTCCACAACATTTTACATCACAGGTTTAGTGAACTTGACTTCTCCAGAAAACAGGACCGCAACCATTGGACAGCATTCCTGCACTGGACCCTGAGGATTTGACTTCCTTTTATGAATTCTACTAGACTACTTTTTACTCTCTGATAGACTGTTAAGCATCACAACTAATTAGCACAGTTAACCAAAAATGAAATGCCAACCATGACAGCAGCTGTGCATGTTCACTAACTTTATTTATTTATTTAGTTATTTCCTTAAGAACTGCATCTTGCTTCTTTATGATGTAGATTGAACTATAAGGTTCTGTAGGTTCTGGAAACATTCCTCAGATTTTGGTCCATACAAACATGATAACATCACACAGTCGGCTGCACATCCATGATGTGAATCACTCAGTCCACCATGAATCACTCAGTCCATCATGTATCAAAGGTGCTCTATAGGATTAAGATCTGATGATGGTAAACTTTGCATAGACTGTGGGAAAGGTATGGGCATGGTTAATAACAATACTCAGGTATGCTGTGGCATTTAAACAGTGTTCTGTTGGTACTAATAATCCCAGAGAAACATCCCCAGCAGCAGCCTAAAGCATTAATAAAAGGCAAGATGCTTGCTTTTTATGTTTAAAAATCAAATTCTGACTTTACCATCCAAATGTCTCAGCAGAAATTGCCTGTCATTAGGCAAAGCAGTCTTCCTCCAAAATTCTATTCTGCAGTTCTCAGTTTTGATGAGTTCAAGTGAACTTAAACCTCAGTTTCCTGCTGTTACCTTTCTGTTGTTCAACTTTGGTGTGTGTATGTGTGTTTATACAAATGCTTATATAAATACTGCTAATATATGTGTTCCAGTATTTATATGATACAATGTGTATGTATTTTTAAAATACATGTGTTTTGGACATTTGTATTCTGAATACAAAAGTATATATAAAATGCAATACTTAAATTCTCTTTGTATGAACAATTTCTAAACGAGAACAACTTCAGCTGAACTTCATAAAAAAGGCATGTGCAACATCATTATGTAAGTACTGATTATTTTGTTATTTTCGCTTTAGATAAACATTTTTTGTGGACCTATTTCCAAAGGAATGGACATACTTCATCTCTCTTACTGGAAGAAGGGAAGACAAGAACCAGAGACAGCAGGAGTATGATATATTTTGCAAAATGACTGCGAATAAGAGTGCTTATGCCAGTAGAAATACCAGAGAAAGTAATGTTCTTTTAAATCATTGACACTGGGCATTTCTGTTAATATCCATAAAATAGATGTTTGTGAAGAAAAAGAAGGGAAAGCGGTAAAGGTTCTGGCATTGAAAAGGGTGCAGTAATTTTCCTTGTTGTCATGTCAAAAGCTGCTTATCAAGAATTTATCAAGGAGTTTTCCTGAACTGGAAGAACTAGGACATGTTGGGTAGGCATTTGGCCAGGAGTTTACAGAGAATGTTTTCCTTTTCATCCATTGTAACCACAGTAGAAATCTATTAAATCTAAAGAATATATGTGGCCAACAGCCATAGCGGCTTGCTGGAAACAATGGATATTTCCTGAACACTGCTAATTATAAACAGGTTGAGGAGTTATTATCTGGCATCCAACTGCTTGCAGCCTCATATACAGTATAGGGGTTTTAAAACACAGAAAATGGAAAATTACTCTCTTCAAAAACCTGACATGGGCTATTTAAGTTAGAGATAGCAGACGTTGCAACATCGATGTGTGTTAAGAGTTCTGTTTATCGTACTGTTTTGTGGATAGAACCAGCCGTTAGATTGTACTGGCATGACATATGTTATAGGAACAACACTGTTTCATAACTCAGATTTAATGAAGCTCTTAAAAAGTCTTACATAACACCGTAAGCAGTTTATTATTGCAACATATTCAAATCCTAAAAAGTGTAACATGTCGTTGAACTGTCTGAACATGTGGAAATATTTTATTTATCTATCAGCCACACAGATCTTAACAGCTTGTGTTAGTCTCACTGCAAAAATGCCTTTTACTTCGTCCTATAAATCATTTCTTAAAAATGCTGATAAACAGCAGTTTTGGTGCATCTGAGTAAATGGCAGGTTTTTATTGCTCATTTTATTTCAAAATGGCAAATACTGACAAAATAGCTTTTGCTCTTCTCTATTAACCCAGTGAAAGGGTGTAGAAAGCATATCATATCATGTCGTTCATACCACATCATATCATATCACATTACAGTATGTCATATCATATCATTTTAGAAAAAGCCTTTCATAGCCACAGTCTGTGAACAAGCCTTTTCCATCTCAATTCTTCTAATTCTCTCTATGGCTTGTCAGCACTAGCACAACCACAAATAATTCTGTCTTTATTAAATTGGTTGTCTCTGTGTTTTGGAATTGATTTATTATCGACGATAATTGTCATCAACATTACATTTTTGGTTTAAGATTTTATTGCAATTTGGCCCCCATATTTCAAACCTGATAAGTTATTTTAACCTATTAAAAACCTTAAGATCAGAGAATCAAAAATTACTTGTCATGCCCAAAATGAGAAGCAAACAAAAAAGGTGACCAAACTTTTAAAATAATGATGCCTATAATTATTTGTGTATTTAAAGAGAGGTAATGTGTTATCAGGATGTTGTTTGTAAACACTTTGGTCAATTTGTTTATGATGATAACATAAAATAATATGTATGCATATAATGTGTGTGCATAAAATGGTGTATTTGGCCTGAAAGAATGAACTTTACTGCATTGGGTTTTCTATTTCTATTGTCTATCATATGCTATTGTTTCTCTTCACAATTAATCATTCAATAGTGATGTTGATGACATATTTTAAAGAAATGTAACTTTTGAAAATGAACAAAATGAGCAATAAACAAGCAAAAGAACAGCGAGTTGGTTTAGGTATGTGTAGAAAAGTTTTTATTGATGTAGAAAATAGTAATACATGTATATTTCCAATGAAAAAGAAAAAATGTTGTGCAAAGGATTTTTCTTGAAAGATTTTAGTTTTAGTTTTTACTCGGTCATTGTACTGTCAATCCACTTTGTGTAGTGGGAGATGATCGTGTAGAGTCCAGGTTTTCTGCTGGAGCCACATTTCTTTCCTCCATTAGAGGTTATTCCCACAGCAGTGCCCTTGAATAAGAGAGGACCTCCGGAGTCACCCTATAAGACGAAAAGACAGCAGATATGAGACAGGTCATGTATAAGATGTTGTCTTTACAGTGGTTCATTTCAAAGTGCTTTATGAAGCAACGAACTCACATCACAGGTGTCCTTTCGTCTTTCTGCAGCACAGAGCATGTTGTCTGTGAACTTTGTTCCATAGTAGTCACCGCGGGCACAGAGCATTCGTTGCATGACTTTGATACTGAGCTCTTGCAGTTTGTCTGGCCGTCCTCCTAGGTTGTTCAATGAACCCCACCCAGCTGTTTCCACAAACTCAGACTCCTCAGGATCAGACAAACTTTCACGCTGGAATGTCACTGGATCTACTGCCTCGCTCTCAGTGACTGGCTTATCCAACTGTCAAAGACAACAGCACATAATTCTGACAGTCTGCTGATGAAAACTGTTCTTTTTTATATACACATGCACAGATTTCAGTGATTTTCAGTTACACGATTGGATCACAGCATTTACCTTGAGCAGTGCAATATCATTGTCATAGTTTCTTATACTGAAATCAGGATGGCTGTAGACTGCAGTGACTTCAAAGGTTTGTTTAGTGTCCTCGGCATCAGACAGTGAGTGAGCACCCAACACAACTTTAAAACCAGATGTCCTCCTGCAACACATTTATCATCTTTTCTGAAACAAATGCTTAAACCAAACCACTACACTCTCAGAAAAAAAGATACAAAAGCTGTTACTGGGACTGTATTTTTGTACTTATTCAATAAAGTATGCATATTTGTGTCTTAAAGGTACTTCAGTGGCGCATTTAGAAACCTTTTGAAAAGATACAACCCCAATGACAGATGTTTTTCTGAGACATATTCTGACATATTCATTTCAGCTTCACATTGCTAGTGATCGCTAGTGTTGATATGTTACATACCCGTCCTGAAAGCAGTGTGCTGCACTCATGACCCACTGACTGGAGATCAGAAAGCCACCACACTCATGTTTTCCATTCCACTGAAGTGAAGCCATGTACGGACGAGAGTGTGCAGCAGCCTCTTTTCCTCCTGTGATGCATTCACCTGCACATTACACAATAATGTGGAATTAAACCCCATAACGTAAGAAATTCATGCGTAAATAGATTACTGATTACTCACCAGTCTGAGATGCTGCATAAAGCAGCAAAGTAGCAAATATCAGTCTATTCATAGTGAACAATCTTTATCTGTATAATTCTGAGACTGAAGACCACTTAGTCTGGGCTGAGCTTTATATAATGCCCAAACGAGAGAGAGAGAGAGAGAGAGAGAGACAGAGGGTGTGTGTGGGTGTTCTCTTTACCTTCTTTTCCCAACACCACACCACAAGAATAAGCCATAAATCTTCCTTGCCTTATCTTTCCCTATACATCAACTCTGTCTTTTTCACTTTTCTTTTCCTCTAAATGTTTCCTTTCCCGTAATTGTGTCTATAAGTAAAAACAGAACATTAAATGTTTGTATGGAGTGAAAATGAAAGAAAATTGGGAGTAATGACTTTCACATGTATTTGGATTACCCGCATATGCAGTGCCCATATTAATCAGAAGAGAGCAGTACCCTCATTGTTCAACCCTCTTCTACATATGTTTTTCTTTTCCAGATCACTGAGCTTTACCTGGTGATACTATCATAATAATCTCCTGGAACCTTCACGCTCACTTCCAGCCTCAATTTTCACATGTGCCAAGAAGAAACTTTTTTTTTCTTATTGTGAAGATATTTGAATAATATGAAGAATATTTTTTTCACTACTTTTGTTTGTTTGAAAGATTCCATCTTTATTTATTTAATAAACTGCTTAATAAATGAATGGATATAGATTTGTATAATGCAGATTTTATAAAGAAAAACTTTTGTTTTTTTAACCAAAACTATATTTTACATAGTACTTAAATTGCTGCATATAACTCAAAATTAGAATAACCTATAGATTTACAGGCAAAATGTGATTCATTTTAAACTGCTAATTTTAAACCACAATGCTATTACAGATAACTAAACATTGGATGACAGGGTTGGGGCAAGTTGTAACACGTTTAACATTCCCTTAGATCTGAGAACTTTCATGTTTTTCAGCAGCTTAAAGCCAAATGAAGTGTGGGTAAAATGTGCCCTCTGCAGTTTCTGGTTCCACCAAGCGAGTCATAGTCATAGTGACTGTCACACACAAATTTTCACATTTTCTGGTTAGATTTACATAGTCCTTACCTTGGTACACTTGGTAAGTGATCAGTAAGAATAAATACTGTTAAAGGAATAGTTCACCCAAAAATGAAAATTCTGTCATAATTTACTCATCCTCAAGTGGTTCCAAACCTGTATGAATGTCTTTGTTCTGCTGAACGCAAAGGAGGATAATCTGAAGAACGTGGGAAACAGAGCCATTCTGGGGCACCATTGATTTCCATAGTATTTTATTCCCGGCTAAATGAAAATAGCAGCATTGTTTATAACACTAACCGCAAATAGCATTTTCTGCTATTTATAGGCTAGCTACTTATTGCAAGTGGCAATTATCTGCACCTCAGTATTAAAGTACATTATAAAATATTGCTAATATTACAGCATTTACAGAAATTCTATAAAAACTATTCTCGACTTCCAGTCTCTCAGTAAAATGGTTATAAAAATGAAAGATTCCAGAGTTGATCCATTTTGTTTGTATAAATCATGTCCTTTTGAGTATTATCAATAACTCCTTGAGTACTGGTGTTGTGCCAGCTGCACTTAAAATTGCTGCTGTCACCCCGGTACCAAAATATAACAACATGGACTTATTGAACAATTTTCATCCCATATCTAATCTCCCATCCCTTGCTAATCATCTTCTTAAGCCACTTCAATCTGGTTTCCGTAAACTCCATAGCACTGAAACAGCGTTAGTAAAAGGGATTTGTTAAGGGCTTCCGACTCTGGTAATCTATACTGATTCTTTTCGATCTAAGTGCTGCTTTTAATACTATTGATCATCATTCTCTCATTTAGAGACTGTATTTGAAGTCTGATACAGCACTGAAGTGATTTAAGTCCTATTTTTCTGATCGCAAGCAGTTTGTGGTAATGGGTGGATGCAGGTTTGAAGTTATTGCGGTGCACTCTGGTGTCCCCCAAGGTTCAGTTTTGGGCCCGATACTTTTTTGTATTTATATCTTTCCTTTAGGCCAACTTTTAAGAACACTTGGTCTCAATTTTTCACTTTTATGCTGATGACACTCAGATTTACATTCATTCAAAACCTGATGCCAATACGCCTGTCTCTTTTATTTCTCAATGTTTTACTGAGAAAAAAATGGATGTCTGAAAATTTGTCTAAACAGTGATAAGACTGAAGTAATGATTACTGGTTTACCTCACCAGTTGCGCAAAACAGAGTCCATTAATTTACGGCTGGACAGCTCTGCCCTACAGTTCCAAACTAAACAAAAACATTTGGGTGGGAAATTTGACACCAAGCTGACATTTGCACCTCATGTTCGTAACACAGTGAAAGCATCCTTCTTTCATCTCAGAAACATTGCCAAAATATGTCCCATGTTGACTTTTTGTGTGGCTGAAAAATTTATCAATACTTTTGTGTTTTTAATGTCTTGAATATTGTAATGCTTTGCTGGCTGGAGTTTCTAAAGCAACATTAAGTAAATTACAGTTAATAAAATTTAGCTGCTTTATCTTGGAAACAATTCTAACCTCCTTTCTGAAACGAGCACGATTTTGCTGAGTTCAACATGTTCCTGTTAACATATTTTGTTGACCCAAACAACATATTAATTAAAAATTCTAGTTTTGACCATGTATTATGGTGGCCAAAAGAGCTCAACGCGCTGCAAAACAAATGCAAATAGAGAGAACACCTGCACATTAAGAAAACATTTTCATCCAGTTGACAACACAAGTGCTGCGAATCTTCACAACACGTGCAAATGAAGAAACAAACTGCAAATTCTCACAACATTCATACTAAGAAACGTGCTGCATATTGCTTGGACCGCAACAGAAATGTTTCAGGAGGAACCAAAAAAGTGACGGAACTGCTGAGATTTGCATTCCTTGGGATTATTCTACAATTTATTTTCACAATTAATTAAGCATTGTCAATTTATTTTCACTAACCTTGAAATTATATTAAGTTAAGGATATTAAATTAAGTTAGCCAGCTTATATAATGATGTTTCACAGTTAATTGTGGAATTCGTCATATTATTTAGGCTAATAAAATCCAAAACAAATCATTCAATCAGGGTGTTAAAAAAAACTAAAACCTTGCCTTTCACCAACAACTCCACAATTACTTATTTCTCAAAAAAAAAAAAAAAATTATTATATATTTACCTTGTGAGAAATAGGCTGCGATTTCGCGTAATAAATATCAGTTTCTCAATTTTGCACATATATCATCATTTTCACAACATACAAAAGAATACAACTAATGCATTAAACTTTGATTTATATAATTAATGCAAAATAAATCATAAAAATAATCGCTTCTCATAGACATTTAATAATTTGCAACAGATCTTACAAGATAAATAATAATAATACACATAGGGAAATGCAAACACCGATCTTTAAATGAATGCAAACTTATCATAGGCTACAATATGTTTTGTGCAGTTAGTTATGCTATCCAATAATATAACACACTTGGAGAATTTGATCAGTTTGACAGTTACGACTGTATAAACAGCAGTCAGAACAAAATCAACTTTTTTTAAATGTACAGTATTGAATGCATAATCAAAAGAAGAAAGGACATCAAAATCAGGTTCTGCACACATGAGCACCACTGGAGCTGATATCAAACGATCCTCTTTTGTAATCATAATCAGTTTTCATTTTTGGGTGAACTATTCCTTTAAGTTTCTGTCACTGACTACATTTACATAGACAACAATACTCTGATTTTAATCTGATTTCTTTCTCTGACTGAGAATCTACCATGTAAACCGAGATTTCTGATTACATTAATCAGGCTAAAGTAAATTAAAATATTAAAACAAATGTTCCGAGGCCAGAAAGTATGTTTACATCTGTTAAATAGTTCATGTGAAATCAATAGTTCAACCATAATTTTTAATGACAGAATATTCATTTTGAACTATCCCTTTAAACAATGCTATAGAAATACAATTTAATATTAATATAACTTCACACCTATTTCTAGAGCACAACTTTACACATTCATCTAGTAAATATATGTAGTAAAATATGGTAGCTCTTTTGTAATAAATTGCTTAATTTCTTCATTTGTAAATCACACTGATCAATATATAATATAAATGAGTATCATGCAATGATCATGCAGACACTTTGTCCACTGCAATTGCACAAATAATTGTAGGCCTTCATAGTAGTTAGTACATTCTAGTCACATTCCATGATCTTAAGGAGCAGTGTGATCTAAATAAACCCCAATGAGAGGTAATACCACAAATTTTGATACAAAATTATCAGAGTTCAAGAGGTGAGGTAAAGCAATCCAGCCCAGTGATAAGGGCTTCAATATATCGTCCGCAAGGGGGCGGCAGAGACTTATTATACAGCTGTCACATATTTAACTCGGGATACAGAAGCGTTGTCTGGACTTTAAAAATATACATCCATGCTGAACTCTTCTCGGAACACCATTGCTGGACGTAGAGCGTTGCATATAATCATAAATGTAACTGTGCCATATAAATAACATGAAACAAAGATAAAGGAACTTAAATGAAAGACATAAAACAGCCAGTGGGCCTTAACTGCACTTTTGTGTCTCTCTATTGTGAGAAGTAGTGACTTGACCCCTTTTGCTGTGGTCAGAGGTCAGGCTGTATTCTGTGGCTTGCACAAGAGTGACTGACAGGAGGAAGTATCTCCTTGACCTGAGGAAGAGAGAAGCTTTAGTTCAGCCAGTTGATGATACAAACGCCATTTCCTCTAGCTGTTAACTTTTTTTAATTTTTTTTTTAAATAAATGTTTATTTTACTTCATTGTCACACTTTGTGCTGTTATTAGCCTACTCATTAACCGTTTAACAGATTTGACACAACAAACGTCTCATTAATGTTTCAGTTTTCATTTGAATTAAGGCAAGACACAACAGGTGAATCACCGTACTTTCAACACTTGATTAATTACAGCACATCAGTACAATTATTTTATAATAGATTTTCTTAAATGTTATGTGTAAATATGCAATGAGATATTATTTCATTAAATTTGCACACATTTGCATACATTTCTAGAACAGAAAACAGAACATTGGATAAGGCCAGGTTTAAAATCCTCGTTTCAATTTGTAGACAATTTGCAATTTTACAGTAAAGTTCTTCTGTCACTCCGTTAATCAAAAACTAATAAATGTGACATGTGAATCATATTTGAACATATTTGAACTCTGTAAAAACCTTTAGTATACAGAAACAGTGCATGAAAAAAAAATCCTTTTTGAGAAAACAGCCTTTAAAGATATGTACTGTAAATTGTAAGTAAAGTCTGCAGATGCAAATAAATGCTATATAATAAACAGTTGTGTATGTTGGATGCTTGACATGCAGTCCCTGAAAAAACAATGGTTTTACACATATAATGTCTTGCCATAATGTAGCTTGTCGTTTTCATTTAATGTGGGTTTTATACTTTATACACGGATTCAGAAATTCGGCAGAGATTGAGTAATAGGGACATAAAATTGCAAATGGCTCTGTTCCTGCTCGTGTTTAAATGTTTGTATGTGTGCATGGTATATGGTTTCCTCTTCCTTTTTTGTCCCTGGAGGCCACTCTCATCTTTTAACACTTTTAATGGATAGGAAATAGGTTGTCTGTCCCGCCCCCTCTAAACACATCTCCATCAATGTCCACTTCATTGCATCTATTTTGATATTTAAATAGTGTCTCTCATTTACTTCCTTCATGTTTCTCTCTGAAGATTTTCATCTTGTTGACATTGAAATTCCAGTAATATTGCATTTTTAAAGCATAAAAAAAAGAACACCTCAGGTGACCTGTCAATGGTACGGTCACAGAGGGGTCAGGCAATAAGGTCGTGACCGTTTGTCACCAGAGCTAATCTGAGACTACATTCTGTTAGTCAGGGTATAATCCAGCAGATTATCAAGAACTAGAGGAAACGCAGAGGATATTTACCCAACCACCCAAGCCTTCAAATTGTCATGTTGAGAGTCCTTGATGCGTCTGCTGATCTTCTGAGATCCCCATGGGAGACGATATTCTTTGGACGAGGGGTGGGAGGTGGGATTAGAGAAGCCATTTCTCAGAACATGAGAAACCACCACTGAATGACGTCTTCCTCTGCTACACTCTGTAGTATGTAGTGTTCACCAAGCCTATACAAACAAATGCCTACGCATTAGAAACCCACTAACAGGCACTGAAGGATTAGTGTTGCCAGATTGGTGATATCCATTGAATTGACGTCCCTTCACTGCAATGGGAAATCCCGCTGTCTTTGGATGAGAATGTGTGAATAGTTTAAAGAATGAAATCTAAATGAAAGAAAAAATGACATTTATTTGTTTAGTTATATATTGGGTCCAATGTGATACATTTTTTTAAAAATGAAAATTGCTTTGAAACAAGATGAACTGGGGAAAGTGCAGAAAGTGGTTTAACAAATAAGAAGAATGCAAGTAGAAGTGATTAATCTAAAAAAACTGGGAAACCTTGGATCATCAAACTAGGATGACTGCAATGATCCACTCCAGAAAAATGAGAGCAAGCCAAATGATCTTTAATTAATCGATTCAGATAATTATGGGGTCAATTTGTTTGAAGAAAAGGGCACAAAAGCATTGTAGAGGCCTGTAATTCTCTGTTTGGTTCTGAATACTGTACATGACCACATGTTAAACTGTGCAGAGCCGGTCAGCAACTGACCAGGACACAGTGTTCAGTTCAGATGAACTCTCATGTCTTCTCACATGCATGGCATGCACACACAAACCTCATCTGTATGTGACCTCTTTGATAATCAGGTCAAGATGATGAAATGTCTTTCAGTTTCTTAGCATTGCCATTTATTGGCAGATTATGCTTTTAGATTTAATATGACTACTAATTCATTTAGGCCCATGCTTTTGCACTTTTTAAATTCCTTGAAGAAAAGTAAGAGGGATACTGTTTTTCTTTATTTACAGACATGATGTAAAAAAACAAGGAGAAATTATGTAAATCGATTCAGCGAACACCTGTGTGTGTGTGTGTGTGTGTGTGCTGGGATAGGGGTTTCTTAAGTGTTCTCTTTCTTTGTTCTCTGTACGAAATTTCTCTTTTCACTATTAGTTAGAACAAATCAATTAAATTAACTTTGAGGCCAAATCCTCTTAA
The DNA here is from genome assembly GCA_032359435.1 of Enteromius unitaeniatus. Classification (NCBI taxonomy): domain Eukaryota; kingdom Metazoa; phylum Chordata; class Actinopteri; order Cypriniformes; family Cyprinidae; genus Enteromius; species Enteromius unitaeniatus. Next base: position 7,728,101 of record JAUMHI010000054.1, read on the forward strand.
AGACGATGGCTGAACAGGACGGTCTCCATCCTTACTATCCAATTCTGTAAAGAAACAATGTAATGTATGTAATTTCTAATGTAGTTAGAAATGTATCATTTACTCATTTATGGAGATGTTTGCCTTGTTCTGGCTTTGACCATATTAATTAGACTCAATTGCTGCATTTTAGCTTTCTTTCTTTCTTTCTTTCTTTCTTTCAATATTGTATCATATTTTAAACACAGTGATAAATGACTGAAATATGCATCAACTCCACTCAGAGGTCTGGATTGCATTATTGAGTACTTTTCAAATGCAAATGGCTTTTAAATTCAGGTTAATGGATTATTTCGGCAATTCTCAATTGTCCAAAAACCATCTTTAACTGAGAGCTGAGTTTTACAGACAGAAGATAAACCATCAGGCATTAAAGGCGTCTCATGGCTGGCCTCTACTGGCCAAAGACAGCCGATGGTGGCAATTTTGACCTTGACACACAATCTTGTAGTTGTGAGCTATTTCTAACTCTTATATTTTGTTTTCTTTTTTGGGATGACCTAACATCATGCATTTACGTTGATTTAGTCATCTTAAATATGTTTTTGGAACGTTTGTTTGAAAGACAACATGATAAAGAAGCTGTCATGAATTGGAATATGATTCCCTTGTTGCACAATGGAAGGTGAACAGAATCAGTATTGTTGTGAATGGCTGAGGCCTTGTAAGTTTCGCCCTGGAACAGCTTTATCAAAGTCTATCAGGATCTTTCTAATGAACAAGAGTGATGATACAATATGTTGCTGTAGTTTCCTCTGTGGTACTGAAGGGAACAGTGCCTGCACCTGTGCCCTCTGGCAGTATGAGAAAAAGGAAAAAAAAATGTTCTTGGCAAAAACAGTGGTTGAAACCTGTCGCACGCCAGACCCTTCTAAGACCACACGCAGGTGTGTGTGTGAGTGTGTTTGAACGTGTGTGGTCTAGCGTGGCAACAGTTATCAAAAGTGGGAGTTTCTGTGCCTTAAGAGACGTTTCTTCTCTTGTGTCTGAGCGTAATGTCCCACCTCTCCATCACTCCACAACCCCCCCCCCCCCCTCTCTCTCTCCTGAGTCCCGTGTTCAGTTCTGGACAGTTTCCAGTGGAAGGGATTATTGTTAAATTCACATAATCTCCTGTGTTTCCTCTAGAGAATCTGACTTTTTAGACTTTTTAAACAATTCACACAGCTCGTCTATAATAATTATTATGTCCACCCTAGAGGTTCATAACCCAGCATGAAGCCTACAGGCTCAATATAGCATTTAATACACAGTAAAATAGATTTTAAAGCTAAATAAATGCAGATAACAGTCAGTCAGTAATCTATAATGTATTGCCTGTCACACACTACTGAGAAGTCCACTTGCGTTTCCAGGCTACCTATCATTATCCTCCTGGTTTTTTCCCATGGGATGCAGTAATCCAGGTCTTCTCTCGTTGAGAAGCAAGTATCCGCTCCAGTGGTGGGCCAGAGAGTATTGGAAGGGGATTCCCAAGATTCCCAGACATCATGCACTTCCTGATCTCCTGACTATTTCACCTCAACCTCAAAATACTCCACATGTATTATCTCTCACTGAACCCTACCATATCAAATCAAGCAAATAAACAAAAAACATGTTGGAATGGCCAACGGAATGGAATGGAATTGTAAAATTATATTATACAAATGTAAGCTTATAAACTGCTATGTTAGCTTATAAATATGCAAAAGCATGTTAATCATTTAAAAAAATAAATAAATAAATAAAACTTTGTTATTTGTTAGCTGTGAAGTTGTTTTTTAGGCTTTAAGCATTATATTGTCATTGCAACAAATAAATAACCTTTAGTGTTAGTAAGAAAATTATATGTGAAAATGCATCCAGTAGCTGCACTATTGAAACTGAGAGTATTTTAATGTTTATGAATTCTACACATATTCCCATCATTGCTATTTCTGTATTCATTCATTTATTATCACTTAAAACTTTTTTCCCCCTACACTCTCAGAAATAAAGGTACAGAAGCTGTCACTGGGGTGGTACCTTTTCAAAAGGTACATTTTTGTACCTATTAGGTTCTAATATGTCCCCTTTAGGTACCAAGATGAACTCTTTAGGTACGAACATGTACCTTTTGAAAAGGTACCACCCCAGTGATAGTTTCTGTCCCTTTATTTCTGATGTATACACAGTGCAAGTCGGTGATGACCAAAACAGTTTGGCCACCAATTCTTCATCTCCCTTAGTGTTCCACAGAACAAAGAAAGTGTCAAATCTTTGGAGCAACGTGAGGAACTATTGACTGAATTTTATTTTTTGTAGTCCCTTTCATTTTAAAGGAATCGTTCACCCCAAAATGTAATGTTACTTTTTTCCAAAACTGTTTAAATGAAGAAACAAAGTAATCCTGGATGGCCTTAGACTGAGTTTTAATTTATGGGTGAAGTATTCCGTTAAGCTTACAATGTCCTGCATAGGCCCAATAACATGCATCATTTATATTAAATGATCAGTGTCTCAAAATGTCAATCAGCGTCTGAAATTTAAATACTTACATGCTCCCAGCAGCCGATATTCTTTGCACAAAACACATTGTGATTTGGAGTTTTGTTAATGGTCAAGAGAATGCAGAGCATGTTGTGCATCTGTGTAATTTGACTAGCATCTACAAAGATGGATGTATTTGTCTGACGGCACAGCCTTTGATGTCAACAACAAAAGATTTGAGAAATATTTCCTTCTCCCATTTAAAAATAAAACCTATTTAGATTAAACTACGACAAGCGTATATATTTTTTTTATCCAAAATTATGTGCACTTCATTTTCACAGGCCACATCCTAGCGTATTAAGAAGGCCCTGACTAGGCAGTAAGCAATTTAAATGTACTGTTATTTATCTAGAATTAAATATATATGTGCCCAAATGTGAATCTGTGTGTCTTTGAAGTGTTAAAACAGCTCTTTGAAGCTCAGATGACAGTGTGTGAATGAGTGTTTGGGATTGATGTGGACCTGAGCAGTGGCGAAAAGGAACCCGGAGTCACTGACCCACGGCCCATTTCCACCCAACACTAACAGTCACTCAGCACTGCTTTGAGTGCATATACACCCAAGCACCATCCACAAATAGGAAAGCACCTTATATCTTCTGCAGCACCCAAATGCGGCCCATTTCAGGCTGTCAGCCCGAGGAGGCTCCAAGAAGACTGGTTGCATCAGCCGTAATCTTCTCCTTCAGGCCACGCACCACAAGCAGTCTGGCTTAGCAGATGTCACCCGAATGCCATGAACTGCACACTGACTTGAAACGAGCCTTGGAGAAGTTCACTTAAAAAAAAAAATACGTCAATGGTTTTTTGCATACGCCTTAAGCATGCTCTGTCAAGACCAGAAACCCATATCCTCCTTTGAACCTGTGACTGACAGGCAGGAATCCCCACATTTTACACTCAGAGTCTCCTGCAATAAAAACAAACCAGGACTGACGCAGCTCAGGGTGTCAGTCACAAGTGAGGCGATCTCTTTCATATTCAGCCTTATAAACACCGCCGCTTTCTCTAACTAATTTGTTGAACATAGTTACAGTTGTCAAGGCCAAAGCTGCCGCATTTGAAACATGCCCTGCTGATGTTTAGGTTGGAAGTGTCGGTTCCTCTCCCTTAGGCTTTATTATGGCTAGACGAGTCGATTGTCAATAACTGTCACCTGTCATGAGCGAAGGCTGGATCCATCTGCCTTTACCTGCCGTGTAATTAGTGAAGCAACAAACCCTTGTGCTGAAAAATGCAGTCTGCTCTGCCATGCCAAAAACACAGCACATAGCGTGCCCGAAAGCACAGATCTCACTTTATTGGTTTTCCATATTGAATAGCATTCAGATGACTCATGCATTACAAAATAAAGCTGTTAATATCTAATTAAAGTGTTTTTTTTTTCTTTTTCTTATCCATGCTGAGCTGTTTAAAACATGCTTTTTTGTATTGGGGTGGGTGGGAAGACCACAGTCCTTTCCACCTGTTTCCCTGCGGCTGATATAGACGAGGGTTCTCATAAGCCGGCCTGCTAAAAGATATATGCGAATATTAAAGCACTTAATTTCATCTTGATGCAATGAAGAACAATAGCAGCTTTGTGCAACCTCGCAGACTGTGTTTTTCTCTGTGGTTTTGCTAATAGAAGGTTCCACCCTCTGAGATATTTGTCTTGCTAAGTGGCTTCCCTAGAGATGATTCTGAATGATAAGGCGCTAGCAGACGTAGAGCATATGCATAATGTCTGATTCACATTTACCGTGCCATAATTAACCGCTGTATATTTCTTTTATGGAATGGAGGAAGCGTCAACCACAAGATTTGTTTTAGAGGTTGACTCGTCTGCCTGATTACTCGGGCCGCTGGTGGTTTTATAACAGCTGCTTGCTTCTACCGTAAGGAGGAGAGGTAATTACAACCTAATTAGTTCATGCACCTTACCTATTTGCAAAATGTAGAGATCGTGCTTTTAGAGGGAGACCACAAACTTTCAACAATCTTTATGCTCTCTTTACTAAACAGACAAAAAAATCCCACAGCAGTTCCCGATCTAAACTGAATACTATTTTGCATCGCCGCAAAAGACTTTTACAAATTCCTTCAAAGGAGGTTGTGTGTGTATACAGGACTGTGGTTTAAGGGAGGGTCATGAAATAAAATGTAAATAAACTTCATCTAAGTACCTATGACTAATTAACAGACAAAAACGTGAAATCTGAGAAACTGACAGTTTGTCACAATTCAGAGTTAAATCACTATTCATTCATTCAAAGTTTTAAAAACATGTAGATACAAAATGAATGTAATTAATTTGATATTGAATCCTAAATATTTCAAATTATACACACATAGTTTATTTGCGACAGTTTTTTTTATTAGCAAAAATCATGTTTTTTATTTTATTAGCTGTATTTCTTTAGTTATTTTAACTTATTCAAAAGCTAAAATGGAGTTAACTGCTAAATGTACTCTTACTCTCTCTATATAAACAAACACATATATGTATTTTCATGCATATATTTATATTTATGTAATTGCTATATAAACATTACTTATTTTTCTTAAATTATGCATGTGTATGTACATGTAACATGCATTATATATGCATAATAAATATATAGTACACACACACGCACACACATATATTATTTGAACAAAATCATTCATTTTGGATGCATTAAATTGTGATTAATTGTTTGATGCCACTAATATATATATATGCATTTTTTTCTTTTCAAAGAATATATGGATTCTGCGACAAATAAAAATCCAAATCATTAAACAATACTCAAAAACTATTAGTAGTAATGACAGCTTACGAGACTATAACGAAGCAAATAAAAAATCTAGCCAATCACAAAATACAATTTATTTTTCTTTCCTTAATAAATCAATCAAATAGTATTTCACGCGGAAAAAAGTATAACAAAGTCCCATCGTCAGTTTGTTTTACTATATCTTATCATTGTGAAGCCTAAATCAAATCCTTTATCGGTGACACATATCAGGATAGCATATCTGACTTATAATTGATGATTAACTTTTAATAATCTGTCATATATATTTGATTAATGCTGGTTTGGGACCATCTGGGTTTGTTCTGTGTTATTGTAATGGCATGAATCACACCTGATGTTCCTGTTTTGCTCAGGCCTCGTTTGAGCCTGTCAGCAGCCACAGGAAGCCACACATCCATCTCTAACACCCTGCCCACACACACACACACAAAGATACTCAAGCAAGAACACTTCTCCCCCCAATACATGAATGTGATGTATCAGCCTGGCACAAATTGCCTTCTCCTGATGTATTGGTATCTTGGGACATGTGTCAAGACCTGTTAGGTATTCAATGTATATAGATAATTGCATATGTACTCTAGGATAACCTGTGTACCTAGGATAAATTAAAACCTTGTGTACCTGAAATGTATTTCTTTGGGTTTGACAGACGGTTGTATTCTACATGATGTAATGTCCAAACGCAGTCCCAGACAGCTGGGAAACAGCTATATATAATGTGTCTGTCGGCAGTGGCGTATAGCTTTGTTTGAACCTTTCTCTGGAGGCTTTGATTTGAGCTCTGTGTAGTTTTTAAAGCCTCAGGTTCCTTGTTGCATCATTTCCCACGAGACACAAAAATGTGTATTTTGCGTCCTTGGATATTCAAAGCAGCTTTTTTTTTCTCGATTTGAAAATTTGAATAGGGTGACTCAGTTTTGATCTAACACCACATATATTTATATGACAAATATCACTAACATCTCTAACATGGGGGAAGACGTAAGACACAGGAGAAGAATGGTGTAAATGAGTAAATTTTACTATGTTTCTGGGTCTGGGATCATTTTAGTTGTATTGCTGTCTATGGAGGGACAGATAGCTTTCTGATATCATCAAAAATATCTTAATTTGTGTTTTGAAGATGAACGAAGGTCTTACAGGTTTGGAACGACATGAAGGTAAGTAATTAACGACAGAATATTCATGAGAAAATCCCTTATATAAAGTACCAAGACACTGAAATAAAAAAAGGAAATGAATATGACAATAACTAAAAGAGCAATAAATTGGGTGATGAAAATGAGTGATAATGAGCTTGATGAGGAAATGGAGAAAAATACAGTGGTCTGACAGTGGTTTGGCTGGCATGTGTTCAGGAAGATAAGAATGTCATACACGCTCACACAGAGCACAGTGCTGTTATTGCAGAGTATAAAACACTCTCCTGTCATCTTCTCCTCACCACAGACCTACACTGCTGCATGAGTCTGGAATGGACGTGTTTTTAATCCAACTCGAGCAGTTATCTGAAGAATCTCTGTACTGACACACTCACTGCACCTTAAAACAAATACACAGACACAAACGCAAACATTGTCATACCCAGACAGGTTTGTATCAGTTCATCTTTGGAGACACCTGTGTGTGGCAAATATATCATTGAAATAAGTCTATTAAATAAGAGTCTGTGTGTGGTTCCATTATCTTATCTGTGTCAGCCATGGATGATTTGATAAATGGATATTCTCTTTATTTTGATTTTAAATGATGTCAATGTACATATGTGACTCTGAACCAGTCATAAGTTGCATACAGGTGTATTTGTAGCAAAAATGTCTCGGTTACGTATTGTAACCCTCGTTCCCTGAAGAAGGGAATGGAGACGTCACGCTGGTGACCGACGAATAGGAATCTTGCTTCGAGATGGTAAATCTGCTCTGCGTGTATATAAACACGGCAATGAAATTGGCATACGCTGATTACCATCCAGCTGTACCTAATCGCAGCACAAGTATAAGTAGGTCAGCGGATTAAGCGTTTATTAGTTTTTCGCTGAGGAGCCGAGCCAGTGTACACGGCCCCCTAGGGGCCATACGATCCATGGCGACAGGACGTGACGTCTCCGTTCCCTTCTTCAGGGAACGAGGGTTACAATATGTAACCGAGAAGTTCCCTTTCAGTCGGTCGCTCCGAGTCACGTTGGTGACCGATGAATAGGGATCCCTATGGAAAACACCATGGAAGCTGCACCCTTCCAGAGTCATGTGGGAGTCTCCCAAACCCCCAGTGTTTGGTCTCTAGGCCGGGACTCGAACCACAGGATACCAGCACCTGCACTACCTAAGTAACTGGACCACTGGGACATCTAAGAAGTGCGGAGGTCTGCCTTCCCGTAGGAGGTCTAAGACAGATACAAACACATGAGCTTTCAATGCATATGGAGTACTGGAGGTGATTGAACCCTCATAAAGCAACTGAAAAATGCTGGGGAACATGTTTTTTTTTAAAACCATGAATATACATGAGTAATTCTTAAAGGCATACTCATGGATCCCAGCTCTCTAGCCGTTGTCAGGGATTCATCGCATCGAGGGCCTGGCGCTAACTGAGAGAGGTCTCCTAAAGGGGCCGTGGAGGATTTAACTTTCTGGCCCCCTTGAGGAACCTGGTGACCAGGTCGTGCTTGCCCACGGAACTGCCATTGACAAGGTCATGGTTTGCAGCGATAGCAGCCACGTAGACTTTAAGGGTGGAGGGAGACAGCCTTCGCTCAAGTCCTTGCTGCAAGAAGAGAAGCACAACTCTGATCGGGCATCTACGGGGGTCTTCCCGTTGAGAAGAACACCACTCGATGAACAGGTTTCATTTCAACGCGTAGGTAGCTCTTGTAGAAGGCGCTCTTGCAGAAGAAATCGTGTCAACCACCCCTTGGGGTAGGTCACTTAGAACCTCCGCTTCCCGTCCAGGGGACAGACATGGAGTTTCCACAAATCTGGGTGCGGGTGCCCCGTCTCTGAGTCAGTAGATCCTTCCGCAGAGGGATCGGCCAAGGAGGAACTGTCACAAGGAGCATGAGTTCGGGGAACCAGGACCTGCTCCTTGTCCACCCTGACCTTGCACAAAAACTGTGCTAGAAGGCTCACTGGGGAAATCCATACTTGCGTAGGCCCTGTGGCCAGCTGTGTGCCAGGGTGTCTCTGCCTAAGGTTCGCTCGGTCAGAGGGTAAAACAACTGGCAAAGAGAGGTTTCTGGGGAGGGGAACAGGTCTACCTGTGCAGCTCCAAACTTCTCCCATCACAGCTAAACCATCAGGGGATGGAGTCTCCATTCTCCAGGGAGCACTGCTCGAGAGAGCTCGTCGGCTGTCTGGTTGTAAAAACCTGGAATGTGAATGGCACAAAGCGACCTCAGATGCTTCTGACTCCATAGGCGAGCTGCGACATGTGACGGGAGCGTTGACAACCTTGATGTACGCAACGGCCGATGTGTTGTCCATGCGGACCAGCACGTGACAGCCCTGTAGGTGTTCCTTGAGACGACTCAGAGCTAGATGTACTGCTAAAAGCTTGAGGCAATTGATGTGCCATTGCAGATGGGGTTCTGTCCATACCCCTGACACTGCATGCCTGTTGTACGTGGCCCCCCACCCAGTGGTAGATTCATCTGTGAATACAACAGCATGCCTGGAGACCTGCTCTAGGGGTACTCCTGTCCGAAGAAACGTCAGGTCTGACCACGGGGAGAAGGATAGGTGGTAGGCCGGAGTTGTCTAAACCCAAAACGTGCCGCGTTTCCACACCCACCTCGGGATTCGATCGTGAAGCCAGTGCTGAAGCGGTCTCATATGGAGCAGTCCCAGCGGGATCACCTACAAAGGGAACCAATAATACATTGTACACATTTTTCTTTTATGCCAAATAATTTGGATACAGTATTAAGTAGATCTTGTTCATAACAATCTTTTGTAAATTTCCTATTTTTAATATATCATTAATTTTTTATTAGTAATATGCATGCTAAGGACTTTTTTGGACAACTTTTTTAGGCGATTTTCTTAATATTTTTTTTTTTTTGCCCCCAAATAAAATAGTTATGTCTTGGCCAAATATTGTCCTATCCTACTATAAATCAATGGAAAGCTTATTTATTCAGCTTATAATTATATAATTATATATATGTTTTTTTATTTTTTTATTTTTAATTATTTATACTTTTTATGGTCCAGGGTCACATATATACTGTGCAAGTGAATATTTCTCAAATAAGGATTCATAACTGTTTCTGAAGTAGGTCATACAAATATGTTACAGGTCTTAGTACAATACAGTAATGATGTCAGAGGAAAACACTTTCTTGGATGTGTCCTGATATATAGGTGATTCATTAGCTTTTAGCCCTGCAAAAAATAAACTCTAAACTCTCTCAATAGTTTATAAAATGTGTCTACCAATAATGTCAAAGCGTTGATTGGATATGGATGTCATATATATATATATATATATATATATATATATATATACAGTATATACTTAAAATAACACATATATGGCATATTTACATGTCATATAAGTGTCACTTGCTCTGTCTATATATATATATAT
>JAUMHI010000054.1:7743875-7755094 GCA_032359435.1 Enteromius unitaeniatus
TGAATTTTAGATCTTTAAGTCCATCTCATGAAAAATAGGAGCAGAAACAAAGGTGTTGCGTTTATATTTTTGTTGAGGGTATATATATATATATATATATATATAATTTATTTTAACTTGAGCTACAATTACTTTTTTATAACTTGATAAAACATATTAAAATAACATAATATCTAAAACAAAATAATATCTAAAACAAAAACTTTAACAAAAATTTAAATAGAAAATGTAAAAATTAAGATAAAATCAAAATACAAAAAAAAAGAACTATAATAGTGTCTCCTTGATATAATAAAACAATACTATAGATTAATTAAGAGAGCTTCCTTAGTTTTCATAAAGCGCATAATGAGAGATTTCAGTTTTAACCGGGTGTCTCATTAATGTGCTAAACATTTTCAGGTGTTCATTGACTCAGGCATAAGGAATCACATGCGCTCTCAGTTGCTCTATAGTCCCCAACCCCCCCCGTTGGGTTTCTCCCTTCATGCAAACTGCACTCGTCCCCCAGATGAACCTGTCTGTGAGGGGCAGTGGGTTGGCAGTGGGCTGGATTAGTGGGCCTGTTGCTCGGCTTGGACGCCGGTCTTCTTAATGAGCTCTTCTCCATGGCTCAGAGAACCCGGCTTGACCAGATGTTCAGCCTGGAGGGCTTGGTGAAGGGGTGACACTACAGATCTAGAAGAGTGCATCTAATGGAGCTGCAGATAACGGCTCTGACCTTATGTCAAAGGGGCAACAACATGCGGCTAGAAACTCCCCAGGAAGTGACACCTGTGAGTGATTTGTTAATTGACTCTACAGGACAACACTGGAAAAAATACAGAGACTAGGAAGATTGAATGAAGGAAAGAGAGATAGTGCCAAGAATGGCAAAGATGTCTGAAGCATTTAAGGTGAGAGCAAAGAGGCAGACATGCGCTGGCAAGTGTCCCAGGACTTTGACCGCAGACAGACCTCCCACTTTATACACCTGCTTCAGCTCTGCACAACATGTGTCTTTCTTTTACACACACACACACACACACACAAAACACCATTATTATTCTTAACATATGCAGGGCTCATGATTAGTCTTATGCCGGATTCATAACTGTTACCTGTGTTCACAGTCACCAACTGCAACAGCCATCAAGTGCTCAAAGAATATGTCTGTGTCAAGATTAAAGTTTATAAAAACAGTGCTTAAAATGGCAATTTTATGTTTCTTTATTGTCCATTCAGTAAAGGTTAATTAATTAAATTAAAGGAAATTAATGAAAGATGTGATGCTGTTCAGACTGGGTAATTAGTAAAGTAATCCCATTACTGTCAATTAAAGGTAATTAAAAGTATTTTTTCTGAGTAACAAGCCCAACTCTATTGTGTTGATTAGTGAGGACGCTGGTTATATTGGGATTTTTTTTTGTCATTTTGAATTTTGTCATTTTGAATTCTGTATTTTTTTTTTTCCTGAAGTCATCAAAATACCCATCACATGTTGAAATGACTGGCCTGGAGCTGACATCTGAACATTTTTATATGAATTTAATGCCTTCGTCCTTTTATGGGTGCTACACACAAAATATTATCACTTTTTGCAGAACTTGACAAATGCAGTTTGACTACATCACAAAATAGTTACAAGTCTAATGCTTCATATTAAGCTCTTTCTTGGTAGCCAGATACATATAGTGTATGTTTACACACCGAAGATGTAGTGAAGAGTGAGGGGATCAGCTTGTGGCTGCCAGAGAGAGAGAGAGAGAGAGAGAGAGGAAATATAAAGTGTTAGAGTTTGTTTTGTTTTTAACAGGGTGAATGTAGAGAAGCTGTTCCCTCCTTGCACCCCTAGCTGCCCTTGTTGTCCCAGGGCAGGAGGTCGGCTGTACAATAGCGGCCCCTGTCCCAGAACTGCACAAAGGGCTGTCCATGACGATTAGTGTTAGGCGTTAGAGGGTGAGCGGCTAATAGCTTATTACACTCCTGTGGGGAGAGTGGCCCCCGGAGAGCTGCAAATTGCAATCTGGGTCCAATTAAAAAAGAAAAGCAAAGAACAGAGGGACAGGGACGCAGGGCAATGACACACATTCCTCTGTAGCCCCTCACATTTCACTTTCACACTCACACTATGCTCATCTAACACTCTCTCTGCATTGAGCCTGCCTCCAGCAATCACCTATATCTGCAAAAAAGAAATAAACTGAGCAGTCATCATTACTTTTTTGAGGTATCAGTCACATCAACAATATTTGATTTGAATAAAACTAAATAAATAACTAGCAGAAACATGTTTACAGTGCAGATTTCCCTCTCTGTATTATATACTGTATACTGTTCTGTACTGATTCCAGTGTTATGACGGTACATTTTCATAACTTTCTGGACCCCGGGAGCACTAAGAGTAATTCTTATGTAACGTATCTGTGTATGTGCATAGTGAGCCATTTTTCAGAATGGTGATTGTAGTTACTCGTTGAATATGATTTGTGTGTGTGCTAAACCCTACCACATGTTTATTATTATATTAGAGTATTTTTATTTTGAAGCTGTACATCCGTTATCTTGTATTTTGGCTTTTTATCTCATAATGTGGCTGGCTTTATATTTCACATTGTGATTTTGTATCTCATAATATTACTTTTTATTTTGCAATTTGACAACATTTAGTATCTTCCTATTGTGAATTTCTATATAATAAATTATATATTATAAAATATGACTTTATATCTCATAATGTGACTTTTTATCTTTATTATTACTTTGTGTGTCATCTTTTAGTGGTGACTGTATATCTCATAATTTGACTTCTTATTTTGCAGTGTGATTATTGTATCTCTCAAAGGTGAATTTATATCTCATAATGTAGCTCTAAACCTACACAATATGACTTCTGTAACTTAATGTAATTCAATGTCAATTTTTATGTTATCTCATAATGTGACACAGTGTATCTCATAATATGACTTTTTATCTTGCAGTTTGATTTCATACCTCAATGCGGCTTTATATGTCCAAACTATGATTCTGTATGTTATAATGTCTTTTTATTTTGTAATGTGACTTCATATCTTATAACATGACTATAAAATCTCACAATGATTTATCACAATTTTTTAATGCAGTCTAACTATATCTTTAAACTGTGACCTTATATCTCATCATGTGACTTTTTATCTTGCACTTTGACTATACAGGCTCTTTCAGTTGCAAATCTATTACACAGTGTTACTGTATATCTCATAATGTGATGCTTTCATCCTTCAGTGTAACTATGCTGTACCTCTGAGCTGACTTTATATCTCAAAATGCAGTTTTCCTGTGCATATGAAACATAATTTGTTGGCGTGCAACCCTCTCTACCCCTATCTACCCAACAACCCTTATCTTGCATAGCACATACACACTAAAGGCAATTTTTGCATTTCAATATTGTAGCACTGGGGAATATATTGCATGATATATTAATGCACATCTCGTCAGTAAAACCATTTTTTTGCGTTAAATCTCCATCACCCATTTCCAAATGGAAACATAGTGTCCATTTTTCCCCAGAGACGGGTTGTGGATTTTTCACCCCAAGTGCCCCCTCCTCTCCTTGATGCAGGTGTGGGATCTGCTTTGTTGATCATAATCCTCTGTGCGGAAGAGCCGCTGAGTGTGTCTGACTCCGCCCCCCTGACCCCCCACCCCCTCCCTTCAGCCCGTGCACTGACCGTTTCCTGGGCGACCTCATGGGATCCGACAGGCGTAAAAATAATGATGGACACCTTAGCCACCGCTGACCCGCCCTGACTCGCCCCCCGACTCGCCTGCTCCACATGAGAGGTAACGCAACCACTTAACTGAGGCCCCACTGATACACACACCTACGGGACAGACATACACACTCCTTCATACACATGCACTTAACTGCTTCCTGCTGAGAGCTATTTTCCCTTTTCTTCTCTATCAGGAGGGGGCCCTTTTACACTTAAACTTCAAAATACACAGGCTGAAAAATGATAAAAACAGCTCATTTGTGAGCAAACCCTCTTTGTGATGCTGTTTACTAAAGGATATGGACACTGGTGAGAGTTCATCTTAGAAGCGACTCAAGTCATAGCCATTGTTCTGGTGAAATATCAATCATAATCGTTGTTTGCCAACACTGTTTTGTTTCATGTCTTCATCTCAAATGTTCAGTGTCATAAAAACATGTTTCTGCCTAAAATACAGTTTCAGTAACCTTCAATGACCTCAGTGACCCGGAACGCTATGGTTGTGCACCAGAATGCTGAACGGGTCTCAGAAGGAGCATGAGAAAAACTGATTGTGTGTGAAGGTTTGTCTCAGATCCAGACAGTGTGTTAGAGGAGAGCTGAGGTGGGCTGTTTCTCTCAGCTTAGCACTAGGAAAGCGATGTAATACTTTAATTACAGTCCTTAATCACTCACTCTAAAGCCCTCATATTTCTCACCTCCCAGACATGTAGCAGCTCGTTTACAGTAGACTAGAGAAACACAGCAGCTCAGCACATACACAGACACACAGAGTCAGACATCCTACACTCTTAAACATGGATCTTGATCACAAGTGCACAGGGAGTAGAAGAGAACATGTCAGGGTAATGTTGAGCTAGTATGACCTACAACTACCATGGAAAAGTATTTGAACCCAAAACAAAACATTTTGTGTAAGATGTTGTCTTTCAATTTTAATATTTAGGCCTGAGGCAGAGGGAAATGCAGCTTTTAGCTTACGTAACGTCGCAAATACTTTCTGATTGTCAGGTTAATGAATGGATTCTAGTTAGGCTAAATGGAATAATGAAATGACTCTGATGATAATTTATTGAAAGAAGCTTAAGTTATCACATTTCTATAAGAAACTGTGAAGAAAATGTGATCTTAACTCAAACTACAGATGTCATATCTTGTAAAAAAGGATGTTCATTGGAAATTATTGGTTCTTGTTTGCGCATATGAGTTCACAAATGTATTTATTAATTTATTTTTTACCACATGTATCTCTATCATCTATTAGGAAAACGAACAGTAGAGCATTTTTTTCTTCTGATCATCATGGGTTTAGGGTTTAATATATTCCCTGACTATTTATATTTTAGGCTGCAAATGTCACATTCATAATGCTAGAGTTACTCAACTATGATTTTGTGATTTTTTTTAAACTAGACAGTTATGGCTATACAACAATTTTTTGGTTAATTTAAATTGATGTGGACTTAAATAAAAAAACACAGTGACACACATGATGAGTGTACAAAATAATAATCATCCACCACTACTTATTCATTTCATTGTGGTCATGTTTCTTTATTTTAATAATCATAATAATTATTCCCGCAACTGATTCATTTGATCATGTTTTATTACTTCTTCCTTCATTTTAGTTAATGTTAATGGTTGTACAGATTAATTCCATCATTGTAATTTAGTTAAATTTTGGCCATGGTTTAACAGAAAGGAGACAAATGATATATGTATTTACATGTATAATTCTGCAAAGTACAGTCTTTGACAATTGCCGTTGTCATTCACAGTCACTTTTGTGCTTGTGGGGTAATAAATAATAAAAGTATACACACACACATATATATATATATAAATGCCTAAAATACATATATATATATATATATATATATATATTTATTTATTTATCAGCTTCTAATTTTCTGTGCATATGTAACCTAAAATAAAAATGAAGAAATACACACCCAGCATTAGGGTCATCCAGAAATAAGTATAGGACTTTTTCTTTTTGCATATTTCACAAATACGGTTCCTCTGTGCTGATAAACAAAGATGCTTCTCAGGCAAACAAACAGAGATGAGTGCACAGGGCTGGGTGTGGGTGGGGGCCGGTTGATTGCCTGATGTCCCAGGCGTTTACTATGCACAGAGCGTCAGCCCCCAACTAATTGACGTCGTCATGTTTGGCAGTAGGGTAAAGTGCTCAGCCTAGAAAGCCGCCTTGCGTGGAGTAAACATGGCCACTCAGAAAATTCTAAATAAGCTCCTGTCCCCACCAAACTCTAATTATTACTGTGGCTTGATCTGAGGCAGCAAAGACCCCTGTGATTGGTGAGCTGACAGCATGTGAGCACTGTAGATGATTGTGTTTGTATATATAAAAATATAATTTTATAATATTGTGTGTGTATAGAATGTTGAAATTCAGAAAACATTTTATTTGTAATATTTTAAAAGTCTTATTTAATTTGTGTTCTTGTTTTGTTTCTCCGAACCTGAAGTTGACTGGCCTCCACCCAAAGCCACACCTCTCCATCTTCTCCTGGGTGGCACTGCCCTGCTTACTGAGGGAATTTCTCAATGGGAATTTTTTTTCTCCCTTTAATCTCTAAACAAGCACTTGGGTCTGTCCCGCTTTTACTCAGACAGTTGTAATGAAGAGAGGACAAAAGGAGGCGGGCAACCCCTTTTAATTCATCTCACTGCAGTGCGCTTTAATGCCATCAAATGTTGTGCTACACATGTGCTCTTTGTAGATAAAAGACTTTAAAAATCCCAAAAATATCAATAGTGAAAATGATTTTATACTTGACTGAGATGTATGTAATCGAATTTGGTATTTTAACACACAAACAGACCGTTAGAGCTGTTCTGGTAAACACACAACAATAGTGGTATTGTTTCTGTGGCACTGGGTAATAAGACAGAAACCTCAGATTTGTTTTCTGTGTTATCTTTCTGGCTTCTTTTACTGTATTGTCCCAAAATATCTTGAAATATACAGGCTCTGCAGAGGACTGATGCTGATGTTACTTAACCAGAGAGTCTCAGAGATTTGAAAACGTACATTGTGCAACTCCGTCTGTGGTAAAGTCAGGAATAGTTAGTCATAAAGGTTACAGAATTCTTGTTTGCTTACTTTGTTCTGAACTAAGCTCTTGTGAAAAGCATGGGTAGAAACACATTTCTATAATTTCATCTAAAATAAAAAGGCATTGTCACTATTTAACAATTGACAGCTATTTTAATCCAGTTATTCTGCTGCAATAAAAATCTAAACTTGCAGATGTACATATGCTTCACATTTGTCATATAGAAAAATGTTTTTTTTATGCTTTTTTGAATATATATATATATTTTTTTTTTTCTTTCTTTGTAATTTTAATGGTTGAATTAAATCTTTGTTTGTAAAGTAAGGAAACATGCAACCTTTGGCTTTAATTTATAATGTGCAGTTGACATTTACAGACCATAGGTTCTGGAGTTGTTCGAGGGGAAAAAGCAAAAATAAATTTTTAAACATTCTGAGATTTGGAATTCTTTATTTTTCTTAAAAAAAAAAAAATTATATTTTGCATAAACTGCTGAAAAATAATAAACATAGTGACTTGTATCTGTGTAAAGATAATCACCTATGAAATATTTAAAAACCAATCAGTCAGTGGCATGATGACAATCAATAATTCACTTACCACTTTGCTGGTAAAAGTTTTATTTTAACCATTCATAGTAGCTTACCAGACCACATATTTCTCTTTTTAAAAGACAAACTGCAAGATAGATAACTTAATATAAATAGTTCAAAACAGGTGTATATAACAAAACAAATGCATTTACAAAAAAAAATACACAATAGAAAGCAAGAAAGGAGACAAAGAAAATGTTTTTTCCGATATTGGACAATACTGAATCTTGGTAATCATGGATACCAAGGCAATCCCTCCATCAAACTACTGTTTAAGACTATTATACATTTAAACTAAAAGGTTAAATCCATTTAAATTAGTGCATATTAAAAAAAAAAAAAAACTGGCACAAAATATGGAAATCTGTTAAAATAAGACAAAAAAAGAATCCAATGCAGATTTTTCACAGAATAAATGTGTTTTAACTAGTGTTTTGCACCAGATTTCACTCATTTAGTGGCTGTCAGTGCGTATATGTCGCGTTTGGATGAATGTTTTCTGCTTTAAGGCCTGTGGCGTTTCAGCAGCTCATACACAGTGTTGAAACAATAATTCTTTTTTCTTAGTGTTATTCACGAGTATGACAGATTCATAACTCCGTTCCGTCTCGAGGGTAAATGAGACTGTTGACGCTGAAGCTGTTGTAGAAGTGTCCGTTGAACTGCGAGCTCTGGCCGCCGGTAAAAGAGTTATAGTACATTCCCCGGTTGACATGCACGCTGTCCTGCAGCTCACCCGCTCCACCTGCGTCAGGCGCGGAGCTGGCGTGGTACGGGCTCAAGGCGCTGATGTTTCGGCTGGAGAGTTCGTTTACCAGCCCCAGAGAGCCCTGTCTGCTAGTCGGAGCTGAGGACGCGCTTAAGGCTGACATACTGTTGAAAAAGTTGTTGAAGCACGGAGCGCTGGTGAGGCCCGCCGGAGAAGCGCCCTTGTGGCTGTCATTGGCCGCGTCAGTGTCGGGAGATGCGGGTCCAGTGAGGTGAGGGCTGTCGGTGGGTTTGATCCCTGCGAGCAGACGCTCTTCCTCCGGTTTTGTGTTGCTGGCAACACCTGTGCTGGAATCAGACCTGCGCTTCCTTTTTCTACGAAAGTTGCCGTTGTCAAACATCTTTTCACAGTTGGGGTCTAGAGTCCAGTAGTTTCCTTTCCCTTTTAGAAAATACGGAGAGTTGATATTAGAACCCAAAGCTAGCAACTTTCCATGGAAAAGATATTTACAGTGAAATTCGATGAACTTAAGAACTTGTTTGTAAATTGCATCATATTGGGTAAGTTATTGGGTAAATAAGATTGTGATTAATTATAATTTGGTATCAGGCTATATTCATGTGTAATCGTATATTTTTTTAAAAAGGTAATTCCAGTTTATGTTTGTATCATAAATTAAGATTTTATGATTTAGTGACTTATTATCTTTAAAATAAACTATTAAAGAACAGATCTTTTTTTTTTTTGTAGATTAATATCACTTTATGTATAAAGCTACTGATTATGAATATAAAGACGTTTTATTAGAGTTTTTCCACCTGGGCAAAATGTACCTTTTACTACAAATAACAAAATAATATTACATTGCAGCCTATTGTTTGTTATACCTGTTTTATTTTTGTTATAGGCCTACCTTTTTAAGACATCAAAAAAGAGACAAGGTATGAGTATTTTTTGTCAGAATGGATGAATCGTATTCCACAAACTGAATATTTTCACATATTTAGGCACTATAGATATTTTAAATAGTAGCTATTTATAGTTTAACATTATAACATTTACAACGTACATTTCTAACATTATTTAATGTATATTGAAAACGCAGTATGCAAACGTTTCTCTTTCAATTTCTCAGAAGCCTTTCAAATTTTTTTTCTTTTACAATTTTATAATCGCTTTTTTTTTTTTTTTACAAAATAATTCAATAAGCCTAATTTGTGATCACAAGTCATTTATTTACTGGCTACTTTTCTTTATAAATCTATAGCCTACAGAAATGAGCGTCACATCCCCGACTCAAAGGTACCAAAGGTACACCTGCATCACTCACCTGGGTCGTCTTCGTCCCGCGGCACTTTTTTAAAGCAGTCATTCAGAGAAAGGTTGTGCCTAATGGAGTTCTGCCATCCCGCCTTACTCTTTTTATAAAACGGGAAATTATCCGCCACATATTGATATATCTGGCTCAGAGTTAACTTCTTCTCGTGTGCGTTTTGTATCGCCATGGCTATCAGAGCAGAGTAAGAGTAAGGCGGCCGCACCAGCTTTAACAGTTCCTCTTGGCTCGCGATGGAGAGCCATCCCAAGTCCGGACCTGCGAACCCGGAGGAGTTGGTGAGATATTGCCTCTGAGAGCCGTAAGCCGGAGGGATGAACGACGGACTGTTGTTGCCATGTATGTATGAAGAAGAGGAGTTGACACTGGGTCCATTGAGCCACAGGTATGGGTTTGGGGTCGCGTAGTCCCCCAGGCCGTAGCCCGCCGGTCTTTGCGCCGCAGGTAGACTCTGTTGGTGGTAAACACTGAAGTTGTCACAATACACGGCCATATCCGGTGTGTCGTGCGTGCTTTTTGGCAGTTGCTGGAGATGGTTGACAGCAGCGTTACTATTGTTATGGATCTGCGCGTCGATGGTGTTCATATCTCCAGTGCCTGGAAGGCAAATGTTTGTCTCTGGAGACCACGCTCTCGCAGTAACGCGCAATGCAATCTCTGACCGGGCAGGTTAAAAGCAACAAGTGGCTGCTTTTTGTGAGTGAAGTTTGGTCATATATAGGCTACACCCAAGTTCGGCAAATACAGTGTCTAATCTGCTATAAGCCAATAGAATAGCAGGCGAGCTCCTAGAAGTAGGCGTGGCGTAGAGACCGAGATTGCGGGGAGATGATTGAAGTCATTCATAAAGCGAGAGACTACAGGCTTGTTAAAACCAAGAATGCCGAACGCAGGCCGGTTTAGTAGGACTTGACAAACGAGTATATCCTAAAATAATTCTGCTAAATAAAAACTGATGTTTGTTTTTATACTGTGCCCAGAGGGGATCGCTGAGTCGTTTTCCGTCCCGAAATTACATATGTGAAGAACCACATCATGAAAACGTAAACAATTTGTAGGATTATTGAATGCAATAATTAATGTTATAAAATTTTAGTGATCTCTAGGTTACAAAACGATTACAAAAATGTTAATGACCATCACCGAATTAACTAGGCTAAATTGTCGGTAAATTACTATTTAATTGTATAAAATTATGTATTATTAGCCTATTATTATTTTAACAAACTGATAAACTGTAAATTTAGTATTAGTGCTCAGTATTTAACAAATAAATTGTTAAATGTGCTAAATGTGCACAATTTCATTACATAATTTTCTAAAAATATGCAATCCGTTCAGTATAAAACAGCTAAAACTGTTTTAGATTTAACATTTTAAATTCGTGTTTAGGAGCAATGAAATGAACACGATTGTCATAATTTACGGAACATAAAAATTGATCGAAAGTTAGAAGCTTGTAAGCTGTTTAATTCTTCAGTTATCCTATGGATACTTCACACTTTTCTCTCGGTGTCTGTTCCAGCGCGTTGTAGCTTAAATCTAAGTTATTTTCTGCAGCTCAGTTTGTTTTTATTTTCTTTTCGACGTGCTTTCGTGCATTTTTAACATAAAATTAGTTATTCAGCAATAACCAAAACTGCTAAAATATTTAGACCTATATTTATATTTAGAATATTTAGAAATTCCATTAAAGGACTATTGGACATCATTACACATGTTAATAAATGTCCTTCTGAAAATACTGAATTAACGAAT
>JAUMHI010000054.1:7755194-7783016 GCA_032359435.1 Enteromius unitaeniatus
GAAATTCCATTAAAGGACTATTGGACATCATTACACATGTTAATAAATGTCCTTCTGAAAATACTGAATTAACGAATCATCAGAGTCCTGACCACTAGGGGGTCCGTGGCAGGTATTCAATAATAGGGTGATCTTTCTTTCTTTCTTTTGTGGATTAAATATAAGAAAATATAGCGTTAAATAAGTCAGCGTCTGCTGAAGCTAAAGTAAAAAGGAGAATAAAGTTCATCTTAATATTGCATTGTCCTTCTCACATTAAAACAAAAATAATAATAATAAGTACATAAATAAATGCAATGCACAAGCAACTGCAGGTCAGTTGGTTTTCATTAATTCATTCGTTTATGTCCTCGGAGATTTTCGCTATTTCCATAGGCTTCCTGTATTACTGCGCCACCTAGTGTGCAACATTAGTGATTGGTGACTTGCTGATCGTTTTTGAATTTTTCAGTAGTGCAGTGATTTAAAGTGAAAGTGAAGTGACTTGTGGCCAAGCATGGTGACCCATACCTGGACTTTGTGCTCTGTATTTAACCCATCCAAAGCGCACACACCAGAAGCAGTGGGCGCCCGGGGAGCAGTTGGGAGAACTGTGCCTTGCTCAAGGGTCTCTCCTCAGTCGTGGTATTCAGGGTGAAGAGAGCACTGGATTGTCACTCCCACACTTACAATCCCTGCCACAACCCGCAACATTTGGGGCCATTAGGCTACTTGCATCATGACATTACTGATCATCAGAAATCGAAATCCCTGATCAAGATCAATACCTAGAAGTTCTGACCTAAACAAGCCATTCCAACCACACCACAAATCTAATGATGGTCGCTGTGATTCCCCATAAATATGTGGTATTCTGAGAAATATCACCTTTATATTAGTTAGGTTTTTATAAAGTGAACTACATATTAGGCTATTTCGCATATCTTTATTCTGTATTTATAAATTATTTCATATTTAATATATAGTCTGATATTTGAGCAGTGTACAGACATTTAATCTCAGTAAATCGCTTTGTAAGATTATTGTTTTCAGATGCATCCCAGCGTGTCGATTTATTTCACCACTAGATGGAGCTAGATACATGCAGAAACATTTCAAATGGCCCTGCTCCAGTAAGCAGCTACATATTTTAAGGAAATGTCAGATTAAGCAGACAGATTCAGTAAAGCTATCTAAATGTATTGATACATGTTATTTATTAATACATCCATGGCTTTCTTTGACCTTAGTGGAACAAAGAAGTTTTGTAGTCTATAATTAGAAAGACACACTTTAGTAGTAACAGTAGTTTTTTTTCCAAACAGCTACTACTACTGAAACTTGTTTCACCTGAAGCCTACAGTACCAGTATAGGCTGTTTATTTGTATTTATTTATAATTTGAAATGTATCCATTAAGATGTAGCATTGTTTATGAATTAGCCTACATGATAAGACTTAAATATTTTTTAAAAAGTGTATATTTGTAGAATCAAAATCGGTTACATTAATAGCAATTCATGAGTATGCCACTGCTTTCATATACTATTATATATTTTTATTCATATTTTAAACTAGCATTTAAAGAGTTCAGATGCAAAAGCCATAATTGCAATTAAAATCTTCATTATTATACTTAATCAGGATTTTAAATGTGCTTTTATGATGTTTTTTTTTTTAACATTTCTACACACTTGTAATTATTATAATTGTTGTTGCACTGTTATTTTTTTAATGTAATTTTAGTATTCCAACTTTAGCTTCATCTAATATTAATATTTACTTTTTATATTGATCATTTATACTAATATTTAAACATTTTGTTTATTTATTTACTACAATTAACAGTAACAACACTGATGTACACGATCAGCAGACAAATAGCTGAGAATAATCCATACAATATAAAATGTGTTCTACATAAAATGCTATAGTGGTTGTCATTTGACAGTGCGTTCTGATAGCAATATGGGAAGCAAATCCATTATTCATATGTATGTGCACATGAGCGCTGGCATCATTAGTGGGTCTTACTTCTACCTGAGACATGCTGTCACTGTGCTGCTACAGCCGAGCAAAGATCAAGGCTGCTGTTGTCTGTACATTGAGAGGAACCCCAACTGAAGCACAGACTCGGAGTGTGTGCGTTAGTCCAGGAAAACAATAGGAAAAGTGAGTTTCACAAGCTCATTATGAGTTCACCTCAGGCTCCTGCACCTTGGTGACAGAGCAAAAGACATGAGAAATGAGAGGAGTGTGAGACTTAGACAGTAACAGGCGAGAAGGGGAAAAAAGGCAGTGAAAGAAGCTGCACTCCCCTTTTCTTGCAGAGCGGTGACAGAGACAGATGGAGGTAGATATACTCTGTGCTTTTCATTTACAATACATCAGCTCTCTTGCTTTTCTTTGTTTCTGCTCTGCTTCCCATTTCCATCTCAGTTTAAGTTATTGAGATAAAGGACCATTTATACCCCGGTCACTATTCCTGTCATGTTCTGTGCTCACATTATTCAAGCAAAACTCTACTTTTATTTTATAAAGGACACAAAATCGGTGCAGGCACACATAAAAAAGTGATTCCTAATGGTGATTGGCTCAAAAACCATCACAGAGCCATCAATAGGGCTCAAACTAACCAAATATGCCGTTTAAAAATCTGAAGTTAGTCTTAATATTATTATTGCTTACTTTTATTATTTTTTTAAGCTATTATCAGCAACTGTGATGACACATAATTTTGTATATTTTATTTTACAACATGACAAAACCACATGAAATACGTTGAAGTTGAACAATGTGACATGCTAAACTGTAAAATATTTAATATTAATATGTGTGTATCGACAACAATTTACTGACAATTATTGTTATACTAACTGCCACATAAACACTGAATGCAAAGCATTTAATAAATAATGATATAATTATTGCAAATTAGTTGAATATTTAAATAAATAATTAGAACATAGGTAATAATAATAACTAATATGAACATTATAATTATGTAGTGGAATTGTGAAGTTTTTCCCTTAAGAAGCTTTATAAAAAAAGTTTTTTGATTTAGGCTAGTATTTTTAGACCAGTTGTATTTGTTGACTACTGTCATCTTGCATCAAATTCTATTTTAAACCGACACCAGTTCTGTGAACAACAGTGACTCTGGATCAGATCGTACTGAATGCAGAATGGCTCTACAGAAGCCTGATAACCCACAGAGAGTTAACTACAGCATGTCTTTAATATAAATACACACACAGGGGCTTGTGTATGGCAGCAGCGAGATGTGGAGGAAATACCAGTGGTTTGCTTGGCTAAGCTAAAAACATCTAGAGTCTAAATAAATCCTCAGAAACACAGTAAACAGGGCCGAATGCTGTGTGTGTGTGTTCTCGCAGCAGTGTTGATAAGAGCATACAGTGAGAGGGTACAACAATCGACCTCTTGTCTGACTTTCACCATTCTGTAATGCGCTTGTGTTTCAAGTCAAATGGTCCATAAGCCCAAAACTTGCGGCAGATCTGTGAAATATTGATTGTTTTCCCAGTGCAGGGGTTGAGATGAGGTCTTCTTTCTCGCAGGTCCTGTACAAACAGCAGCATATCAGTTTTCACATTATTAGATCTCTGTCTCAGGATGATTACTGCGTGGTGCAAAATGCTACCAGACGGTGGCGTTGTGTGTCTCCACAGAGCTCATAGCAGTACGTTTGAAGCGTCATCATCATGCCATACCAGACTGTATTGTGACAGCAGCGCAAGACTGTGTGGTTGGAGTTTTACTACAGATGCCACCTGAAAAGGGCACATCGGCTGCCAAACGGCCCGGCACACAGGGTGGTGTCGCCCCCATCCTGTTGGCTGCCCTCCTTTTCTTTCTCTTGCTCTTAAAAAGAGTCTTCCAAGACTCCTCCACCCAGTGAACTGGCCCACAAACAGACCTCTGGCCTCTTATTAGTGAGAAAATGTGCTACTGCAGTGTTCGTGAGGGATGACGAAGTGTGCATAGATTAGAAGAGGGTGTGTGTTTGTTGTGTGGAAATTGTTGACATGTTTATTTGGTTTGTTTAGTGTCTCGCGAAATACAAATTCACAGCGGGAATGATGTAATGTAAATGAAATACACATCTGTTTTATTGTTCATTTGCATATGTTCAAGGAAACGTGTTTATCTCTTGTCCTGTGACGGATCATTTTTTAAAAAAAAAGGTATTTTACACATCATTTTCAATTAATGTGTTTCAAGGAATATGTCATTAAAGCTGTGTATACATTTAAAAATGTATTTATTAAATTACTTTTATTAATTTATTTATCAAATATATTAATGTTAATAACACTTTATTATTTGTTTAATAAATTGAAGTAGTTTATTACATTAAAATTAATAGTTTATCTTTAATTATTATAATTGGATTAACTAGTTTGCATTCAGCTTTTATGGCATTATATGAATATTTTTTTTGTTAATTTAACAACTGGATGTTAACAAGTCTTATTATCAAAATGAATATTAATATATTCATTTTAGTACCTGATATCTATTTTAAAACTTCTCGTAAAATGCATTTTATGGCATTAACTGAGAGACAATAATTTAAAAACAGCAAAAATGATTTAGATTAGTTTTATATTTTGAATTCATGTATTAAATTGATTTAATAACTCATTTTAAATAATTATAATCCGTTTATAATTCTATAATTATTTTGCATGCAGCTTATGGCTTTATTATATGAATTCAGTGTATTAATTGAACAAATGTAATAATAATAATAATTATTATTGCTATTACTATCATTATCTAAATATATTTAATACATTTATTAGCTTATTTAATCATTATTGTCTGTTATATCATTATTTTGCATGTAGCATATGACATTCACTGTAAAAATGCTATGAACAGAACTTTATATGTATATGTATTTACATCAAATTAAACTTGAGTTAAAAGTTGACAATACTGAGAAATTTAAGGCAGCAGCTGAACTTAAAGTTGAATTATTAATTAAGAGATCAAAAAAATGCCCTAGAATAGTTTTAGAGTTTAACATCATGCAGAACAGCAACTTCCCAAAAGTATTTCACGTTGCCTCCCATTTACATGTACAATAAAGTTCTTTCAAAGTTTACTTTCTGGGGTTAGTTTTTAGTATGCTCGTGCGATTCAAGAAGCAAAGCATTGTGGCTAATGTGCCCAGTTGAGCATGAAAACACAAAGATGCAATGACAAGGCATTCTTGTCTGTGTAAAGTTTTACTGTGAGAGCGTGTGCGTCTGTACAGTGTATGGAGGCAGGTGCAGGCCGGCTTCTGAATTAGCTCTTTGTGTCGTGTTAGTTTTAAAAGCACTCCTGCCCAATCTGTCTCTTTCTCTTCCTCCCTGCCTCTTCCTCCCTTTTCTCTTTTTCCCTCTCGCTGTCTGTAGGAAGTTGGGAGTGAAATGTTTGCAGCTGAAACAGTGGCAGGTCTGTAGTGCAGTCAGACACAGAGTCATATATCTGCAGAGCACGCTGCACTTCATCTATCACTGACACACGCACACACACACGCACACAAACACCTTTTATAACAGCGTGCATTGTTTTCTAGCCTTAAGTCCTGGTGACAATGAGAGGGTGAGGTTGCCATAGTTACCAATGGCCTTGGTGCAAAAGAAAAGACACTCAACTAAACGGCTGTCCACTAAGTTAAAGCCAACTCTGAGCATACTGGAAGAACGGGGTTTGAAAGTTTGGAGAGCTGCAGTTTGGTACATTATTGTGTATATTACTGTAAAGACAGAGGCAGAAAAGATATTTTACTGAACTAATTGATTTTTATAAAATGTGTGAATAAATACATTGTTTTCATCAAGCAAAATGAAAAACAAAAAGTCTGAAACGACCACATAATTTAAAAAATAAATAACAAATATGATTTCATAAATGCATTACAGTGTTACCGTGTGTTCATCAAGCAAATATTTCACAAATTATGCAGTAGGGGTCAGAGAGCAGAGTTTAAACACAATTTTCCTACAGGTCTGTCAACTGAAAAAATTTCAGTTTCTTCGGAAAACAAATTCACATTAGATCATTTTGATGCAGCCTGTCTACAGTTTGTAAACACATTCATAAATCCTTCCCTTTTCATTTTCTCCACCTCTATCACACACTAATATCTCTTGTAATAAAAGCGTATAGCCAAGTAATTCCAGTCTGCCCTGCGTCTCTATCACTCTATCACTGCTTCCCGTCTCGCTCACGAGAGAGAGATTTCTCCTCGCTCTGAACTGACTGAACTCTCTTTCACTTCTCATTTACTGAACGTGTGAACTGATCATATCCCCTGTGCCACAGCTCAACTCTTCCTCGCTTTCTCAGCTGCATCCCTCCTACTTAAGCTTTCTTCACATCATAGATACAGTCGGAGCGTTTTATCCCTAATGAGAGTTTAGCATTTAAAAGTGTTTCTTGGATGTTTTTTTAGGTGCTAATATCCTAACATCTCTATTCTGTTCTATTCACTGTATCTCTTTCACTCTCTGTCTTAGCTTTCATTCTGATAGCATATAGAAAAAATTAAGGTCCAACCCAGTCTCATGCAAAAATTGTACTTTTATAAAGTGTCAATTTTGCGTACTCTTTTACGATATAATTAATGTGGAAATGAGGAAACAACTAAAAGTTCTTAGAACTTCACAATTATACATTAACTCGAAAAAATTATTTTAATTATTTATTTGATTTTATTTATTTCTATTTATCTGTGGCGAAGTAACAACGTCCCCTGAATTTTAGTTACAATAATGCATATTTTCTTGATTGATTCTTTACAAAAAGAAACAATAATATGTGTGTCAACCAGGCATAAGCATGAGCCATATATAGACTGCAAAAAAAAAATAAAAAAATAACTTGTCTCAATTCTGCTGGGGTTACTATATTAAAAAAAGAAGAATGGGATAGAGTGAGAGAGAATTCATCATGTCTGCCCACACTTGAAAAGACCCTGCCAATCTTAACAGTATTTGCAGCTATTCTGGCTGAGAATGAAAAGAGTAGAGAGATGGGTGGCAGGGGATAGTTCACAGATCAAAAAAAATAAATAAAAAAAAAATACTACACACTTCCATACAACCCACGCCAAATATCAATCTAATGACTGAGGGGTCAGTCACCACGGCAACAAGGGTTACATGTGACATTATCCACTGCGCTCCACCAACGGAAGAGAAGAGCTTAAAAGCCTGTTAAAAACTGCCTACGCTCACACACGCGCACATGTGTTCGGAAGGAGATTTTGATTTCTGCGCCAAACTGTGCCCCATAACACACCCACTCTCAGACCCTAGATCCCTCAGGGAAATCTCAGGGCCCTTGATGTGGAGGGAAAGGTGATCCCCTGACAAATCTAATGTACACAGCCACCCTGTGAATACTCCAAATATGGCCACTTTGGAGGACCAAATCAGAAATGTGCAGAAGGTCATTCAGGAAGCTGGAGACTATGTGGATTAAGACTGCCTGACATTCCTGTTAGTTACTTGTCATTTTGATTATTTGTCTTTTATTCTTTTTTATTCTTTTATTCATTTATTTTATAAATGATTTGAAGTTACTGGGGTTAAACGCGTTGTACTGTATATATGTATATATATGTATATGTCATGTATGTATGACCTGAGAAAAAGTTGCACTTTATTTTGCCTCTGTAAACTACTTATTTATTGCTTATTCATAATTAGTAAGGTAGTTGTTACGTTTAGGTATTGGGTAGGATTAGGGATGTAGAGTATGATCATGAAGAATATGTGTTCTATGAGTACTAATAAACAGCCAATATGTTAATAATAGGTATGCTAATAAGCAACTAGTTAATCATGAGAGTTAGTTCAGATTTTGAGATGATGCCCACTTTTCTTCTCTAAATATACACTATTCAAATGTTTTGGGATGATAAGATATTGTAAAATGTTTTTGAAGTCTCTTATTCCCACCAAAGCTTCATTTATTTGATCAATTTGATTAAAGAATTACTAAATCAAAAGTTGCATTATATTTTAAAGCATTTTAAAATGAATGTAGTCCATTAATTATGTATATCATCACTGATGAAATCAGTTGAGATGTTTAATGTTAATTCAAACTGATATTTTGTAAGGATTTTTGAATGAACAAGGCTTCATTTGCCCTAGAAATCTTGATATTGATATTTTAGCTGTAATGCTTTAATTAGTGTTTTGACATCTTCTGGGTTCACTGAGATCAAAAACATAAGAGCAGATATACAGTATGGTGGTTAATAATGAGGAACAGAAACTTTTAGTTGAAATGATACAAATAATTAAGATTAGAATTATTTGGACCCTTATAATGATGATGACAGAAAGGGAAGGCTGACTCCTCTTTAAACACTAACTCATTTTCATGACTACTCTCTCATCTATTCTTCTTCCTCGTCTTTCATTATAAGGCAACAAACCTACTTCCTTAAGCAGCTCATTATTTGCTAACAAAGCAGGCCTTTTGCTTCTTTTTTTAAAATATGATTGTGGCTGTGTTCAACTCAAAGTATGATAATGGCACTAAAACCGTTAGCGAATAGAAGATGAAACACTAATCTGTTTACTAGGTAAACTTGAGGTAAATGGTTGTGCTATCTCTGTGGCAGGTTTTGGTCTGTATCTGGTTCATTGCAAGCAAGTAGGTTAGTTTAGGTGGGTTCAACAATAAGATCTACTGAAGTTACCCAAACAAACCTCCTTTACAGTTCACACAGCAAACACGATTCAGAATGAAGTCACGAAGTGAAGCCAGTCAAGGTCATGCACAAATCAAACTAAGAATTTTCAACAGAGCGGGATGAATAGGAAAGGGAAGGAAACGGTGTGAAAAAGACAGAGAGAAATGGATAGTGACACAGCTTATGAAACTTAAAGAGGAACATGACTCGCAGGTCCAGCTGTAATGGCCCCCTCATAAACACTTTTCACATTTACCACAAAGCCTTACTGTAGACCAGCCTGTCTGACCCCAGTGTGTGCTTGTGTTCAAAGGCAAGTAGTGTGTTCAGAGTCATGTGAACATCTGTGCAGCATTACATGTTTAAAGGAACCGTATGTAAGAAATGTATTGTAATATTATAAAATGTCTCTGTTATGTTCAACAGGCATTAAGAAAACATGTTAATTTCAAGTACTCGTATCGCTAACAGTAGTAGTACAGCATGAATATTCTCATTTAAAAAGCGCAGTTGCAGCCCTCAACTGATGTTTATGTTGTCAAATTTAGTTTTTTGGCCTGAAGCTCCACCCTCCATCTATCTCCCAATCACGAAGTCAGTAGTGTTTCTGCTTCCAGGTTGCCTGCTTGGCAGAAATACAGTGCATTTCATTTAATTCATTTCCTGTTGGTGTCCTCAATAATGACAACCTGAGTGTGTGTCAAGTCTGAGAAGGAGGGGCCGGGTGAAAAACCCCCCTCCAGTATTTTGAATTTGGACTGCAATACCTAGTTCAACCACAAGATGTAAATTCTACATAGGTTCCTTTGACCTGTAGCACCTCATGCATCAGACATAATATTTTACAGCATACAGACTCCTTTAAAATTTTCACTCTTTGTTTTATTTTAAAAATAAATCTCTAAAATCTAAAGAATCTAAAAAAATAAAAGTGTGTGTTGAATGTGTAGCTGTGAATCACACGCTTGTGTAGCCTACATCTATTTTTTGTATGTGTGTGTTAACCTGGGGTTGTTCACGCATATACAGTACATCCGCAATGTTGCAGTGGCATGTCCTGTGTCTAACATACAGTACCTGCATAAGAGTTTCTCCTCACTGAGCTCAGACTCCTGTTGTCCTTCTGGTGCCACTGACAGGAAGCAGATACAGTATCTGTGTTTGACACGGAACAGAGAAAAAGAAAGGAGTGGTAGTCCAAACATTTGAATGCAAGTCCCTTTATTTCTTATGTTAATTTTTTACAGATATTTTACAATTAAAGAACAGCATAGGTATCATAAATTAGGATCAGTTATAAAGCACCAGTTTAAGTACCAAGCTGCATTTGATATAGATGACTGTGTATGTTGGTGCTTATCTGTGTGTGTGTGTGTGTGTGTGCATGTGATTAATGACAGGTCATCTTCTTTGTGGTGACGCAGGACACAGTGTTGAAGTTCAGCATAAACATGGCATCAAGCCAGAGACTGTACCCTTGCTCTCACCTTCACTTACCAAACACAATCACTGACACTACACAGAGCTGACACTGACAGACAGTGAAAGGCACAGTTCATGTGTCTCACTTTCCACGGGGGACTTAATACATCCACACTGTATACATTAAACCACCAATACGATACCAATGCCTGATAGTTATCTAGTTGCCCATTTGTTGCAAATATTTGTAAGTGGTATTCAGCAGGTTGATGTGCTGGGTTGTTTCTATGTGATTGGGTATTTCATCAGGTATCATATTCTGATTTCTAGACATGACTCGGGTCTCATTTGTAAAATAATGGATTTTTAAATAATGCCCCCCAGGTCGTGGGTTTGAGTCCCATGTCTGCTCTCTCCACCTTCAATACCATGACTGAGGCGAGACCCTTGAGCAAGGCACCGTTCCCCAAACTGCTCTGAGCGCCGCAGCAATGGCTGCCCACTCGTGTTAGTGTGGTTGTTCACTTCTCACTGCTGTGTGTGAGCGCACACTTGGATGGGTTAAATGCAGAGCACAAATTCCTAGTATGGGAAACCATACCTGGCCACAATCTGCTTTCCTAATCTGCTAGATTTAAAAATTGTAAGTCTAAATAAAGATAAGAGCCGTTACCCTGAAAAAAAAAAGAAGTACATACAGTATATTCCAATTAGTACTTATTATCGTTGCGTCAGAAGGGTTTGGTTTCAATTGGAGCTTTATTAAGAATAGTAAGACAATATAGGGTCAAATACCAGCAAGGCAGAACAGAAAAGGCTAGACTGAATCAGAATCATAAGACAGGACAAGAGATCAGGGCAGGCGGCTAGCAAATACAGTCCAGAGTAAAAATTCTAGTTGGGCAGGCGGATAACAATCAGGAAATCAGAAAACAGTAAGATACAATGAAAGCAAACATGGGTATAACGCTCAGTAATGGCAGCCAGGGCTAATCGAGACTTCACAAAGAGCCAGTGGCAGCATCTGAAAACTTAGACAACTGACTTGCTCCCTTGCAATAACTTAGCAGACAGTGTTTTTGCATGAAGTCACCTCACGAAACTGGTTTCGCAGAAGTGTTTCATGGTTTAATGATTTACAACAAATTAGAATGAATTTTGTGTGATAACCAAATGGATATTTAACTACTATAATACTGATTTCTTGCTAGAAATAAACACAATTTGACCAAACACAACTTTCAGGCGCCATCTTTATTTTTTAGCTCAACCAACATGGAATGGAACGCACAGTATTGTTCGATGTCAAAGGCAGCAAAGGACACATCTATGCTGCCTTCAAAAATTGATGAGATGAAGGTATCTCATGAGACAGGAAGTGAAGCTAGCTTTAGTTTCAGAGTTTTCATGCCTTTATGACCTCCTACCAGTGTGTGGGAGTGGCTTAAATGTGTGTAAATGAGGTGCAGGTACTTGTGTAAACTGAGTGTATTTTTTGGGGAAATTTAATTGACAAGGACAAGTAGTAACTAAGTTTTTTATACCGTCCATTTATCCATTAGTCAATTCAAATCCTTACCATCCTTTACATGTGCTTTAGACTGTCAAAAATAAGTAAAATATAAGGTTATTAAAACAATGATTTAAAATGTATTTTAAAGTAAAGCATTTAAACATTTAATAAGGCTTAAGACTAGTCCCAGACTGAAATGTAAGTCTGAGCTGTTTTGACTGAAAGAAACTTGCTCTGACTGATCTTAAAATATATCCGTGCATTGGTTTTGTCTCAAGATGGACACCGGTAATGTTTGTTTTGTCCCTAAGGCATGCTTATAAAAAATTAATTAAATGTCTTAATCAAACTATAAAAATATTTCTTTAAAATATACTTTTTCAAATCTGAAGCACACAAGTAGTACTTTTAATACAATTAAGCACATTTTCGTTTCAACAAGGGAACCCTTTGTACGAATAATAGCTTTGCAGGTGTGTGTGTATGGTGGTGGGGGTTGGGGTTGGGGTATGCATAGCCCATTTTGGTAGGCAATTATCCAACTCAAAGGAAGTACTTCAAGCCACCTGATAAGGTGAGCTACATCTTCCTGTGATAATCTGCCAGTCGTCAGGGGATGGACACAGGAAATGAGTTCAGCCAGATTTCAAGAGAAAAACAATCAGAAAACACCTGCTTACTGAACTCTTTATCTCCCTCTGTTCATTCCTCAAACTCTCTCATATTTTCTAACTCTGCAGAGGCACAAGGCATGTGGCTTATTAAAATACTGTGATTTTAATGGTGTCTTTTATCCACAAGGGAATGGAGGCTTGCAACAAAGTTATAAACAGGAAGAGAAGGAGGGGATCTGAGGAGGAGTGTAAGAAATAGATAGAGAGATGAAGAAAGTGAGAGGACAGATAGCAACCTGGAAAGAAAATGATCTGTGCCAGATGTGGTGAGAGTGTAATTCCTCTTGCAAGCATTAGTAGGGTGCAGCCGCAGTGTAAATTGGTTTTTAATAGCACAGAGGAAGACTTTGACTGTTAATTATGTACAGCGTCTTCGTTAATTCTAGTCCAGAATCTCAGCTCGTTAGCTTAATGACCATGCATCTGACGTAAAAATTAATACTGATAATGTGCCTCTTATTCTGAGGTTGTAGTGACTCTACTAATAAAGTGATGGATCTGATGACTAATTAGCCCTAATTTCTAACTTCCTGTCGTTACATCATGACAGATGATTTAGAATTTTTTGGTTGGTTAGAAATTATAAAATGAGATTGTGTTAAAGGGAAAGTTCACCCAAAAAGGAAAATTCTAACGTTATTTACTGACCCTCATGTCACTAATGACTCACACATAGAAGATATTCTGAGGAATCTTCGCACTGATCTAAACAACGATGATGATGTTATCCATTCAGTCGTGTCCGACTCTTGGCAATTCTATGGGCTTGCTCTCTCCATGCTGTCTGATCTTGAGCCACGTCCGTCAGTTGTTTTATGTTTAGCCCAGTGTCAGCTTTGATGGTATCAATCCATCGCGTTCTCTGACGGCCTGGTCTTCTCTTGCCACTGACGATTCCCAGCATTAGATCTTTCTCTAGTGAACTTGATCGCATCACATGGCCAAAGTACATGAGTCTGAGTCTGGTGATCTTACCTTCCAACGACACATCCGGTTCTACGCGTTACTTCTTTGTTTGTTATCCTTGCTGTCCATGGAATGTGGAGCAACCGTCGCCAGCACCACAGCTCAAAGGAGTCAAAACAACAATAGCTCTTAATAACTTTGGCTTAAGCTCCAACAATTATTAATATTTTGCACTCTATTTAAAGTGCTGGTTATGCTTTAATTTTTCTTTAAGCATTAAACATACCTACTTTTTTCAGTTTTGAAACAAACTGTTTTTTTATAATGAGATGTAATAATGAATCAGTAGTGTGTGTAAATCAAGTAATTCAATGAGTGCATATGTAAAATATTAATAAGACGGTCGAAGGTGAGAAATTACAGAATTGTGCACTGAATTTGTGGGAAACTCAGTGGAACTCTTTTAAATTAAATAGAGTTGAGAAAGTGGTGCGCTCTCATTAGTTAGAACGCATAATCAAATTAGCCAAAATGATTTATAAATGAATGTGCAATGGATGAATGATGTCTAAGTTTGTATATTATGGGTGTAGCTCTGTGGCCGGTAATTCTGTGTGGCCCTGAGCGGATGAATGAACGCTTACATGAGCAAAGTCTCTAAGTGCACCTACAGGACAATTCCAGCACACATGCAGTACAAATTAGGTTTCCAGGGGAACTAAAACAGTAATAACTTTGTCCTGTGTGTACATAATTTTGCATCTGTATGCTACCGTGCTCAAATCACATTACAGCGCTTGGCTCCAGGGCGGCAAATCACTCATGTGTCTCTGTTCAACCAGAACAGAATTAATAAAGAGAAGATCCGCAGCTGCCGAACACCAGAGCCCACGCCATCAACCTACTACAGTTTCATTATTCACAATAATCTCATTCCGTTCCAGAGACCTCATACTGTATTCACTGCACAGCAATATAAACAATGAACCTGGTCTGGGTCCCACAGCTCTGATCGTTTCTAATACAATTTCACAGGTTCGCATTCCTGTAAAGTACAGGAGCGATGTAGAAAGGGACAGGTGTATCTTTCGGTCTGTAATGGATAGGACAGTGCATTGTAGTTGGAAAACAAGCCCTAAGCTCTACTCCTGACAGATCTATGAAGAAAAAGAGTGCTACAATGCAAGATTTAAATGAATAGTTCACCCAAAAAGGAAAAGTTGCTGTATATTTACCAGTGATGCACGGGTCAATGTGTTAACAACCCGAATCCGACCGACGTTGTCAACTAACCCGCCCACAACTCGGACCGCAAAAAACCCCCAAAACAAACAAACAAACAAACAAAAAAAAACAGAATTTTGTCCCGTGTCAACATTTATTCGACATAACGCTCAACATTCAAAAGGTAGCCTGCACATGACAAAGCCAGCACTTTGGTCATCATCTTTCATTATTTCGGCAAATGTCTCCCACACTTTGCTCTTTCTATTTGTGTATTTGTGGAGCTTCCACTCCCCAGTCTTCACCTTTTCTCTTGCCGTCTCCATCTCTATATGCAGACTAAGCTTGTGCGCCATCTTCGCGGAAGTAATCTAACCAATCTAAGTATTTCATAGAAAACTGTGTCTAGTACTATATAAATTACAAAGATTTAATTGGCTTCTTTATTTCAAACGACCCGACCGACCGTGACCCGAATATCATTAAAAACATTTTTGGATGACTCGTAACCGCGGGTGACCGCAGGCACCCGCTTATTTCGTGTCAACCCACGCATCACTGATATTTACTCAATTTCAAGCCATCCAAGATGTAGAAGAGTTTGTTTCTTTATTGGAACAGATTTGGAGAAATTTAGCATTTGCCTCACCAGTAGATCCTCTGCAGTGTATGGGTGCCGTCAGAATGAATGTCCAAAAAGCTGACAAAAACATCGCAATAATCCACAAGTTTATACTTAAAATTCTTTAATGTTGGATTTGTTTCTTAAAACATGCAGCTTGTCACTTCACAAGACAGGATTATTGCTTGTAATGGATTTTTCAATTTAGAAACAATTTGGGATCTCATTCTGTTTGACAGCACCCATTGACTGGTGAGCATTGATTGGTGAGCAAGTTGTGTAACTTTAAATTTCTCCAAAACTGTTCAGATGAAAAAACAAACACATATACATCTTAGCTGGTCATTTTTTGAGTTCAGCTATCCCTTTAATAAATGAACTAAGGATTTATGTATATACCTTATCACAATTGTAAAGTAATGTTAACATTCACCTGAAAATATAGAAGTAAATCAAAGACCTTGACATTTTTCTGTGCACGTTTGTAATGTGTACCCTTGCAGTGTTTCATTCCAAGCTGCATTAACTTTTTATTATAGCTCTTTCAGTTCCACCAGTAGTTTGCTCTGTACCACAGAAAATTTATGCTGAATACTGAGGAATATTTCCAAATAATAAGGAGTGTTTTCCTGCGTACATGCACAGCTTTTACAATTCAGTTGAAAATATGAGATAAACGCATCAAATTTTTAAATAAAATCCTGTGCACTACCACATTTTAGACCTCTGACCTGATTCTTGTTTATTTTAATTATTCTGTCCCATTTTTATGCATAATAAGCACAATTAGCCCACACCCCAAATAGCTCCAAAAAAACAAAATAAAATAACCAAAGCGAGTTGCATGCAGGAACATATCTGACGAATATTAATGAAGCCCAGAATGTATGTTAGAGAGAGATAGGAGTGGGCCGCATGCATGAATGTTGAAGTATATGTAATAGAATAGATAAGGAAGTGAATATACATAGAAGTTTTAGTCTACCAGACATGAATACAAAGCAGAAACAATGAATAAAGTTGCATGGGCAAGAGTGATAGAGGGAAAAAAAAAAATAGAACAGTCCTTTTGCCCCAGTTTGCTTGTCTGTCTTTGCAAACCTTACCGTAAAAAATGAGTTAAAAAACTGTGAAAATGCTATGGTAAAAACCACTTAAATGGTAAATTCCTGTAAATTTTACAGGGAAAAAAACGTAAACTTACATTCCCATGTCATTCAAATTTAGTTTGAATTTGATGTTTTTTCTTTGAAATAACTGTTTCTTAGTTTTTTTCTTATCAGTTATGTTTATCAGGGTTGTATGTTACATGTAATGTAATGTAATGTTGTTAAATTGTTAATGTTTATTGCAGTCAGTTTAATGAGTCTCACCATAATGGTGTGTAGTAGGATTTAATCAATTATTAAATTGCCCAACTCTAGTGTGTAATGTTTGTATAAATGACACTGAGCACCTTTTATATGTGTTCATTTTTAAAAGTTGCTTGTGATGGATTTTGGTTCATCATGTGACTTCTCATCACCTCCTGCATTTGGTGGTTCTCAGTGTATTACAAAGGTACAAAACATATTTCCGTACTTTAACAGGTTGGTATATTAAAATTATATTAGTAAATGAAACCACAGTATTTAACTGTAAATTCAACTTAAAATCGTAAAACCTAAGTGTTTGATCTGTGCACATTTCTCTCCTGATTTAGGCAAGACAGCCTTTTAACTGGAGAGAACAATATTAAAGATCATGCAGCTTTTGACTGGTGTTGTGTTGTGGTTTTTTTAACAGCTGTTTGGAGTCTTATTCTGACGGCACCCATTCACTCCAGAGGATCCAATGGTGAGCAAGTGACACAGTATAATGTTAAATAATGTTTCATAACATGGTGCTAGTTGTTTATCGTTTTTCCATTTCTGTTTATGTTTCTACTGTAAAACAACAGCCTGGGCCATTTATAAAAAAAAAAAATCTATGGTACAGTTTGAAAACTATAAAATACCATATATTTGAAGTTAATTGCAAAATATTAATGTAGTTAATTTAGCCATTTAATACAACTTTTTTCTCAGTTTCTGCAATTTTGAGAGAATGATTTACCTGAATGTACAGTATTAAATGTTGTGTTATTGGCAGATGAACAGGTCAAGCGCAGCTCCAGCTTTCCAGCTGTCACTTTGCTGTGATGTGCTTCTCTAAATAGTCTTGTGCAACTGAGATGGAATTTATGATGCAATTTATGAGTTTATGAGGATGGAAATAGCCTGAGACACGACTTATCATACAAAACCTACTCATAAGAGATAATGGCGAGGAGTGGGATTGTATGTGAAAGGAGTGAAACAGGAGTGTGTGCTTGTGTGTGGAGGAAGGCAGAAGGGGTTCTGTCTATTATACTTGGACAGAAAAATAAAGTTTCTGGAGGGGGGCTTTTTGAGGACAAATGTCCCCAGCAGAGTAAATGACCAGAGATGAGGAGAAGGAGGGGCCGGGGGTCTATTGCTGCTCACTCGAGCATTCCTTATGAAATCATCAACCAAATCCTCACTCAAACGCAACTGTTGTCAATGAACTCCGTTCTTCTCCTCCCCTTCCTCTGGAGTCCTGAAAGAGACTCCGTTCCAGAGCGCTCTCTAAGGCTGGATTAGGATGCCAGCACATGTATTGTGAGGTGCTGTGTGTATGTGTGTGTGTGTGTTCGTGAAGCTCATTTCACACATGAGTGTGTGCCATTGTTTGTGATGTGTGAGAGTGAGTAGGAATATGACAGGGAGAGAGAGATAGAGATAGTAGAGAGAGTGAAAGAGCTAATCTGCAGCTCTTAACGTAGTTAAATTTGGCCACTTGTGTGTGTGTGTGTGGACTCTGGATTCAGAGCTTGGACCCACTTTACATGAGAAAACCAGGCTTATCCCAAATATTTATCCGTGCTGAGAGAGACGTTTCCCTTGCCTTTTTATCCCTACAGGAATCCTATTCTTCTTTCCTTCTTTCTTTTACTCAAGCTCTTCTCTTTCTGTCTTTCTTTCTTTTTTTCACTCTTTCTTTACCTGACTCAGCTTACTCTTTTATTAAAATTTAATGTCGTAAAATAATTATTAAACAAAACATTGCAGCTTCTGAAATCTTTAGTCTCATCCCTCAGTAAAAAACTCAACCAAAACTGATTTTGCAGTGAACAATTTTAGAAATTCAATGTTTTCAAAATAGGGAATAAAAATTATTCAAGGCTTATTTAATAACTCCTTCGGTGAACATGTAAAGTTGGTAAAACTAATATGCGAAGGATACTTTTTACAGAATACAATTTAAAAGATGCAATAGCACATTTAAAAAATATATAAAATTAATAAAATAAACAACATTAACAAAATATTTGTAAATATAACCTAAAATAACAATTTATTTTTATTTTATTTATTATTATTGTAATTAGTAGTAATATTAAACTAGTTATATATATATATATATATATATACACACACACATATATACACACAGAGACACACACATTTATATTATTATAACCATTTTAATACTTTAATAAATCAAATACAAAAACATCAAATTTTGTACTGTTTAATAATAATAATTATAATTATGATAATAATAATAATCATAAAGTTTCACATTGATGAAACATTAAACCCTCCATAACCTTTATGTAGACTTGAAGTGTATGCGGTACATACTGTATAGGCTACAAACAAAAGTGCCCTGTTAAGATGGGAAATGTACACAGTTTGCGAACAGTAAGTGTGTGTGAATACAGATTAATGGAAGTAAACCTCTGTAAATCAAACAGTCTTGTGTCGGTTGTTTATTTGAACTATATGTTAGGGAGCAGGAGTTCTTTGTGTGCGAGCATCGGAACAGACGGCGTACAGTGACCACTCCATTGTTTCAGACTACTAATGGGGATGAGATTGGTGCTAAATCAAGGGCGTCGTCATGGATATGACCTATGACAGTGTAATTTCAGTATCTTCTGAGAAGCTCTGTGGGTATTCTCTCTCATGCTGGTGTAGTCATGACAACGCTGACATACTGTAATTCAATGGAGTCTGCAGACTCTTGTGTGTATGCGTGTTGACCAGTGGGATATTGCCTAAACTTATCATGCCAAGCTACCGTAACACATTTGAGTTCTATTTCCAGCATACAGACACCTCATGTAGAAAACACACACACACACATACTCACACACTCCCACCCTGACCCTGAGATGGAGATGTAAACCGGCTCCATTCATACTAGAGAAAAGCTGGGCAAAGAGAGGGAGGGGCTGGGCTGTCACCCACAGAGACCAGAGCAGGGAGTCATGGGAAAGATAAGCTGTGGGAGTCACGAGGTGAACATCTTTTCACAAAATTAATCTTCCACAGACAAACAAAATCAACAACTCAGACCCACAACCAGTTTGCGTATAAAAATATCACATCAATACCTAGTTTATCACTCCTCATAAGTGTCTCGTTAAATAACACAAACAGTCTGTTTTATCGAAACCAGCTGTTTGAGGAACAAACCGATTTTGTGATGTTTGTGAGGCTGCTGTTCTCACCCTCACCACCAGGGGGCACCAGCCACACACCTCCCCAAGCAAAAACAGAAAACCCTTCATCGACAGACTCTCTCAGGATGTCTTCCACCACACCCAAAAACTCTCACAAGTACACCGCTTTGAATTTAGCGTCAAAGCACGTCTGAAATGAGAAAGTTTGAGATGTGCGTAATTGAGACGTTATGAAGTCATTCAAACCCAATGAATTGAATGAAACCCCGACCCTCCGTCCTTCTCTCCTCCCCTTCCTCCACAGCCCTGAATGAGACTCTGTTCTAAAGCGTCTCATACGGACCCTTTGACGTGACGTGTGTGCATGTGAAGATACATCTCAATCTGCTGTGAGCGTTTGTATATGTGGGAACATCTTCATCAGACTGTTCTACATGCACTCCACCCTCCGCAGGAACAATGTATTAGATCAATGCACAAACCGAACAAAGACCTGCTCTGGAAAACACACTCTCCGTTTCTAGGCTAAGAGGAAAAGAGATTGTCTGGAAATTGCAGGGCTTCTCTTTGATGCGTTGCTGGTATTGTGGTAGAATAGCTGAGCTTGAGGAAGAGGGTGCTAAAAATGGAATAGGGGTCAGTTATATCACATCTAAACCAATTATTGTGTACCACTGATGCCATTAAGATGATCGAAAACACAGCTGCGTGTTGTGAGCGTTCATTTTTTAGTCTCCTCAGGCCCACACGGAATCGGTGCCTGCTGAACTCCACAGAGTCATTCACAGATTTCTGCAGAACTGGAGCAGCATCATTCATAAAGCTCTACACACTCCTAACTCTTTGCAATGTCTTTTATGATATATTTTGGCAAATCTGACAGTGCCTTAAGCTACCAACTAGACAATTTAACAGTTTAACCTGAATTCCACAGGATGTCACCCTAAATTACAGACCATTTGTTTATTTATTCATTTGATGGAATTAAATAACATTGTCATAATATTTAGTTTAGTTTATTTACGCATGGGATTAAATTAACACACACGTTCAGTTCAAATTAATTCAATTGATTAAAATGGAGAGGATTTTGAATATAAAATCCATTTTGAATATAAAAATGTTCATGAAAATTTTAACAATATTTCAATAATAACAATAAAGTCTCTTGCACATCAAATCAACATACAGTATAACAATTTCGGATGGATCATGTGACAATAAATACTGGAGTAATGATGCTGAAAATTTGGCTATGAATCACAGGAATAATTTATATTTATTATTTTTAATAATATTTTATAATATTGCACTATATTTATATCAAATAAACAGAGTTTTAAAAAACATTGAAAAAAGTCTTACTAACCCTAAACTTTTGAATGGCAGTAAGTATATTCAATTGCTATTATTCATATCAGTTACTAGCATATAGCTGAAAAAGAACATAGAAAGAAAAAAACAAGAACCATCAATATATTTTCTGTTAGTATAGATGAGTATAAAACCACTAATTCTATCTATCTAATTCTAATTCTAACTAATTCCATATCTGTGTTTATGATGTGGGTTCTGACTCTGAAAAACTGTCTGTCCTATCTTGACTTCCACTGCATCATTAAACACACAATGACAAACAATAACTCCAAACAGCATGAAGCCTGCGAGTGAGTGTGTTATCATACAATCACAATGACTGCATGATGATATGGCACACACACTCTCTTTCAAACCAGCACACAAACACACACCACATGCTGTATGAAGATAGAGCTGATAAGAAAAGCCATCCTTCTCTTCCTCTCGCTGGCATATGGACATGGCCAAGCACTGCATCACTCTCTTGTGTGATGTGACAGGTCAAGATAAGACCGGAATGATCACACTCCTCATCCCTCTAAAAATCTGCCCTTCTCATCCCATCCTTGCCCTCTCTTTCTGTTTTTTACTTTCTTTCCCAACCACTAAACTGGCTTCGTTTTGGCATCCTGAATATGTAGATCTCCTAGATTGTAATTGTGGTTTGTGTGCGCAGTTGTTAAGGCCTTTCTTTCTGGTCCATGGTAAGTTTGCAAGGAAACGGAAGCAACATGAAACCAGAGCAGTTTTGGACTCATCTTGTGGTGTTTGTGTTCAGATGCTCAGATTAGAAGCGAGTGGTTCGTATGTCTCTCACCACATACTGACCAGCTGGACACAAGCAGAGGAAAGGCGATCGTACCGCAAGCATGGCAGGCCATCAATTTCATTTCCTTTCTGTGCCATAAAATAAAACAGCAAACTGCCTTACTATTACTAAGAGTTATACATATAGCGCTGTGTTAAATAGAAGATAGCAACCGAATAAAAAGTGACTAATATGTTCTTTTGCATGTCTTCCGGATGAGTTATAATGATATAAAACTTAAATAGTGTATAGCAGATGGTACAATAAACACTGATGTTTTATTAACAGAAAATAAACGCTACATTTAAAAGTAACACGAGTGACACTTTATTTTAGGGCCTCTTAACTAGTTTATTATTAGCATGCATACTAACGTTACTAGAATATTAGCCATTTATTAGTGCTTATTAAGCACTTATTTTACGTGACCTTATTCCACATCCCTTATCCAATACCTAACTTAACAACTACCTCACTAGCTACTAATGAGCAGCAAATTAGGAAATTATTGAGAGAAATGTTGTAGTTATTAGTAAATGTGTTCCCTATGAAGCGTTACCATAACATATTATAATATCGCAGTTATCACTACGAAAGGTATATAATTACGTTACATTTTTATTTGAAAATAACACATTAAACAGCTTTACGATTCTCTCAGAAAAAAGCCAAGCTCCTGGCTCCCTGGAGATGCTGTGTGGGCGGAGCTAAAGAGTGACGAGCACTTGAGCGCGATCACCAACAAACATAAACATGATGCCGTTTCACAAATACTCGGTTTACGTGTCCAAATTAGTTTTTGAAACGTAGCAGTTTTGCCGTCACAGAAATAAATTACAATTTAAAACTTGTAAATTGTAAAGTTTCACAAAAATAATTGTTTTACTGTATTTTTGAAGTATGCCTTGGTGAGCATAAAAGAGACATTCATATCTTACTGACCCCAAACGTTTTGATGCTAGTGTACATTTTCATTGATTTTCAAATACAAAATTACAGCCTGTAGCATAAATGAAAGCATATATAGCCTATCATCAAATGGATTTTTAAAAGAAGTATAGTCTACTGGTTGCTCTTTTCATTCCATATACCATGAATAAAGAATAAGGTTTTCAAGCTTCAAAAAAGACACAAAACACCATAAAAGTATTATAAAAAATAGTCCATATGACTCACACTATATTCCAAGTCTTTGAAACCACACAATGGCTTTATATGAGAAACAGACTGAAATGGACATTTTTACCCTGAATATATATAAAAAGTAACACATTACTT
This sequence comes from Enteromius unitaeniatus, assembly GCA_032359435.1. Classification (NCBI taxonomy): domain Eukaryota; kingdom Metazoa; phylum Chordata; class Actinopteri; order Cypriniformes; family Cyprinidae; genus Enteromius; species Enteromius unitaeniatus. The sequence continues at coordinate 7,778,214 of JAUMHI010000054.1, forward strand.
CACTCATATTACTTTACTTGAAAAAAGTAGTCTGATAAGTAGTGAGAAATGTCCCCTCATCTCAAGAATCATCATCATCTGGAGACCTAATCATTCTCTTGATTTCTTCTCTCTCACTGAGTGAAGTATCTAGTTTTATTCAGAGATATGATTGGTCCCTGGAGGCGCAGGTCAAGTTAGCACCCTGAACTTGAGGCCTTGTTGTGTCAGCCGTAGCGATGCGTTCAATTACGCTCCCACACAATCGTTTCCTCGACAGCCATCCACAAGCCATCCAATTACATGTTTCCAAACGAGTTTTCTGTTCTGAGCTGCCAGCGAGGACCTGGAGAGCTCCGTCGCCGCTAACCGTGTGTGTGTGTACTGTATGTGTGTAAATGATGATCTCAGGGCAAAGGGTGAGATTTCGGCGACGCACACACATGCAGAAACATTTATTCTGAGGTAAGAGTGCAAGCGGGGTACATCCAGCGGCGCAGGCAGACCAACGTACATTCACACAATCCTCTCTCTGTACTTGAGAGGAAGAGAGAGAGAAAGCAAAAATAAATGACGGCTTGTATTTCTCTCAGACTTCACTCTTTAATTCAGAAAGCAATTACTTCAGATTTTCCACTTCAGAGGGACGGAGTGAGAGAAAGTGAGAGAGAAAACTGCACAGAGATGATACTTTGAATTAGTTACATATGGAGACTGTGATGAAAGGCTCGAGAAAAAAGGGAAATAAAACTTCTTCATATGTGCTCTCGTGTGTACATACTATGTATGTGTGTGTTGGGGGGGGGTTTTCTATCTGTGGAGACTCTTTTTAGTGGGGAGATGGATGATGCATCATTCTGACATCTGTATAAAACCACACACACTCACAAACACACACATGCCATTCAATATGCCTTATTTGCTCTGTTATCGGACAAATGCTTTGAAATTTATTGAGGTAATTACGTTAAGTAGCTGAATTATATTACATGGTAATATGTTTTCTTTAAGCGCATAATTATATGATAAGAAGGTGGTTTTTCTTTATCCGTATGGACTAAAGGACTAAATATGTGCATACTTCTCTGTAAATGACAAATAAAACTGTCCATGATACAGAAAAAGATACATATAGTTTGAAACACATGGTGAAGTTACTCTTTGTATTAATGTTGATTTCGTATGGTTTTGAAAAACCTTTTGAACAGTTTCTATGGCTTTAAAATGTCATGTTGTGTAAGCATAAAACATAGTATATTTTTCATACACTCTTAGACATCTTAATCATGAATATTATTAATACTATATATGTTTTTAGGTAGCCATGTCAAATTATATTATACAAATTATCTGTTATTTGTAGGTGGGTCTGTAGGTGTCTTTTCTATGTAATTTTCTCTTTCTCTTTATTTTTTTTATGCATGTACTGATAGTATTAATAAGTATGAATATATATAATAATAATAAATATAAGTATTAATAAGTATTTTTGTTAAAATATTTGTTATTAATATTAATAATACATGTTTATGCCAAACTACTTTTTCCCCTAATCATTTGTTTAGATTAAATATATATATTAGTAATCAGCACATGATAGAAAATGGGTAAAAAGGCTGTGACATTGCCTTTTGGCAAAAAGGTAGAGAAACGCCAGCATCGATAATGCACTGGGCTTGATCCACATGGAAATACAAGAATGCCGAAGCACAATTTGTGTTTTTCACGAAATCTTTACCATTGTCAAAAGTGAGAAACTGAGACATCTGGGTTTAGCTAACATGGAGAAAAAGTATGTACACTACTGCCAGTGTAACAATACAAAGCTATTTGAAAATTGGCCAACATATTCTTAAAGTTATTGTATATTTGAATTGCTTTTTTAATGTATTTTAAGTACAATAATGAGCATCAGGTCATTGACACTCCAATATATTTTGTATTTAAACTCAAAAAGACATATCCATAGCATTGAAAGAGCTCAGAAATCATTAAGAAATGTCAGTTAAGATGCAGTGGTTTATTTGTGACACTAGGTGTGTATGCCATCAGTAGCATGGCCTTAGGTTGGCACACTAGCCTGGATTAGGGGGGATTTCCGTTGCTGCTCCCCTTTAGCCAACATCTGCCCATCTGGCACATCTCCACCTCAGTCAGTTCGTGATTCCTTTGCCCAGCCCCCCAAACCATGGCAAGAGAAAGCCCACCACAGGCCTTTAGTCTGCATTGCTGCATTCTTATTTTTGGCTAAATGAGGTGGCACATATTCAATGAATGTATTCCTCCCATATTGTCTCTGTACTCTGAGCTGAATCATACAGGAGATGGCAGCGATGTAAAATATGCTTCTTTTTTTCATTTCTTTTTTTTTCATTTGTGTGTCAAGCAATGAACCTGTGTAACTTAAAATGAGCAGTTTGGCCTCTCAACTCTGTCTCTTTATGAGGTCTCTAAGGAGTTTGGGGTCAGTCATGAGGTCCAAACCATGACTGTAAATCAGGGTTTAAGCCCCAGATAGAAAAGGTCAAAGGTCAACCCTCAGGGACCTCCAGAGATGTCGCCGTTCCTCTCTGTCAGACATGATCTGGATGAGAGGAGTCTGTGTAGGGCAGTGTGAGTCTGGGTCAGTGGACTAGGCCTGCGTTTGGTCAAAGGTTAAGCAGCAGACCATGTTTAAAGCCCACTGCACAGGAATGAGACGGCTCAAAATCTTTGACTATAATGCAAAACGTCCAAATACCCAACTTGCCTTCCCCAAAAATAGAGGCAAACTTCACAAAAACACATTAAGAAATAAACGCAAATGCACGTGCATCAACTATGAATGACAATGAGTACCAGCTGAATGAATAACTTATGACTGTAGTGTCTAGCACTTAAGGCAAACAAAATAGCAAATAACAACAAAGTCAAAGTAAAATGTTCATATCAAAAATACATTAAAAACAGTAATAATGTGAAATATTATTACAAATTAAAATAACAGTTGTCTATTCTATTTCTGTGATGCAAAGCTGATTATTTAGCACCATTACTCCAGTCTCTTCATTGTCATGTCATTTCTTCTTATTGTTATTACTGAAAAAATTTAATCTGTTTAATATGTTTGTGAAAACCCATGACATTTTCAGGCTTCTTTTATGAATAGGAAGTTGAAAAAAAAGGAAATATTTTGTTATATTATAATTGTATTTAGTTTTTCGTAAACTGAATTTAATGCATCAATGCTGGGTAAAAGTATTAAGAAAAATCTATGCAAACTCTGGTCTACATACAAGATTTTGTATTTAGACCACTATTGTAAAGGGGAAAGTTTTTCAAAAACATTATTTTTATCAGTACATAAAGATACAGAGAGAGATATTGTCAGGTTGACTGTAAAACATTTTCACAATGTTACCTTCAGTGTTTACTGGAATGAGCACTTTCTGTGGGCGTGCAGGGTAAAATGCAAGAGGATCTTTATAGGAGCCATAAGAGCTGTTGTTGTGGGCGCTCCAAGGTTGTGGTAAAGCTTGTAAAGTCAGAGAAGTGCACACACAGAGAGAGCACAGCACACCACACCACTGTGTTTGTGTGTCCACTCTTCCAGCTGAAGTTTGAATTGCTCTGTACTGTACTGAGGAACAGGAGAGGCACTAATTGGAGGGACACAAACTTACTGGCCAACCACAAAATGCCCTGGAATGTTGGGTAATTACTGCTTGGCCTCTGGAATTTGATTGAAATACTTCTGTCACAGAATATGTGGACTTTTTAGGAAGAGCAGAGTTATTGATGGCTGTAGATGTTTGTTTCTCTCACCGCAAATTGTACAGCCATAAAGCGGTGAATCAGGATGGAGGGGTGCATGAACCAGCAGGAGATCATGAAAATATGCTCAGCGTTCAAAGATGGGATTTGTTGTGTAACCATAAGAGATGTTTCTAAAGAACATTTAAGACTCCTTTTAAAATACACAAGTAAGAAGTAGACATATTCTAATGTTCACAATCCACTCCACTCAGACAACTAAACTGCAAAAATGCGATTACATCAAAATGATAAGCACATTAACATATTTGCTACCAACATTAATGTATATTATTTAGCAAACTTGATAAGCAAGGGTGTGTAGGATTACAAATGAAAGAATCTGTCTAAGACCTGGTGAAGTACATTGTATTTAGCAGTAAAGTAAAGATGTCAACATTTAAGTTTGCAGCCAGAGGTTCCTGCCAGTTCCTGTCCTCTTATTGTAAGTCAAATGAGGCTGATTACTGAGACTTTTGTTTTGTCACCTTTTGTATGTAACAGCTCTTGGTGACTTTTTGATGATATAACCTGTAAAGTTATATCATCATTTACTCATAGTTGCATCGTTTTTCTGTGGAAAACAAAGACATTTTGAGAATGTTGGCATCCAAACAGTTTTGGTGGCCATTGACATCCACTGTGAGAATTCAATTCAATTCAATTCAATTCAATTCAATCGAAAAGAATAAAATTCAGCTTCTCAAAATACAATGTAAGTCAACAGGTCTTTTTGTGGTCTTTAGAGGGCGTGGTTTTAGAAAGCATGTGGTTGAAATTAGCAAAATGGCAGAAAATAGCATACAGCTAAATAATTTTACACACTTTTAAAGGTGACTTAATGAAAATCTAAATTTTCTAAATCAGGTCCCCGGTACATCTACCAACACCCCTTAATCTGTCATGTTCTGTGTCTGTTTCTGTCTGTGTCTAAGTTCGTGTTTGGTTTGTTCCGTTTTCCCCCCCTGTCCTTGTGTATTGTTGGTCCAGTCCATGTCCATATTTGGTAGTTCCTGTCTGTTTGTCCTAATT
>JAUMHI010000054.1:7783116-7794772 GCA_032359435.1 Enteromius unitaeniatus
GCTCCGCGTTCTCTGCTCCTTGCCCAGCTGAGAGGTGCGCGCTCACACTGCACTAAGCGAACCGCGTACGTGACATAATCTATCAGTTTCCACCCATGAGCTAACATTTTGATTTTGCAATTGACAAAGGTGTACTAGTTCAAATGCCATGGTCAAAGTTTGAGCAAAACATGCTAACAGAGCCTCAGAGGAAGCAAGAGAGCAGTGGATTTATTGATTTATTTACTGTAACGTAAATTACTGCTACCACACAGATCTAATATAAATGTGCAATTTATTTCCCAGCTGTTTACTTTCAAAGACATAATTTACCGACTGTTTACACAAGTAAACTTGTGTGTGAATGAGTACATAGTTTTTTACTTACATGCCTTTGACAGCCTCTTGCCCTCAGAAAACCATATCAGATGTTTAAACTAATAAGGTTTAAAACACACAGATGTTTTTGGTACAAGCTGAAATAGAGCAGATCTATTCTGAAAAACAATGGGGGCGGGGAGTAGCAGCTAATTTTCATTTAAAAAGACGTGCACGAAAATCATGCTGTTTCTGCTTCCGCTCAAAATAGGTACTATTATACCTGTGTGGTGAAAATACATGCTCATTTACATAAAAAAACATTATCAAGTTGTATGGATGTCCTCTGATTTTCTGTAGTATAGCATCACTATTCAAAAATTTATTCGTGATAAAGGGTGGTTCAAGGGTCTCAATTTACTCAAGGCAGGGCACCTGACTTTGACAGAAACTTCAGTCTAAAAATAACAGAATTGTGCTTGGATCTCTTTCGGTAAGGACAGGAAGTGGCAGACCCTGAAAGTGCTGTAGACAGGAAGTGGGCTGATTTATGTTGGCCCCTAATCACAGCGCGAAACGGCCATGTGCTACACACATGCTCATTCAGAGGAAATGTACATCCGCTTGAAATATACAAATATCTCTCTTTGTGATTCACTCTCTTCTATCATCTATCTTATTCACTTTATTCTTCATGTAACCCAGTCTCATGACTGTACCTCTTTCCAGTGTAAGGTTTTTGTGTAAAGACCCACTATACAGACCAAGCATGTCTCAGTACTGTAAATCACACACATACAGTGACACAAGAACTATGACTCATGCTGTGAGTTGAATCCAGATGATACAAATGCATTTGCCATAAGTGATGAGAGGTGGGGAGAAATGAGTGTCACTCTTTTGGTTGAGGTTCTTGGACAAATACAGCACAGCCCCACAGACTTATAATACATAAGCACTGAAGTCAGAGCACCGGCTGTGTTCTAATACACAGATCAGGCCCTGTACACAAAATCTACCCATGTTTATTTACTTAATCAGACACAAAAATACATGCAAGCATGGTCCTTCAAAGGAAAACACAATCTCTGTTGAAGTTCATGGGTGTTTCTTCCACTTTTGGTGCTTTTTAGGGTTGATTGCTTCATTTATGATATAGTTTTCAAATGTGAGATTGATGTAGAGTTAATTGTTTTACACTTGTCCTTATTCTGTGGTTCAATTGTAAGGTTATGACGCTACAAGAATACTTTTTGTACATAAATAAAGAAAACAAAAATAATCACTTTAACACCATTTTGGAGACACATAGCGTACACTCTTCTGTGTCAGCATCAATGCAAGGATACGTTTTACTCTTTGATTTGAATGAAAACAGTGCATCCGTGTGTTGTGACTGACACAGAACGATACAATAGAAATTGTGAAACATTTATATTACTATAAATTAAAGAATTGCGTAAGAAAATAGGGATAATTTATGTAAATTATGCAAATTAGCCTTAGCAAGTCATTTTATTCCAAAACTTGTTTAAAATGCTTTTTTCAGTATAGAATGCTAATAGATGCAATACATCATTTAAGATTTGTTTGAAATGACAATGCAGTGGAGAATTAAATAAACTCCGTACAGTAGAGTTTGAAAAGTGTGAGTAATTGAGTTTATTTTCTCAGTGTCCTCAGGGCCAAAACTGGCCTTATTTAAAAAAAGCAAACAAAAAAAAAACAATAAACAATATTCTCCAGCAAAATGCAATATGAATGCAATATATACACGTGCAATGAAAGATGTATAGGGAAAGGACTACTTTCTTTGCTTCCATTTTCTTCTCTCTTTTTCTAATGACAGGAAGAAAGTTTTCCCGCTCTCCATTCATCCTCAGCTCAACCCAAACAAAAACCCATTTCTCCTTAAACACTTTTAGTCTCAAGCCTATAATTTAGATTTTACTTAATGCATCCACCAAATATTTCCCAAATTCAGCAAATCAAAATGATATCCTCCATCTTGGAGTAATTATGTGTTCGTTTTGTTTTTTCCAGCGCAACCACAGCACGATATGTCTCGATCTCCACCATCAATTCCCCTGAGCAAACATGTGTGTGTGTTTGCGTTGCTCGCGTATGTGTGTGTTTGCATGAAGTCACATCACCCTCCATCTCTCTAATCCCACCCTGACTCTCCTCCGTGAAGCGACAGATCAACGGAGGAAGACCAGAAGCATTCGCCGAGCAATTGTGAATGAAATTTTACCCTGTACAAAAAAAAAGTGGAAAGAGAGAATGACAGAAAAAAAGAGGGAAAAAAGCAACTGCAGGCTCGAAACCACAGCCGGGCTTCAGTTTTATGGGAAAATACTTCAGAAAAGCCTGATTCCACAAGAGACAGGCTCGCAGACAAAGACAAAACACACAGACACGACATTTCTTAAACCCTCAGGGCTGTAAACTCATAATCTTAGTCACACATGCAAATATGCTAATTGAGCCACAGATGTTGCTAATTTAGAGATAATTTCAACTGTCCGGTCACAAACAAACTGGATCAACAACTTGGAATGTTGATGGATTCACATATATTTGGCTTGAATATTAGAATTTTTGGGGTCTGTCATCTCACTGAACGCACACAGTTTGCCACAAAGTGTCTTGACAACCACCAATTGCGTGTCAATAAGAATGAAGAGTGTGTGTGCGCATTGATATTAAAGGAGAGAAACGGAGAGCAATTCTGTGACAGCGAGGATTGGGGGTGTGTTTTGCTGTGTGTGTGGTTTTAATTATCTAGACTGCAGAGCTGCGGGTATGCGTCTGTATCTGTGTCAATGTGTGCGCGTCTGTGTGTGTATATGTGCTGTGGGTATGTGACTTTGCCAGGACGTCCCATGAGGCAAAGCGCTGACGCCTCGCAGCCCTGCCAAAGCAGCCACAGACTCCCCCCCTCACACACTTACACACACACACACCCACACAGTGAAAAACAAGGCGCAGACCAGCCGCCGAACTCGGGTCGCCCTAATGGAGGGGCAACGACGGGGCTACATCACATCTGACAAAACAATCATATAAGTTCAAACAAACACACGCAGGCCCGTGCAGCGTCATTATAAAGACAGAAATGTGTTTATACTGACGTCATCCTCTCGGAGAGGTGGGAGAGAACGAAGCAGACTAAACATTGGGAGGAATATTCGATACGCACTGTCATTAAATCTGCCGTAAATGAACCCGTTGTTAGAGATGAGGCGAAGACGTAACACTTACCGGCTATTGAACTTAAACTACAAAGCGAGAAAGCTATTTGATGTTCATGATATGCAGTTTTAGGGGCTGCTATACATTAGGCGTCTCCTCTCGGCCCAGCAGATCTATAGTACTGACAGCTATAACTACAGACAGTCCAAATGGAGCTATTTTGATGCTAGCTGGGATCCGGCGACAGGCCTGTGTGTGTGGTGTAGAGTGTTCACTAATGAACACCCAAGAGAGATTTTGCTTTGGGAGAGCAGCCGAAAAAAGTACGGTTGTGCAAATGACACTTGCTCATCCTTTTATGTGTGTAAATATGGTCTGTATATACACCGCACGCATACAAGAAGGAAGAAAAGGCCACACGCAAAAACAAGCGCATCCCTCCTCGCTGATTATATGTTTGGACAAATTGGTTTTGTAGTACAAAGTGAATCCAGACAGTTATGGTGAAGCGTTTCAAGTTGCTTGTGTATCATATCTGTTTGAGAGTAAGTAATCTAAACTTACTTGTTGTTCGCTTTATGGTGAGTTCTAAATAAAGCCTGAAGCCACTCGTTTGATGTGTACGAGCCAGTGAGCGTGTGTATGTGAACAATTGTTTCATTAGCCAAAATGAAATACCATGTTGAGAATATAGCATTTGTCAACACACACAGTGAAATCCAGTTTGTGCTCAAATGCATGAGGGTGGTCTGACACGTGGTCTGTTGGGTGGTGTTCATACTCCAGGGATGGACTGGGACAAAGAAGCTGGGTTGGGAATTAAGCATAAAGTGAACTAATTTAAACTACTGCCGTAAAAGATTCCCTAGGGAAAAAGAAGTACACATGAGCAGACTATTACAAAGAGCACAAGTTACATAAAAAACTTTAAATATACATAAGTGCACACTGAATGTACTGCTTTCAGACACTTCAATTAAAATGTATTATAATTAAAATAAATATTAAATGTAATTAGACTGCCCACTAAGTAGGATTTAAGTACATATTTATGTATTATTTAATAATTACAGTACTTTAGTTGTCTTTGAAATATGGTTAAAGTGCACTTCCAAATGTACTGCCAAGCATTTAAGACGTAATGAAATATATTTTAACATAATTTCTACTACAATTTCAATTGTAATTTTCACGCACACACACACACACACACACACACATATATATATATATATATATATATATATATAGTTAATAATAATAAGGTAGTTGTTAAGTACAGGTATTGGATAGGATTAAGGATGTAGAATAAGGTCATGTAGAATAAGGCATTAATATGTGCTTACTTAGCACTAATAAATGGCTAATATTCCAGTAATATGCATGCTAAAAAGCAACTTATAGGTGTAACCATAATCAAAAATTAAATAATAATCAAAAACTTTTAGTTAAAGCAATAGCTAACATGAATAACAATTAAAAGTACTTTTAGAGCATCTGCAAGTTTGTTGGTTAATTTCTGCATATACTAATGCATTTTATCATGTCAGGTTTGTGTAAGTTAATAGCGTATTACAAACAAATATGAATTAACAATTAACAAGAGTATATTTCTCAGTTAGCATTAACTTAACATGCTTATCGTTTAACTAATTTAAGACTTATTACAACGTATTACCAATAGGATTGTACAGAGCATCCATCCCCCATCACGTCTGGCTTCCAGTAGGTGAGCAGACTCATGTGACTGAATAGATTCATGTGCTCATGTGAAGACAGATAACAACAGAAGTGGGATGTGGCAGCCGGCGGCAGAGAAGGAATACATCCGTCACTATAGCTTATATGGACCGGTATTTTTTCCTCTCGTAAAAACCTTTGGGAATTTACTTTATATCTAAATTTGGTTTTGACAGCCGGCAAGCTGACAGGTCCATTGGGAAAAAACCAGGGGCTCATAATTGCCAGTCAATCTCTGATGTGCCTTGACATGTTGAGCAGTAGCATTGAAGTTCAGACAACCTGGGTTTGGGTCTGGATGGTTGATTTTATTATTCTATCTTCTACCTAATATTACTTGTCACTTTTCCATAAACATAGCAACAAGCTTTTTCACACAATCTCTTAACAATGTGATAAAAGCTCTCAAGTGAATTATCCATTATGCAAATACATTTTTTGTGTAGCTCCATCCACTGTGAATTCTGATTTGTTTCACATTAATAATCAAATATCCATACGTCCACACTTCAAGTAAAATTGCTGCATGATAAAATCCCAAAAATGACTTGCTGCATTGTGACTGGTTAAAACACTTGAGGATGTTTAATTGTGATGAGTTGACTGAGTAGGAGAGAGGATGAAAAAAGGTGGACGGTATGGGAACAAATGGTGTGACAAAGGCTGAAAGATAGATTGATGGAGGAAAAGCAAGAGAGAAGAAAAGTGAGACTGTTATAAGTAAGGAGCAGGATGGCTGGCAGGGAGTATATTTTTGAGGGGGAGAAGGGAGCTTCCTTTATTCTGAGAGGAAAGTAAAGTAGATGAGAGATACACAGAGGACAAAAGAAACCAAACAATAAGGAAGAGCTGCTTTATTCAGACAAGCATTAATATTTAACATCAGCCTGACATGTCAAACACACACAGATGTAATGAGAACATGAGAGGCAGAGAGAGAGATTATAGCACTGTTCCAAAACCTAGTGAGCTGCCTCAATGCCTACTACCTACATAGGCAACTAAGGCGACATCCTAACAAAGGGATGTTGTGAACTGGGAGTGCCCTACAGAAACTCTGCATGCCACATAAATAGCTCTAAAGCATGAAATATGACTTCAAAATGTACATGCTGTTAAGCTAATGCTATGCTTTAGCCAAAATGAGGTACTTTAAAATGCAGCATAATTAAGATGCTTACCTGGACTAGTCTAACTCAAGCTAAAAACATACATTTTGATTATGCGCTCAACAAGTAAATATCAATGTTTCAGTAAATAGTAACAAGAGCTGACAGTATAAGATCATTTTCTACTGTCAAACCTTACAAAACTTAAAATTGGAGGACATATGGAATAGCTAATTAGGTGATAAATATGATGGTGACAGGTGGTAACAATTATATCATAACATAACAATTATGTTATGATTAAACATTATATCACCATGGGAAATGGATTCTAAATATTAATAACTGGATAATAATTATAATAGCTGTTATAAAATTGTTGTATTTATCTCACAATTAACTATGATTTTTGCCTCACCAAACACCTAACGTGCTGCTTACTAATAGTTGATAAGGTTAAGTTTAGGTATGGGGTAAAGTTAAGGGATCCAAAAATGGTCATGCATGCAGGATGTCCTTTAAAATAAATGGCAAATATATGCATGCCAGTGTGCCAAGTGTCACCTAATGCAATATAATTGTTGTGGTCACTATAATATTTAAATATTGTAAAACTTTAGAGTAGGGATCAATTCTCACTATAGTTGATTATTAGCATGCCTGTTATTAAAATACTGGCTTAGTTATAAAGCACATGTTCTGCAAGACCATATTCTACATCCCTAAACTGAACAACTACCTTAATAACTGTTAATAAGCAGCAAATTAAGAGTTTATTAAGGCAAAAGTTGTAGTTTAAGGTTTGTTGATAGGAGAATTGGACCTTCAAATGAAGTGTGACCTAAAAAATTAAAGGACAAGTTGGAAATACAGGGATGGGGACAGACCAAGGACACAAATGGCATCTGTTTTGTAGAATAACCATGATGCCTTAAAATGCTGAATCTGTAAGCAGCTCACTGGGTTGCTGGAGCACAGCCATTTTATCATGTTCTCTTTGTTCTTTTAAACTATCTTACAGCTAAAGAATAACCAAAAACTCATTGTGTGTAACTGTGCAACTCATCCGGCTTCAGGTCAATGTTTTTCTCAGATTGCAGATTATTTGAAGAGAAGCACTTTGAATTAAAGCGGAGAGCGTGAGAGGGGCTGTGAAAGCAGAGGTCAGACTGATCCTCAAACCTCAGCCAAGCACCACGATAAAGAAAAGGAGTTTTCCGAGCAGAGGCCTCTTCTCTTTCTTTTCTTTTATTTTTCATATCCCTCCTCACACCTGTTTACTACAGGAAGCGATGATGTCAGCCTCTCAACCCTCTGGCGATTGGCAAGGAGGGGAGTGTATGTGTGTGTGTGCACGAGGAGGGTTTATTTATCAGTAATCCTGTTTTTTTTATTTCCTCTGCGCTTAGACTCACACAATAACACTCAACTGTGCGAGTTTATGCTTTGCCCCTTTCCTCTCTCATTCTCTGCGTCTGTCTTTCTCTATCACTCTCACTTTCTTTCCCCATTTCCCTCAAAGAAATGAATTTCTACTCTTTACACGCCTCTGTCTAATTACTTTGGAGAGGAAGGGGGAAAAAAGAGGGAGAGACGAGAGAGGGGTTACACACAAAAAGAGGGCGAAAAAAGAATACGACCACATTCTTGTACTGCTCTACACAAACACAATAAAGAAATGGGGGCTGGAGGGGCACAATGCTGTAGAAAAAAAAAAGACTCATTCCAGCAGGAGAGGCGAGGGGGAGGGGTCTCTGAATAAATTAATCAGCCCGATTGGCTTTTTGGAGGCTGGAATGGTGAGCTGTGATTGGCACAAGGAAATGGAATAGATTGTGAGGAGGGGGCTCTGATTGGACGGAGTGTCTGTGAGAAAGGGGAGACCCTGACTCGCCTGTGTTACTTCGAGGCTACTCGTCCTGACCTTCAGCACACACATACGCGCATACAAACACACAGAAGCATCACACCTCTGTGTGTCTGGAGAGGGGTAATTAAAACTTCAGAAGGAGGGAGGTGAAGAGAGAACGGGTGGAAGGGTGGCCAAAAAAGCAAGTGTGTGTGTGTGTCCCTGCTGTGTCAGCCCTGCAGACAGACATCTGCCTCATTATCAACAGCACTTCACTGCATGAGCTCCATTATCCCTCTCTCAAGTGTCCCCGTGTGCATGTGTGTGTGTGTAGTGGCTGTAAGCAAGAGAATGTTCCAGATAAATGAAAATATTTCATGCTGATTTCCATTCATGCTCCTGGTGAAGTGCTTGTAATAAATTTAAACGTGTTCAAATATTCAGAAAATCACTCCCCTCGAGCAGTTGTAGTTGTTTGTTTGTATGAGTGTTATGTGAATATCTAAAAAGGCTTTTTGATGTCTGTGCATCATTAAATAATTACGCCGGTAACAATGATGCAAGCGATGCACCTCTAAGGATCACTGACTGAAATTAACTGTTATGTTATACTACTTGAATCTAGTTTATTAAGATCATTTAAATCAAGAGTATATGGGTTATATTTAGAAAAATTATCTTTAAAGGAAAAGTTTCTCATCTTCACATGACACAAATTTAAACTTTAGATCTTGAGAGTGAAATTCATATGATTTGCATTAGTTGTATTCACATATGGAAGCCACTGACTGCACCTTAATGTTGAAGAATGGCTAATCTTTTCCATAATGAAGGTGAATATCAATCTAGGCTCTAAAAAGAACCATACAGGTGGAAAGTAGGGCATTCAACATGCGCTTTAAGTCATAAATCTGGTATGATATGATGTATGATGAGCATGTGAGCTCTTTATCTCTCTCATATCTCAGCTGTTCTTCTGCATGATGTATGCAAACGCAGTGATGGGCAGTAGTGTCGCTACAAGTAGTGACACTACTAGTTTAACTACATTTCTCAGTAGCGTGTTGGTAGCATTGCTATTTTCACAATCAAATAGCTTTTCAGTAGCAAAGCTATTTTATTGATCAAGTAGCGCGGTAGCGTCCACACAAGCTAACATTACATTTCCCAAGCATTTCTGACGCTTAAGCACAAATCAGAAATACAAATGCTACGGATCACTGATCCTAGATCAGTATATGACGCCACCACCATACACGGGTCAATGCAGCCGCCCACAATAATGTCAGTGACTTCTTCTTACTGCAGTTGGCAATGAGCTTTTAGGTATTAGTACCACCTTCTGCACCGGACACATGACATGCTTGACGCGAGTTCGAAACCCTTCCAGGGTGGAGCCGATGATTGCCGAACCCTCAGAGGCAACGCCGATGACGACCATGCCTTCCAGGGCCGACCAGACAGTTTGTGTGCCCTCCAGGGCGGAGCAGATGATTGCCGAACTTTCTGGGCCACGGCGGTGATGACCATACCAGACAGCGACCTTGTCCTCCAGGGAGAAGCAAATGGCTGCACAGCTCTCCTGAGTCGACCAGACAGTAACAGAGCCCTCTTGGGGCAACCAGACACTCCTTGCGCCCTCGGGAAATGAACAGGCAGTGAACGCGCCCTCCTGCAACCGACAGTCAGTGATAGTACCCTACTAAACCAAACTGACTGTGGTAAGGCTCTCTCAACCCGACCAGACAGCGACTCAGAGACCTCTATGGGCTGTGCAGCCACCAACGGGATCTCTGGAGATTCTACAGCTGTGACCGACATCTCCAGAGATTGTGCAGCCATTGGCGGACCCGATGGAGTTTCTGAGCTACATATGGGCTCTGGTGGCTCGGGCCACCATGGATCCGGATCACAGACTGAGTCTGGCGGATCCGGCCACCATGGTTCTGGATCATAGACCGGGTCTGGCGGATCTGGCCTTCATGATTCTGGATCACAGACCGGGTCTGGCGGATCCGGCCTTCATGATTCTGGATCACAGACTGGGTCTGGCAGATCCAGCCACCATGGTTCTGGATCACAGACAGAGTCTGGCAGATCCAGCCACACAAAACCCAAAACGCAAACCGAACTGATAGGACACGGCTCCTCGTACCGTGTAACGGGGTTATGACCGTGAGGGCCTTCAACAGCTCAGGCTGTGTGACTGGGACTGTCTGAGCTGAACAAGACCCCTCGTATCGTGCTACGGGGCTAGGACCTGTTAAAACTTGACTGGAACCAATGAGGGCCTTCTGCAGCTTTTCAGGCTGCATAACTGGGTCACACTGGACACCACACAGCCCCTCTCGCTGTGAAGTGATGGTGGAACCCATCACTAGCGGATCAGGGATCGCTAGGAAGGGTGACAGCTCTTCCAACTGTAAATAATAACTGTAAATAATGCAGCACACCAGGCTGTGAAACTGGTTCTGACTGGACATGAAAAGTGCACTAGATTGCTTAACTGGCACTGACAGGGTAAAACACGGCCCCTCTCGCCGTGTAACATGATTGGAACCTGTCTTTTGTGGTTTTGAGACCACAGAGGAACAAGACAGTTCTCCTGGCTGTGAAAATTTTGGCACCAATATACCCCCATACTCCTCCTCGCGGGTATGAAGTTGAGGAGGAGGATCTGTCACAGTCTGTGACGGCGCACAGGGATGTAGGCGGACCGGAGTCCATGGAGATGTGTGCGCGTGTGCTCGTGGACATGCAGTGACTGGATGAATCGTGCTGCACCAGTGCCTCGTAGACGCCACGAATCCGGAAACCCTTGCGAGATCGGAACGTCATCAATGATGAAAACAGCACCTGTTGCCAGGGGAGATTTCCCCTGAAATCCGAGCACTCGTCAAGCTCGCGAAAATCACAGACGTAATCATCAAATGTGGGTCGCTGGTGGATCAGTTCGGTGAGCTGTTGAATAAACGCCATCTCGTTAAGTGGTCGACATTAAGTCGTTAAGTGGAATAACATTTATTAAAACAAACCAGAACATAAAGGAAAGCGTAAAGAGCAATGCGGAGGTCCACAAAACAACATGTAACGTTAACAATCGACAATGGGCTTTGAACAAGACACAGTTTAAATAAATACTAGACACAATCAAAGGATAGTGGGGAACACCTGAACACACATGGCTGGCAGGGAGTGAACACTAATGAGCGGAGTGGAGTCACAAACGAGTGACAACATGAGGATACAAAAGGTAAACACAAGACCTGGAGCATATGGCACAATATGAACAAACATACAGACAGTCAGGGCACGCTACCGTGTATATATATAATTGTATATAAATATAATTTGTATTAAAATTTCTCAAAGATAGTTAAAAAAAAAAACGCTAATTTTACCCTGTCATAAACAGCTCTTTTGAAATCACTCTGTTCTGTGTACTTCCCCTTTAAATCTTCACGAG